>NLAC01002148.1:44602-70709 GCA_002374635.1 Metschnikowia sp. 04-218.3
AAAAAAAAAAAAAAAAAAAGTGAAGCCAGAAAAAACCATGTGGATATTTTTATAGTAGATTGAGAAACTACGATTTCTTGGCTTGACTTACTTGTTCTGTAGTTATAAAGTACGGTAGTACCTTGTAAGGCTCAGTCAATACAGAATGAGAGAGATAAATACACCAGTACATTACTACACACTACACACTAGTTACTACTCACTACACACTAGTTACTACACTACTATCTACACACTAGTTACTACACACTACTCACTAGTTACTACTCACTAGTTACTACTACACTAGTTACTCACTAGTTACTACACACTACTCACTAGTTACTAAGCACCAATGCGCACTAGTCAATACTAATTACTACTACTCAACTCACCAAAAGTACAGTGGGAATAATCCTACAAGCCTTAGGATTGAGTATGTAGTGATTTGGAATTAGCCGTGAGGTCAGCTAAGTAGAAACATTGGATGTGCTTGAGCCGTAAGGGCTTTAACATGGAATTCTACCAAATAAATGGAAACCATATGTTCCACGATTGACTATTTAGATGAATCCTCTAGGGATCCGTCGAAGTTTATTTACCGTCTTGAATATACATCTGTAACTTTGTAAAACTTCTAACAAGTACACTAGGTACCAAGTACTACACCAAGTACTACACTAGGTATTACATTAGGTACTACACTAGGTATTACATTAGGTATTACACCAAGTACTACATTAGGTATTACACCAAGTACTACATTAGGTATTACACTAGGTACTACACTAGATACTACACTATGCATTACACTAGGTATTACATTAGGTATTACACTAGGTATTACATTAGGTATTACACTAAGTACCACACTACGTACCACACTACGTACCACACCAAGTACTACACCAAGTACCACACCAAGTACCACACTAGGTACCACACTAGGTATTACACCAAGTACCACACTAGGTACCACACTATGCATTACACTAAGTACCACACTAGGTACTGTTGAGAGTTTGCGTAAACCTTTCTATAAGTTGGAATTTGAATTACGTCAATCTTCATTAACTCCATCAAGTGAGGAACAGTGCTCATGTCAGCGTAATGTATTCAGGTTTCTCTTCTAAACTAAATACTAATCTGCTCTTCAGCTGAGATGTATTTTTCTATGTCTTTTAAAACCGACTGACTGAACTGTATCCACGGAACGCCTTTCCATCGGATTTCTTTCTCCGGCCGCTCTGATTAAATCCCTTAGTCGTGATTCCAACCAGACGCCTGTTATTGGTCTGTGATACCTCCTTCATCGGAGTTATCACCGGTCATTCCTCATACACCCCTTCGTGCATAACTCTACACTTAGGGCTAACTTTCAGAGATGCCTCGTTGGATCCTTCCTTTATATCGGGTTCAGGTATTCAACCTCTTCTGTTTCAGGTTCGCTGATGGCACCCTGTATCCAGGAGTAGCTCCAGGAGTGGGTCTTTTGTGCCAATTTCATCTGCACCCCCTGCATTCTCAACTCGGCCAGTTTATTATGCAGAGCGTATGAAACGTACTGTCTCATACGTTCAACGTCTTTATCACATTGTTTCGTCTGGACATACTGCTATGCAATCATTTGCACGTGCAGTACATATGAGACTCGCACGAGGTACTACACTACGTACTACACTACGTACCACACTACGTACTACACTAGGTACTACACTACGCACCACACTACGCACTACACTACGCACTACACTAGGTACCACACTACGCACTACATTAGGTATTACACTAGGTACCACACTACGCACTACACCAAGTACCACACCAAGTATTACACCAAGTACCACACTAAATACCACACTAAATAGCAAGTAACCAACACACTAAGATGGACGAAATCAGAATAATTCAAACCATTTTGATATTCTGAACTATTTCTATTCTATGTAAAAATATTAATACTGTAATGTCTCTTTTGTATTTTCACATTTTTTATTTGCTCGATAGTCATTAGATCTATGCACTTTGAGTTGAATAGATGAGGAAATGAGGAAATGAGAAAATGAGGAAATGAGAAAATGAGGGAAAAAATGAACGTTACATATGCTCGACTGCAGTGCGCATGCAAAGTGCTAACTACCAAATCCATACTCCATACTCCATACTCCATAACCAATATAATAACACCTAATTTTTTAGTAGTAGTTAATGTATAGAGGTAGAGAAAGATATTGGATAAAGAATTAAAAAAGAATTAAAAAAAAAGACGGCAGAATGACCCTAATCAATGGTTTTATGCATGGTACTACTACTAAGTATTGATAGTCCTAGTACTACTTAGTAATTAGAGTGGGCCTGTATAGAGTTGGAGATAAAATGATCCATCACTTCTATTATTGAATTAAATTAAATTAAATTAAATTAATTTATTATCTACTGGAGATTTCTTTGCATTGTCCTGCATATACCCCGCAGATGTACTACCCTTTCCACTTACGAATCTAATATCACCAGTCACTACTTATGGATCCAACAATTATATAGTATTCTTTGATCAGGTGACTTTAAGTATTACTATGCTAGTCTAATAACTATAGACTCTAGGCTGAAACAGACTCTAGATTATATACAATATCAAACTCCAACGATATGACCTTTTCATTCTTAGAACCTTGCATATATTTATTTGTTATATTCTGCCTAAACCCTTGGAATACCCATGAGAAATGTACATTCGCTTGGGATTGCTACCAAATGATTTCTGGGTATCTGATCAGGTAAATGAATGGCTTTGAGATATCCATTGATGTATTTGAAGCTTTCTTGATTGTACTTTGCTGGGCTTTGACTTTAACTACTCTTTGGAGTAAGTTCGGAATTTGACTACTCTTTGGAGGAAGTTCGGAATTTGAGTCATTCAACTTACGGTATGGCCCCAAAGCTATTTTAAGGTGTCGAGCTTAACACGAGTAGTAGCAGTACTAATGATGATAGTAGTAGTGGTGGTGGTGGTAGTAGTGTACAATTGAACTTAAGGAATGGAAGATATTGGAACAAGTTCTGGAACAGTTTTTTAATAATATTCATAACCTTGGAAATCAAGCAAAGAGGTTTAAATGGTTTAAGGTTTAGGATTGGTTTCCGACCGTTTATAGAAAATTCACTTATTCCAATTCTTCATTATTAGTACTGTACTACCAGGACAAGAGTCTACTACTACTGCTACTACTACTATAACTAGTACTACTACTACTACTATCTACTACCACTACTACCACTACTAGTACTACTATTACTACTACTACTACTACTACTACTACTACTACTACTGTCTACTACTGTCTACTACTGTCTACTACTGTCTACTACTGTCTACTACTGTCTACTACTATCATCATTAGTACTAGTACTGGTACTACTGTCTACTACTATAACTAGTACTGTCTACTACCACTACTACTATCTACTACTATAACTAGTACTAGTACTACCACTACTATCATCATTAGTACTATTACTCCTACTACTATTACTAGTACTACTACTACTACTACTACTAGGACAAGAATCCTCATCTATCCATACCAAGTCATCCTCATCCGCACAAGTCTCATAGTAGTACTCTTTAATGCAGTCAGTCAGTAGTACATAGAGTACTTACTGTAGTAGTAGTATAGAGTACTTACTGAATAGTATAGAGTACTTACTGAATAGTATAGAGTACTTACTGAATAGTATAGAGTACTTCCTGTATAGTATAGAGTACTTCCTGTATAGTGTAGTAATAGAGGTATCCTTTTGGGTCTTCTGCCCGATGAATATGACACTTTATTGACTAGAGTCTCTGGTCAAAAGAGAATGATTGGTGAGAAATCTTTAATTGTTTGAAAGTGCAGTTTTTTCAAATAACTGATTTTAAATGGATATAAATGGAAATGGGTAAGTCAATCTGCATGCTGTACAGTACAGTAATATAGATATCATAGTATAGTGTAGAGGAATAATGGTGTAACAGTACAGAGATGTAGTAGTATAGAGTGGGTAGTAAATTACCACGTAGTGGTATTGGATAATTAGACAATTAGACAATTAGACAATTAGATAATTAGATAATTAGACAATTAGACAATTGGATAATTAGATAATTGGATAATTAGATAATTAGATAATTAGACAATTAGATAATTAGATAATGAGACAATGAGACAATATGTACTTTTCTTCAATACTCATAGTCAGAATACGACTTTATGGGATATATAAAGTACCTATATCTATACTAATAGTTGTATTAATCATCCCAGAGGTCCAGAACCTGGAACTATAGTATAGTAGTATACTACAGGTAGTGCTATAGTAGTATAGTGAAGAAGTGAAGAAGTGAAGAAGTGAAGATAGTGATTTAGGTAGAGTAAGAAATTCCCAGGTACTACCAAGTGGTATAGTTGTATAGTATAGAAATATAGTGCTATAGTAGTATAGTATAGTAGTATAGTAGATAGTATTATAGTATAGTTATGTAGTTATATAGTATAGTAGTATAGTATTATAGTAGTGTAGTAGTGTAGTAGTGTAGTTATATAGTATAGTGGTACAATAGTACATTATTGAGGTAGTATGAAAGTATAGTAGTATAGTGGTCCAGTCCTATAGTAGTACAGTAGTGTAGTGGTATAGTAGATAGTATAGTAGTATAGTAGTGTAGTATATATGAGTAGTATAGTACATTAGTATAGTAGTATAGCGATATAGTATAGTAGTATAGTATAGTAATATAGTATAGTAGTATAGTATAGTAGTATAGTAGTATAGTATAGTAATATAGTATAGTAGTATAGTATAGTAATATAGTATAGTAGTATAGTAGTATAGTATAGTAATATAGTATAGTAGTATAGTAGTGTATATGAGTAGTATAGTAGTGTATATGAGTAGTATAGTAGAGTAGTGTATATGAGTAGTGGAGTTATGGAGAGTGTTTGTTGAATAGCGAAATGATCTTTAAACATGTCGCATGGGTCAATATGCAGTATCAAGATGAAACAATAAGAGTGGTACGCGGAATCGATCCAAGGAGGTATTGGTCCGAGGAGTTTTGGGTATGCACGGTTATCATGAAATGGTTTCAACGCGGAATTGGTTGCTACGCTGAATCGGTCCAAAGAAGGTTTGAAGAATGGAGCGGCTTAGAAATGTATGCCGTACCATCTATTTTTGGACGATTTAAGGAGTAACCATGTTACGCCCAGAAAGGAAATACATTTACGGAACGCCCAAAAGGGAAATACATATAAGGAGCGAGATCTCCTTAAGTCTATGGGACTTTTACGGGACTTTTACGGGACTTACGGGACTTACGGGACTGTTACAGGAGTTACGGGACTTTTACGGGACTTTTACAGGAGTTACGGGACTTTTACGGGAGTTACGGGAGGTAAGCTTAGTTCAAGGGATACTTCCTGGTATTAGTTGAGCAACCACATTCAAACAACCATAAAACAACCATAAAACAACCATAAAACAACCAAAATACAGAACCTAAGATGATAAGTATATCTCTGGAATTACAACAATTGATGAAACACAATTATACGCTGGTACCATCCTTTGGAAAGATCAAGTACCACGCTCAACAGGTTATAAGGCCAGGAGTGCATGTTTCCAAAAAGAAACTTCCTATTACAATTTACCTGAATCGTCAAGCTCCATTGTTAGAAGCAGAGTTGGTGAAAGCATTGGAGGAGGTCAGACTTGTTGAATACATTTGGGTCTACTATGAAGGTCCAGAAAAGGTGTTTGAACTCTTGCAAAAGAAGCCAACAACCATAGCATCTGAAACCTCTGAAACCATTGAGTGCTATCTTTTGATAGTAGAAGATCAAATTGTTGAACTTGCTGAAAGACACATGAGCAAACGTATCTTCGAAACACATATAAGACAAAAAACAACCCAAGAGATGCGGAATTACTTTGATAAGTATAGACCAAGTGAAATCAATTGGGTACCCTATGTATACATTGCTGAACACTGCTACAATCAAAGAAACCCAGACTTGAGAACTTGGGAGTTCATGGCACAACCTGCAGTCAGGTACTTCCTTGCACTTTTCAGCAGAGGATATGATGCTGACATAATCATCGAGATGTTTGACCAGAATCTTAAAGAAAATTGTCTCCCATTTCCTGGTAACAATCTCTGGTCCAATGCAATGTCTGAAAGATATGTTATGGTAATGGTAGAAAGCATTGAAGACTTTAAGATGGAAAGCTTGGAATGACCACGCAACATAATGAATCTTGAGAAGCTGAATTCAACAAGAGAAAGATCATGCAATTAAGGAAAGATCATGACTCACTTGATGATGGTAACAGAGAGAGCGAAATCTTGGGAGACTGCTAACGGAGAGAATAGGATCATGTTTACCCGGCAAGACCACAATAAGGGAAGGTCTCAGATGCATCTTTCAACTGTTAAGTGTTACAATTGTGATGAGATAGGACATTATCTTTCTCAAAGCAAGAAACCAAAGAAAGCCAGTGGATTAATACTGTACCAGATTGGATTTATATCAAATGAACAGAACAAAGTGTGGATCCCCACGAAGAGTGAGTTTCGTACGGGACTCAGGAAATCGAGTTGGTTCCAGACCTTCACTGAGAGAAAGCATTTGTTCAGAATTGCTGATGCCACAACCATGGAATGTCCTGGATATGGTACAGTCTTAATACAAGTGGGACAAAAGAAATGCAAAGAACAAAGATGATAGTGATATCTCTTGAATTACATGATTTGATGGAAGATCATTACATCCTGGTACCATGGTTTGGAAAGATTAAGAACCAGGTGAAAATATTATCATGACACATTATGAGATGCAAACAGAATGAGTGAGAAGACGATACAATGGTATAATGGATGAAGACAAGAGGATACAATGGTATAATGGATGAAGACAAGAGGATAGAATGTTCAGTTTATTTTTTGGGCCAATTTAAAAAAGCTGTTTTGGGTATTTTGATAAACTACATTATACATTTCTTCCTTTTTAAAACATCATCATATTCTCTTTTTGAACGTATGTTTGGGGATTTAATTATCATTATATACAGAAATCACTCTACAACATAACCCTTGTAATTATACATGTATTCAGGTAGAAAAAGATTCCAAGTCTTGAGTCAATATTAACGTATGGAATATAGGGCCATGGATTGGGATCTTGATCTACTAGTTAAAAGGAAATCTCAGTAGTATCTCTAGGATTAGTTTGTAGTAGTCTAGAAATTAAGAATCAAGAATTATTAATGTGTTTTGGCATGTGAACATATAATGAATCTCTTGGTTATTCCTCACTTGTGTGCACCCCAATCCACCATCTCCAACTACCAATAATCGCACTGATCAAGTTACTACTCCTGGATACATTCGCACTAATTCAACAGAATCAGTCCTCCTATCGCGCTCTACTACTCATTACTCTTTCGCACAGGTCCATTAGTCTTCGAACTACCATTCACTACTTCTTCGCACTCTTCGCATCTTCGCACCACTACAAGTGCTACTGCTACAAGTGCTACTGCTACAAGTGCTACTGCTACAAGTACTGACTACTCCTGACTATAGAGCTACTACTTCTGACTACAAGTACTGACTACTGACTACTGACTACAAGTACTGACTACTGACTACTGACTGCTAGGACGGCTACTACCACTGACTCCTAGTATTGACCGACTCCAGTACTGACTACTACTGCTACAAGTACTGACTACTACTGACTACTGACTACTACTGGTACTGACTACTACAAGTACTGACTACTACTGGTACTGACTTCTGACTACTACTGACTACTGACTACTACAAATACTGACTACTGACTACTGACTACTACAAATACTGACTACTGACTACTGACTGGTACTGACTCATGGCTCCGCCGATCTATGTCAAGGGAGGCGTTTGGACAAATGTCGAAGACCAGATCCTCAAGGCAGCAGTATCCAAATATGGACTAACGCAATGGGCACGTGTGGCATCGCTTCTTCCCAAGAAAACCGCTAAGCAGGCCAAGGCCCGGTGGTTCGAATACCTCAACCCCTCGATCCACCAAAATGTGTGGGAAAAAAAAGACGATGCCAAGTTGCTTGATGTCGCCAAGCTCTTGCCCAATCAATGGCGGAGTGTGGCACGGATCATGGGCAGAACCGCTACTCAGTGTGTGGAGCGGTACCAGAAGCTTTTGGACTCGGCCGTCAATGGTTCCAGTGATGATGACCTCGCTGAAAACGTGGACCTCACGGGTCCGGGCATCGAGACGCTTCCAGCCTTAGGAAACGCCTTTGAGAGTCTTCCGTCCCGCCCTGATGCAGAGGATATGGATGAGGACGAGCGCGAGATGCTCCTGGAGGCCAAGGCCCGGCTTGCTAATACCCAGGGTAAGAAGGCCAAGAGGAAGGACCGAGAACGACTTCTAGACGAGAGCAGACGCATTGCATTGCTCCAGAAACGACGCGAGTTGAAGGCTGCAGGTATAAACGTCAGTTTGACCCTGAAGAACAAGGCCAGACGAAAGGAGTTTGACTACAATGCTGATATTCCCCATGAACGCGTTCCTCTTCCGGGCAAGTACGATGTTCTGGCTGAAGAAGTGCTGAACGTGGAGCTGCATCTGGCCTTCCAGAAACTGGTGACTGTGAAGGGACTCGGAGAGGGTGTTCCCAAAAAGGAAAAAGAAAAGACTCTGAGGACTAGTATCAAGTCTGCTGCTGGTCTAGTCACTGGTCTCGATGAGCATCAGAACAAGCGAAGGAAACTCCACTTGCCGTTACCTGGAGCTGGGGATGAGGTTCTGGAAATCGACTCTCATATCCAACAAGTGTCACGAGAATTATCTCAAACGGAACCAGGGTCTGTTTCTGGCAATCTTCCATTACAGGCCAACAAACCAGTGTCCAGGAAAAAGGTGGTGGCACAGCTCAAGAAGTTGCTACTGCAGATGCCCGAACCAACGCAGCAGAAACTGGTTCCAATACAGGCAAACCTTGCAGTTCAAAGTGATCCCATTGACAATATCAATGCAAATGTCAATGCAAATGCCCTAGAGTTACTACGGCAGGTGGACGAGCAAGCTACGCAGTCCCAGGTGATACAGCAAGGTCTTCCCATTCCGTCTCCAGATATATTTGATTTTGAAGAGCAGGACCCAATAGCACTGCAGATTCTTCACGAGGCCAGGCTTCTACTTAAGTCTGATTATGACCAGCAGGTGAGTTCGCTTCCTTCTCGAGTGCAGTCTTTGGACAGTAAAGTCTGGGAGATGGCCGAGGCAATGGTGGAGGATGAAAAGAGGCAGTCTCTCCAAAAAAACCCGTCTCTTCATAAAAAGGTGCAAGAACTAATGGAGCAGCAAAAGCTTCCAGAACTGCCACAAACAATGGAGACCATCTATGAAGTACTCAATGACTTAAATGCCAGTGCCCATGACCTTGATACGCAAATCAGCCGGCTGCAGGCATTGATGGACAACGCCCAGACATTCACCAATGTGAGCCAGGAAATCCAGCGAAACTCGGAGCAGCTTCACCAATATACTTCCGAGCTCAATATCACCAAGTCTATTGCACAAGATGAAGAGATTATCATGCAATCCCGTCTGGCCATGCTCTCTGATCTTGTGGACAGTGTCAGAGCAGCGGAGAATAGAGTGAAGGCTAAGATTTTGCTGGGTAACTAGAAGTTGATTCTGAAGACAATATTCAGTGCCAGTGGCTATTTCTGGGACCAAGTGATTGAGGCTTTATTTTTAGTGGATGAACTAGTATGTTCATGCCGATGCATTTATACCCTGTGATTAAATGGTGACTTCCCGGGTGATTTACGAATGGTTTACGAATGGTTTACGAATGGTTTACGAATGGTTTACGAATGGTTTACTACTGGTGATATGCCGAGTGATTCTTGATACTTATATCACACCTATTTACCCAGTGACCAGTCAGTGAAGAATACTACTTTCCATATCACAGCTGAGATGGACCCCAGTGCCACCCCACCAGCGATCCAATACTTGATGGTCTTTAGTGTGATACCGGATATACGAATACTCTAGTCACCACGACTAGTTTTAGTCAGTCACCAATCCTACTCCAGTGTACACTGATGGTGTCTGGGAGTATCCAAATCCAATTGATGACTAGAGGAATATTTGCAATCGACGGTTGCAGCCAACGTGCCATATTTAACACAGGCTATACTTATACAAGCTGGATCCCAAGACCACTTTCCACACCTCAGAATATACTACACTGATATGGCCACTGCTATAGTTACACTACTATAGCTACACTGATATGGCCACTGCTATAGTTACACTACTATAGTTACACTGCTATAGCTACACTACTATAGCTACACTGCTATAGTGGTTGACTATGTGTTGAACAAGACCTATATGAAGGATAGATCCGAGACTAGACTCATAGAGATGATAGTCTCCAGTGTCAAGACAGATCAAATGATATCCTTGTCCACAGAAGTCAGCCCATTCAATCAATCAGGCAATCATAGAATTTGATAGTCTACTAAAATCAAATGAAAGTGGTCTTTTGTAAGATAGAAAGAGACAAACTAGAATAAATAAATGAATAATGGTCTAGAATAAGATACACCAGTAAAAACCATGAATCCTAGGTTTAGATTAAAAACTAGTACAATATTAGTCTTGGTAATCTTTAACCGTCTCTGTACTCTAGTTTTAGTCTAGTTTTAGTCTTGAACAGTCTTGGAGTTGTACTTGTTATTACAGTAGTAATAGAGTAATAGAGTAATAGAGTAATAGAGTAATAGTAGTTGATAGAGTAATACTGTAGTAATAGAGTAATAAGTAGTAATATAGTAATAGTAGTTGATAGAGTAGTTAATACTGTAGTTAATAGAGTAGTTAATAGAGTAGTTAATAGAGTAGTTAATACTGTAGTTAATAGAGTAATAGTAGTTAATACTGTAATAGTAGTTAATACAGTAATAGTAGTAATATAGTAATAAGTAGTTGATATAGTAATACTGTAGTTAATACTGTAATACTGTAGTTAATACTGTAATAGTAGTTGATACTGTAGTTAATAGAGTAGTTGATACAGTAATAGTAGTTGATAGAGTATACCATGATTCTCTAAATAAGCTTGGGGACCAGGACTAAGTATCAATCCATGTCTACAGTTGAAATACACTCTGTTACTCTTTTCAATCTTTTCAATCTTTTCAATCTTGTCAATCTTTCAATCTTGTCATTCTATTGTTTATCTTGAGAAGATATCTTGGTCTTAAGTCCAGTCAGTCTTCTAGTATAGTCTAGTATAGTATAGTATAGTCTTCTATGTATAGCATAGTCTAGTATAGTATGTTAGGGATAATCCTACAGGCCCTAGAATTGAGTATCTAGGTCTTGGATTGATCTGCGAGGCTCAGCAAGAAGAACCATTGGATGTGCCTGAGCCACAAGGATTCCTTAATATGGAATTCTTCAATGATAAAATAAAACTACACGTTTCATGATCCACAGATGACTGGTTCAGGAAAGAGGAAAGCCCTGAATGGGTTACCCAACACAGTGGAAACGTAGAAAGTAGAAAGTAGAAAGTAGAAAGTAGAAAGTAGAAAAGTATATAGAAGTAGAGAATTCTCTAGGAATGCCTCGAAGTTTATTTCCCGTATTCGAATATACATCTGGTATAACTTTGTTTATAACTCTAAGACCTGCTTACGTTCTAACATAGTATAGTCTTCTGGTATATTCTGGTATAGTCTAGTATAGTCTTCTAAGTCTAGTATAGTCTTCTATGTATAGTCTAGTATAGTCTTCTATGTATAGTCTTCTGGTATAGTCTTCTAGTATAGTCTAGTCTAGTATAGTCTAGTATAGTATACTATAGTCTTCTAGGTATAGTCTTCTAAGTCTAGTATAGTCTTCTAGTATAGTCTTCTATGTATAGTCCAGTCCAGTATGGTATACTATAGTATACTATAGTCTTCTAGGTATAGTAGTAGTCTTATAGTATAGTAGTATAGCCTAGTATAGTAGTATAGTATAGTATAGCCTAGTCAGTCTTATAATATTCAGCTTCTAATCTCAAAGACCCAGTCTTTATTCTTATATTCATATCCTAGCCTAGTTTCACATTCATAAGTCTCAGATTCTAGTCTTCTAGTCTTCTAGTCTACGTGACTGGGACATGACTTCACAAGTATTCAAAGTCTCTAGAAGACTGATTCCTTTAAGTTGATGAATATTATGAATATCATGATATGAAGATTCCACCTCTAGTCTCTCTTAATCTTATCTTAATCTTAATCTTAATCTTATCTTGTGTCAGTCTTTTAGTCTGGTTTACTATAACCAGCATTACCAGTATCACCATCCAACACATTCTTTTCCTCCTCAGTCTAGTCATTGACCCAGAAGTCTTCTCTCTTTTTATAGTCTTTTTATAGTCTTTTTATAGTCTTTTTATAGTCAGTCTTCTTCTTATAGTCAGTCTTCTTCTTGTAGTCTAGTGTACCCTTCCAGTCACTTTCTTATTCTCTAGTCATTCTCTAGTCATTCTTGTAGTCTTCTACCCTTTTAACAATTCTCAGTCTTCTAGTCTTGTACTAATCATAGTCTTCTAGTCTTCTAATCATAGTCATGGTCTTATTCTCAGTCTTGGTCTTAGTCATAGTCATGGTCTTAGTCATAGTCTTCTAATCATAGTTATAGTTATAATCATAGTCATAGTTATAGTTATAGTTATAGTCTTATGGTTATAGTCTTGGTCTTATTCTCAGTCATAGTCTTCTAATCATAGTCATAGTCTTATTCTCAGTCTTAGTCATAGTCTTGGTCTCATTCTCAGTCTTAGTCTTGGTCTTAGTCTTGGTCTTAGTCTTATTCTCAGTCTTCTAGTCTTGTACTAATCATAGTCTTCTAGTCTTTGTTATAGTTATAGTCTTAGTTATAGTCTTAGTCTTCTAATCATAGTCTTATTCTCAGTCTTAGTTATAGTTATAGTCTTATTCTCAGTCTTGGTCATAGTTATAGTCTTATAGTTATAGTCTTATAGTTATAGTCATAGTCATAGTCTTTGTTATAGTCATAGTCATAGTCATGGTCATGGTCTTATTCTCATCATAGTCTCAGTCATAGTCATAGTAAGTATATTCAATCATAGTCATTGATCCATTCCATGAATATATTTCATCACTTTCATCTCTATTGATCCAGTAGATCCTCTTGATTCTCTCCTCTTGATCCTCTCCTCTTGATCCAGTAGATCCAGTAGATCCATCTCTTCTACTGACTATTCCGCACTTCACAAATTGACTGATGATTATTGATGTATCGCACACCTTCGCACATCTTTCGTCATCTTCTTCTTTCTCATTTCTCCCAAAAGTAGTATTCCTTTATATCCTTTCAAATTCTACAATGGAACACTAAATTCTACAATGGAACACTTATACACTTTTAGAAGACTACAATGGAACACGAAATTACTACAATGCAACACTACAATTTCTTATAGTATATAGAAGAAGAATATTTCACTACTTGAAACATTATCAACTCTTATCAACTTTTCTACTATATACACTTTTTTGAAAGAATATACGTTGTTCCTGATGCTAGAGTGTATAGTATATGGGGGTGAGGTGTTGGGTCGCGCTCTATACGTTAATCACTCACTACTCGCTACTCACTAGACTACAATCTCACTAGACTACAATCTCACTAAGACCAAGACTACAATCTCGTTAAGACTATTCATTCCTTACTACCCTTTACTGATTCTATCCATTCATTGGTCATTGCATACTCGCTACTCATTATATTCCTGTCATCTCTTGACTGGTCTACACTAACTTCTGATTTCTGACTGACTCGGACTGACTCCAGAACACCGACTCGGACTGACTCGGACTGACTCCACATGTTTAGTAATCTCCTCAAGGTTCCATTCTTGGTGGTGGATCAAGTCGATATCGAAAATGCCTTATCGGATGCCATCCGGAAAGACTTCTTCCAGCCCGTGTCGGCCTTCTCCAAGGACCTACTGTTGGTGCAAAATACCCATACCAATACCGTTCAAGGCGCCAAGAATACGTCCGTGGATCTTGCCCAATACGAACTTACCCTTTCCCAATATTACCATATGATCCAGGATATCCAGCGCAAGTTCCCCGATAATGTGGTCTCCTATGACTGGTACCATACACTAGGCTACCTGCCGAGGCTGCAACCCACGTCCAAATGGACCGGGGTCAAGGCCAATTTGCTCTACCAGCTTGGCTCTTTATACTGCCATATGGCCCACCAGGAAAGTCGTCATACTGAGGATGGCACTAGGAATGCTTGCAATTACTTTAAGCTCTCTGCTGGCTGTTACGAGTACTTGGCTCGGAATCCTGCTCTAGACTTCGAAAAGGCTGCTATTGACACCCTACAATTCGTGATGTTAGCTCAAGCACAGGAGATCTTCTGGCTGAAGGCCATAGGAGGGAAAAACGTCAAGAATTCCTTGGTGGCCCGGCTCTCAATGAAGGTCTCGCACACCTATGCCAAAGCTTTGGAACATGGTACTTCTTCCAGTTGCATTATTTTGGAATGGATCAATTATATGAAGGTCAAACACTTGCACTTCAAGGCGGCCGCCCTTTACCGGGCATCTGTGCAGTGCTTGGATAATTTCGAATATGGTCAACAGGTGGCTTACTTATTGCAGGCTCTGAGGGTGTGCACCGAGGCTCTGAAGTATAAGCTGTACGTTGAAGATAGCGTACTACAAGACTTGGCAGGCCTCACAACCACCGTGCAAGAGTGTCTACGGTCTGCAGAAAAGGACAATGATCTCGTGTACCTTAAGCCCGTTCCTGAGTTTGGCGATTTGCCTGAAATCCAAGCTATTTCCATGGTGGAGCCCCAGGTCCCACAAACCTTTTCGGAGGATGATGGTCTTGTATTCAATTCGCTCCTCCCCTTCTCCATCATTCAAGTCGGACAAGCCTTCAAGGAACGTCAGGATGAGTACATTGTGCAGAACATCAAGGAACCATTGGCTGCGTTGTCTCGGATGTTTGCCAAGTATTTGGCCTCCCAGAACCTTCCTTCGTCGCTTGATACCCTCCAGCGAACAGAGTCTCTTCCGGATACCATAGTAGACCAGTCGCGGGAAATCCTCTCCATTGGAGGTACTCAGCTCATTGAACGGTCGATGGATGATATCTCAGTTTTGGCCAGCAATTGTGCAGAGTTAGTGGCCAAATGTGAAGAGCGCATTGAAATGGAAAAGAACGAGGACGATTTGATGCGTCACCGGGAAGGCACCGCTAGATGGTGTAGGGTGCCATCAGAAGAAGCCAGTGCAGACTATACTTTGCGTTTGAACAAGATGCGAGAGTATCTCAACCTTGGTAAAGGCAGCGACACATTGATTGGCCAGAGCTACCAGAGCATCAAGACTGAGCTCGAGGTGTTTTGCGGGGGGAAAGAAGCGTTGTTGAGGAGTATTCCAAAGTCAGACTACCTCAAGTTGAACGATGCCTTGGCTGGATGTGTTTCAGATCTACGCAACCTTCTTTCAAAGGGCCAGGATATAGAGCAGAGGAAAGAGCGGTTTTTGTTGAGTCTAGAACACAAGTTCCGGGACCAGAACATTCTCTCTAGTGTGATCAGTGCAGCCCGGACAGATCTCAAGACCTACCAAGATGAACAAGGCCAAATCGAGCCACGCAAATTCGAGCCTATTTACGAAAAACACATCAAGGTGTTTGCCAGTGACTTGGACTACGTTCAGCAACTGAAGCAGCAGCAAATGGCGTTGGAGGCCGAAATCTCCGAGGCAAATGGCCGGTTCGTCTCTGCTAAGGAAAGTAGTAGTGGACCAGCCAACGATGCTCGTTTTCAGGCTCTACAAAAATTCCATAACGTGTACGTGGAGTACCTTGAGCTCGTGGCCAACCTCAACCGGGCATCGACATTCTACTCGGACTTCTTGAAGAAAGGCTCTTTGGTGTTGGAGGAAATTGATGAGTATCTCTATAACCGACGCCAAGAAGCACGTGATCTTGGTATTTTGATCCGAAACCAAGATAACCTCGAGGGTGTCGAGAACTCAATGCGTACAGGATCTCATTTGGCAGCTCCAACAGGACATCGGGCATTTACTTGGGATGGAACGAAGGATGTCCGGTTTGGCTAGGTGTTGTGTGCAGGATCCAGGTTCTATTTGCAGGAACAAGATTGTTTTCTGCAGTGCGGCATCAAGAAGGTTTGAGTGTTTCGTGAGAGGTCCATGCTCCTACACTACGTGCGGTATCTCAAGAACCAAATAATGACCAAGACCAAAAAAAACGTCATTGCAATCGTGGGCACCACTGGTGTCGGAAAGTCTCAGGTATGTCTCTTTTTCGGTTTCCCTTTACGGCCCAACTAACACCCAGTTCAGCATCGAGCTAGCCAAGTCGCTCAATGGAGAAGTGGTCAACGCAGACTCCATGCAGGTGTACCAGAAAGTCCCCATCATCACCAACAAACACCCCCTTGAAGAGCGGCACGGTGTGGCCCATCATGTCATGGATCATATTCCCTGGAGTCAGGATTACTTCATCCACAAGTACACGCAGGAAGCCCAGGCTGCCATCGACGACATTCATTCCCGCAACAAAACACCCATTATAATAGGCGGTACCCACTACTATTTGCAGAGTTTATTGTTCCAGAATAAGACGGTGGGAGAAAAAGAACTGGGATTGGGAGTTACCCCACTCTCCGAAGACCAAAAGCAATTACTCGATGGGCCGGTGGAGGCCATTTTCTCCAAGCTAGCGAGTGTTGATCCTGTGATCAGCGAAAAATTCCATCCCCTGGACAAACGGAAGCTCCGCAGGTGTTTGGAGATCTACTTGACTACCGGCCAGAAGCCTAGCGATTTGTACCGGGACCAGAAATTGGATGAGATGGAGGATTCCTCGCTCAAGTACAATACGCTTCTTTTCTGGGTCTATTGCGACCCCCAGATCCTTGCAGACCGTCTAGATAAGCGGGTGGACACCATGATGGACAACGGGGCCTTGGAGGAGATCAAGGAATTAAACGAGTTCTACTCTGCGCAAGTTCCGGCGTTGGACCCCACCAAAGGGTTATGGCAGGTGATTGGCTTTAAGGAGTTCTTGCCGTGGTTACAAAATGGCCAATCAGATAGCAGGCTATTTGAAGACGGCGTGGAGCGCATGAAGATCCGTACCAGACAATATGCCAAGTACCAGGTCAAGTGGATCAAAAAGCTTTTGGGGGTGGAGTTGATCAAGGAAGCTCGGTTTAACTTCAAGTACGGTGGAAAACTCTACATTCTCGATGCCAGCGACTTGACCCAATGGAGCAGTGCAGTCAACGACCGAGGACTTTCGATCGCAAGCATGTTTTTAAAAGACGGGCCTTTGGCAGTGACGGAAGGTCAAGCCCCAGAACATTTGCTGAGCATGATTCCTACGGCCGAATTCTTTGACACTTTCAAGAGCAACAAGAAAATTGATTCCGCAAACTCTTGGAAACACTACGAGTGTCCTGTGTGCAAGGACTCCAAAGGACAGCCTCTTTTGGCGGTGGGAGAAGCCAGTTGGAAGATCCACGAAAATAGCAGAAGGCATAAACGGCAAGTTTCTTCGGGCGAGAAGAAAGAAAAGCATGAAGAGCTCATCAAGAAGTATAAGGCAAAGAATGGAAAAGTGAGTGGAGAAAAGGAATAGTGGTTTGAGATAACCCTTGCTTGGCATTCCACAACGCTCCCCCTCAGCTGTTGTTCCGTCTAGGTAGACAGCCCTAATGTGACGTTGTTTTCTTGATCGGAGGGATTGCCAATTATCTTCGAATCTGTGGCTCATGCTGTCTGGCAGAGAATGGGTTGTCTGCTCACGAACCCAGTCGGGTTCCCCTGCAAACGATACTTTGTTGCTTTCCTCGCAGGAGGTGTCTTAACTCCCACTACCTTCACTTCGGGCAGCCTCGTGCATAGTGGTCCCGTTAATGATCTCGGACTGTCCAACCGGTTCATTGACTAGGGAAAGATCAGCCGCTTATTCCTTATTCTTTGTATCAACCCGGATAAGCCGAAAGAATACATTCGGATACTTCAAGGCAAACCGGATAAGCCGAAAGAATGCATTCGGATACTTCAATGCAAAACGAGATGGTTATTCAAGAATGCTGAATCAGTGATTGAAGTTTGGTCAGAAGCATTCAGTGAAAAGGTTAAATTGGATCTCCTCAGAGGGGATAGATCATCAATGGCCATTTGAGTTATACCATGAACATGAACTGGCTTCTGAAACATTGAACAGAAGAAACTTTGGGGTACTAGTTTATGCCATGAACCCAAGTCCTAGAGTCGACTCAAAGTTTAGTTCTTGTGTGGTGTTATTCCTATACTTAGTAAGGGAAGGAAGGCAGAGACAAGTTACCTGATGATATTCATATTTGACAAAGAAGACATTCGAGTCAAATGATATTAATCCAATGAGAGCAATCTCTTGATGTTATACCGACTATACGGTATACTACAATTACTGTAGTGGAAACAAATACCATATCGAGTAGAGTATAATGTAAATGAGTATAGATCTGTATAGATCTGTATAGATCTGTATAAATCTGTATAGATCTGTATTGAAGTCGTATAGTAACCAGTAGAAAGCAGTTAACTGAATCTATAGCAACTCATTTCTATAGGATTTTACCATAGTAATATAGTATACTATAACAATTTATTTAGTAGTATATCTATGAATATTAGGAAGGATTAGTATAATTACTATCAGTATGAAGGACTGAAGATTGGGTTAAGGTAAGATCAAGTGAGGTCACATTCATTGCTTATATGCAGGACGCCCTATAATTCTTTATTATTTGCACCCATTTCCATACTCTTCCAAACCAAGAAATCGTTCAACATTAGATTAAAGAATTTCTCACTCTTTTAATTCTTAAATACTCTTTGGTATTATTTGGTACTAGTGGTGCTGCTTGGTACTAGTGGTGAAGATATAGGTCTCAGCAAGAGCATGTGTCTAGAAATAACTAGGGCAGGAACCACAATAATAAATGGTAATTTTAATTCATGACTATAGACTTTTCTAATAGACTATTAATACTCTACTGTTTTTCTCTACTGTTTTTCTCTACTGTTTTTCTCTACTGTTTTTCTCTACTGCTACTCTCTACTGTTACTCTCTACTGTTACTCTCTACTGACTGCTACTCTTTCTAAAAAAGACTTGGTTATTAATTCAAGCTAGTATAATTAGTGGTATTAGAAGATTCTAGTATTAACAGATAGTAATATATAGTGTAGTAGTAGTGGTGCTGCTGGTGCTGGTGGTGCTGCTGCTGCTGGTGCTGGTAGACAGTGGTGAATACTGGTGCGAGAATGTGAGGTCAGTTCATGGGGTCAGTCCATGAGGTCATTTTTAACCATGACATTTCGTTGATTAATTGTGTAGTTTTGAATTGGGTGCATTCTATTATCATTATTCAATATCAACTCTTTTGTTTCCCTACCATTCCCTAGACCACTTAATGGGTTAGAGTAGGAGAGTCTTGGAAGTGGCTTATTACAAGTGTAGACTATTTTTTTTTTTGATTTTTTTTACTCTTTAGATCAACTCGGATCTAATAAAACTATATGGAGTTCTTTTTATCCGTTGCAATTCGTATTATTGTCCTTTTTAGGGCTCATATGCTACTTTCAAAATACACCTTGGGTCAAACCACATTTTTATATTTTCAAGCTTCGTTCCTCATGGCCCAATGGTCAAGGCGTCTGGCTACGAAAGTAACCACTTCTGTTGGAACCAGAAGATTCCAGGTTCGACTCCTGGTGGGGAAGCTTCTTTTTTCGCACCCGAATGGTCGCGGTTCCGTCAATCTCATGATTCACCTCAACTCCATCTCACTCACCTTCAACTCCCTTACACCACTGCTCACTTCCAAGCACAGCCCCACCACATGAAACTATTAAGCTTGCTCATTCTCAACAAATCAGGAGGACTCATATACCACCACGAAATCAACACCGGCCTCACCAAGCTTGCCGTCAATGACTACCTCGTCTTAGCAGGCACTCTCCACGGAGTCCATGCCATAGCGACCAAACTCAGCCCCGCCGCCGCCCGTGAAGGTACTGACTCTTCAATCAACCAGCAAATCCTCTCGTCGTCACGTGCAAAACTCCCAAATACAAACCTCCTGGGACTCCTGCACGTGGACACCGACCAGTTCAGCTTATATGTCTTCCAGACCCTCACTGGACTCAAGTTTATCATCATCACTAGCCCAACCCTTAAAGCTGCATATAACCCCGTACAATTGGGGTCCGGAATCGGAGAACTTAACCGTCAGAACAGTGCCGTGGGGAATGTATATAAGCAGTGCTACATGTACTACTGTGACTATGTGATGAAGAACCCGTTCTACTCGCTTGATATGCCAATCAAATGTTCTATGTTCGATGAGCAAATCAAGGCCTTAGCTCTGCTTGAAGTTACGGTGTAACTGTCGTTTTAACATCTTTACTAGTGATCTAGTAATCTAGTGATCTAGTGATTTACCCATTGACTGATTCAAATACCAGGGGATACTCAAATGAGTAATTGTCGATTTTAATGGAACTGATTTAGGGATTTTATTGGAGTCCGTTTATACACAGTATAATAATATACTGTTTATGGATTTCATACGTCTCTGTTTGAACATCTGATACCAATTCACCATCACTTGCAATGAAAATGGCCACGGTACTGGATAGTCTCCACTATGCCGAACTATTCCTGAAGTGTACTGAAGTGTACTGAAGTGTTGATCAGATACAAAGAACCCACTTGATGATCCTCAATTACTGTTGGCCTTTCCCGTCCATATACTGCTCACAGACTACACATGATTCGTGTATCATGAATTCCTCCCGCATGCTTGTCCTTGTTTCAAGATACACTCCATGGATATAGACACGCCGATGCCAGACTTCTAACCATGCACTACAAGGGGCAATAAAGTGTACTATTGTATCATATGGTGACTACTGTGGTGCAGGCATATTCAGAGTAATAGACGTAGCATTCTCCGATAATGCTGTTTTGATACATTTGATTCTGGATCCAGAAATCCACAGTCGATGCAGTGCAAAAATGAGTGTGGTGCTTATTACTTATAGGTCGATTGTTCTGCTACGGTCCATGTATAAATTTTGGTGTTTGGCCGAAACTTGCAGACCCAGAAGAATCACTGAGACTCGGGAGATTAATGAAACACTTGGACTCTGAAGAGATTTCGATGGTCAGAGTGTATGACGTTTAGGTGTTTTGATCTAAGCCCATCAATGATGACGTCACATCCCCCAGACAAATCCAGACAGATCCATAAATGTGGAGATGGAATGATGTCATTGATTCGTAAGAACATGATAAATGATGGATTATTTCAAGATCAATATTCTCATGAAGTAAGCAAATCCTCATTGAAGTATCTATGCATATTCTGATAAGTGCAGGCATTATCAGCTACCACTCCACCATTGGCATACTGAATACTGTATATTGCTCTATACTTTATACCATTATATAGTATCAGCTCTTTGTATACGTCATGATAAACTTATGTATATTTGAGACTACGATCCCAGGTACACACAAGCAGATTGTAGCCTGATCCATACATCAATCCACAATCACCCTGTATATACTACTTCTATATATACTACTTCTGTATATACTACTTCTGTATATACTACTTCTGCATATACTACTTCTGTATAATACTGTATATTGCTATTGCTGGATTCACAGTATTAGCAGCCTCTAGATCAAGACTGGTTAAAATTGTGCTTGTTTGGGTACTCACTATTGCCTGTACAGTCCATACCCTGGCTCGCATATTAGAGTGCGCGTATATCACTCCCTCCATACTAATACAGACTAATACAGACTAATACAGGTTCCCATTTTCTCATACAGGTTCCCATTTTCTCATACTACAGACTCCCATTTAAGAAACAAGAAAATATCAATAAATCATTCCATATGATGTCAAAACTAAATTGGTTGTCCTCGTATTGTAGTGCACTCAGTCTATACCAGGTGTGTATACCAGGTGTGTATACCAGGTGTAGTCTGTAACACTACTCTCACCTATCTTGGCACAGGAATAATATATTATATACTATTGACACTATTCAGAGTACTAAGATTAGACATCTAATAATAATCATATACTTAATACGTTTGTATGTAGTATAGTATAGTGTAGTGTAGTGTAGTATAGTGTAGTGTAGTGTAGTGTAGTATAGTATAGTATAGTACAGTATAGTATAGTATAGTATAGTATAGTACAGTACAGTATAGTATAGTATAGTGTAGTATAGTATAGTATAGTGTAGTATAGTATAGTATAGTGTATTGGTGATAGTCCTTCTAAGTGCGCGTGTCATTATTGGTTCTCACTTCAGAACCAGTCTCTACAGAACCAGAATATAGAACTAGACTATAGAATTAGACTAATGGAATAAATCTATGAATGGTGAATATCAACAATTAAGATCCTTTATAATATACATAACTTTATTTATTCCATGTCCTTCTCTCTGTCTCACTGTCTCACTGTCTCACTGTCTCACTGTCTCACATGTAGTGCGGGTTTGGTGACGCACGTAACATTTGAGAAGCAATATCTAGTGAGTATATTCTTCCTATGCACCACCACTACATCTACATACTGGACTACACTATCCACTATACTATTCTGTAGTACTGCCATATTGTATTATATTGTATAATGTCTACCACTCATATACCACTACTCTATCAGTACCACTACTCTCCAATACCACTACTGTACCAATACCACTACTGAATAAACCAATACCTACTGAATAAACCAATACCACTACTGTACCAATACCACTACTCTCCAATACTACTCTACTGTCTATCACTTCCCATTATGGATATAACAATAATCATTTAACAAAAGTAGTAGAGTGATTGGTGATGGTTTTAATTATGGTATATATTTTTGGGTGATTTGGGGTAATTTTTTGGGGTGATTTCTGGTGAATTGGGGTGAATTGGGGTGAATTGGGGTGAATTGGGGTGTTTTATTATACTTTGTGATTCCCACTTTTTCGCATTCGTTTCTGTTTTTCTCAATTCTACTACACTGAGAGTCAAATGTCAAATAATACCATCAGCCTTTAAAAATACTTGGACACCGAAAAAGAAGGTAATTCCAAGTGAAACACTAGTGAATGATACTCTAGGACCAAATAACCAAATTTGATCATTAATTATTTATTTGACTTTTTTTTTTTTTTTTTTTTTTTTTTTTTTTTTAAGATTCCTTATGGTCTATATAAAGATTCCTGCATACTATACACTACTCAATTCAATTCATCCACACTTGAACTCAATCACTTCATCTATATTCATAATTATGTATTTATTATTAGTCCTGTATTTATTATTAATCCTGTATTTATTATTAGTCCTGTATTTATTATAGCTATGGTACTGTAGTCAGCTAGGAAATGCTTAAGATGCATGCGCGCAAAGTCATCGCGTTAAACATTGGTTTTAGCATGAGTGAACAGAAAGAAGAGAAACCGGCATTGGAGTCCAGAATAGGAAAGGATGCACCCTTCACGTTCGGCCAGCGGTACCTTACGGAAAACCAGGACGTGTTTGACCACAACGCTTGGGATCACGTGGAGTGGGGACCTGAGCAGATTGAAGATGCTCAGAAGCTCATTGCCAAACAGTATGAGCAGCCCGTGAAAGACTTTGACAAAAAGCTTTATAACTCCAATCCAGCCAAATACTGGGACATTTTCTATAGGAATAACCAAGAGAACTTCTTCAAGGACCGCAAATGGCTCCAGATCGAGTTCCCTTCCTTATATGAGGTCACCAGTCTGTCCTACAACAAGCCAGTATCCATATTGGAGGTTGGATGCGGTGCAGGAAACACCTTCTTCCCCATTTTGAAGCAGAACCAAAACCCCCAACTCAAAATGCATGCATGTGACTACCTGAAAGTGGCCGTGGACTTGGTCAAGCGCAATGAGATGTTTGAGCTGAATCATAAGGCCGGCACTGCATATTCGCTGGTGTGGGACCTTTCCAACGAAGAGGGCCAGATTCCTGAAGATATGGAGCCGCATTCTGTGGACATTGTGATTATGATCTTTGTGTTTTCGGCTTTGAGTCCTGATCAGTGGGTCCACGCCGTGGCCAACCTCAAAAAGGTGCTCAAACCAGGCGGCCACATTCTTTTCCGGGACTATGGGCGCTATGACTTGGCTCAGGTGCGCTTCAAAAAGGGCCGTTTGTTGGACGACAACTTCTATATCCGTGGAGATGGTACCAGGGTATACTTCTTCACGGAGGAGGAGATCCGTACTATCTTCTGTGAAAACGGGTCGTTTAAGGAAGATACCATTGCAACGGATCGTCGGTTACTTGTTAACCGGAAAAAACAGTTGAAAATGTATAGAATATGGCTCCAGGCGGTGTTCAGTTTGCCTGCATAGAACACGCTACCACATACATCACCATATCTAAGTAATGGAAGTGGCGCCATATTTTCTCCACGGGGAGATCGTACATCGGAGATGCACGGATGCCGTGGACCAACACTTCTGTTTGTTGTAAATCTATGTATGGTGCCAAACATTGCCGTAGGCTAGTATTCCCTTTGCATGGTGCCTGCACCACAGTCATTTGGTCCAAGTATATTTTTAAAGGAATAGTAATTGGAGATTTTGTTTCAGTTGTTTCAGGATATACTTTTTTGTGGATTGCCTGTATATGACAATAATCATTGGTGACCACCGCTTTCCAAAGTACTCGCGTATCATCAGTACTAAGTCTCATGACAGCACGGGAATTTCCACACAACACGTAATTGGCCAGTTTTAAGCTATTCATATAAACATGCTGAAGAGAAATTGTATGATCAAAAGAGTCATGGTTTTGTTTTGCTGAAAACAGCCGTTTTGGCTCATCTAGAGGGAGAATCAGGGCCGGATACCCAAGATCCGACGTAGGAGAATGGAGCAGGAGGACCCACAACACTTTTTCAGGATTCCAAATATCGTATAAAACACCAATTGGGAGGTTCCAATGGAGAGGGGTGTGGAGGTATTGGAGCCACAATAGCAGGTGATGTAGGTGCAAGTTGGCCACAGTATTAAAGAAGGAGGCGATTTGACGGAAATAAAGTGGGAAGTAAGCATTCCGTCTAGCGTAGAGCAAGTAAATATGATCTTGGAAGATGATTTGGATGCACACGTGGCCATGCCATATTTTGGAGGTGATGTTGTTCATAAAGGTGGTGAGAGGTGAGTTGGGCTCCGAGAGCATGGTGCGCGTGCAGGAAGTCACCTTAGAGAGAGTAGAACAAGTTCAAAGCTAGGATATCACCAAAACCTTTAAGTAGTAAATTATATTTTTATTTGATTAATAAAATGTTTAATAAATTGTTTAAGGTTTTTTGGGGGGGTGTACGGCTTTTCACCCCTTCAAGACCATGGCAAGTTCTCCAAGTATATGGTCTTTTCCACCTATTAACAGTATACTCTGTTTCGCACCCATCCTATATCCAGCACCAAATATCCAGCACCAAATCAACGGCACCAAATCAACGGCACATTTACATGACATTTTATGACATTTAAGACTTTCATGACATTTAAGACTTTCATGACATTTCATGACATTTATGACTTTTTTAAAATTTCTTTTTAATACAAAGAATTCCATGTTTCTTATCACTGGTGAGACACTATTGTGCAGTACAAAGTATAATATACACTGACTACCAGTAGAAGCTAGGATATATAGGGAAATCAGTAGATTGTCAAGAGTATCTCGAGACTTGGACCATTTTAAAAATCTCTTTTCCTTTTTTCATTTCCTTTTTTCATTTCCTTTTTTCATTTCCTTTTTTCTTCTCCTTTTAAAGGTCCGTGTCTTGATTTAATGATACATTATCTCTACTTCCATAACTTCCAGATTCTTCAAAAAAAAAAAAAAAAAAAAAAGGTTAAAA
>NLAC01002148.1:70790-231410 GCA_002374635.1 Metschnikowia sp. 04-218.3
TTTTTTTTTTTTTTTTTTTTTTTTTTGGATTTCTCCTGCATCTATAATGAATGGTAATAATTCAATGTATTTTTGTTCTTTTCCATAAACAAATTTCTCAAACCGTGTTCCGTAAATAAGCTTTATTTCTACAAACTCCATCGTCAATACACGGGACTCCCCAATTTCTAGAGCCAATTAGAATTCGACAAATCATGACTTTAGCTTAAAAGTCCAGCTTAAATGTCTAGGTTAAATTTCCAGCTTAAATGTCCAATTTAAATTTCCAGGTTAAATTTGCAACTTAAATGTCCAATTTAAATGTCCAGGTTAAATGTCCAACTTGGTGTCTGGGATTAATGACCATAATGTAACGGTTTCGCGTATGATGGATGAGGTGCTGGCTAATGAGATCTGGAGTGCATATAGCAGCTCATAATTGTCTTATCTGCAGGTCCGCACAAAGAGGGGTCCATTTCCAGTGTTGCCACCAGCTCTCAAGTCTTATCACCACGCACTCATTGCAAGAACCTCACTGAATGTGTGCATTTTTGTTCCCCTGGATCTTCTCATGAATCACATTCTAGAATATATGCAAATCACATTCTAGAATATATGCAAGTCACATTCTATAAGATATGCAAATCACATCATGTCCCCCTTTTATCGCCCATTCCCCTTTGTGACATGCACTTCCATCTATACTCATTCTTCCAAGCCTTGCCATTGTTCCACTGTTTCGCATCCAAATATAGGCGACGCGCACACGCATCTGGCCCTTAGCAAGCCACCCTTCTGGTCATGCAATCATGATAAAACCATGCAGATCCCCAGGCTTTGATTTTGGACATTCTCTTCTAAAACACCCTGAAACTCCGCCTCATCCTTAGCCCGAATAACAACAACAACAACATTCATCCACTTCAATCAACCACCTCAATTACCTAACCATCCACTTCAACTCCACCTTAAGTCATCTATTTTTTCATCTGGTCATCTCAAAATCATCTGACCACCAGCATTAGTCATTAGCATATCTCACCATGATTAGAAACCCAAAGACGCGAGCAAAGAAGTCGGCTATTCAAGATCTCTGTCCTCCCACTAATCGGGCCTGCATAAATGCCCTAGACCTTGCTTCCGCTGTGACTTCTTATACTCCAAGAACCCTTACTGCTCAGGATATTCCCCAGATTCCAGTGTATAACCGAGAGAAAAATAGGATCCACCGTTTTTCCAGAATCGTTAGTGTTCCTGTGTATGGCACTGGTGCCTCTGAACTCGAGGGAAATGTTTCCTCTTTGGGCAAGAGGGTCATGAGCTGCCAGCCTCTCCCAAAACAGAGTAACTTCCCCACACTTCCAATGGAAATGCATCATGCAAGTCTGCCAAATCTCCACCTGGATCCTCTTTTCCATGCACGTCCTGCACCAAACGCATCTCGGGCCCTTCCTCCCTCCGACAAGACCTATTCGGCCATGCCACTAACGAAGCTTGCATTTAACCAGCCAAAACATGAGAGGTTGAAATCCAAGCACGAGAGCTTCTCGGAGTATTCTGATGCATCGTCCATCACGTTCTCCGTCAACTCTACAAAGCTGACTGCAGGTAAGCGCAACTCCACCTTCGACCTGCCTTACCATAGAAGAAGCCTCTCTACCAATTCCATGGTTACAGGGCCTTCTAATATCCTGCAGGTCGACTTATCTCAGGAGTTGGACAACAATTCCTTCTATGAGTACTACTTCAACAAGCTGTACTTTGAGGATGCAGACAGTCTTTTCTCGGGCTCCAGTACAGGCCCCATAGTACCACCCAAAACCTGCCGGAGAGTGGTCAGTGAAATTCCAAAAGCTTCTTATACCAAGCCTCCCACTAGAAAAGCCCCAAAAGAAGTATGTCTCGATATTTGTGCGGACTATGAGAACTCCAGGTTCATGATTCCAAAGAGTCACCAGATCCGTTCCCAGAACAGAATGCTGTTGTCCGCATTTAGTGTCAAGAATAAACACAAGAGTCTTCCATCAGTCCCAGAGTCCAAGCTTGGGATCCGCCAAAGAATCTCTTCGGGGGCCAAGCATAGGCTCAGTCGCATCTTCAGTAAGTAATCAATAGCATCAAATAGTTACTCAACACGTAAATATTTCCAGAACCGAGTAGAAGCAAGATCAAAATGATCAAAATGATCAAAATAGTCAGATAAACAGAAGGTGATTTTGGTAGAAGAACAGAGGACGAAATACTTCTCAGTAGCAGTCAGGGTTCATGACCTAAGTTAAATAAAGATCCGTCACAACTAGTCAGAGATTTTTTAGAGATGTAAGCCATAGTTGTCTTACTAGATGTATCACAAACAGCCATCTCCACTTAATGGTCTCCACTTCTAGCTATTTAGAGCTGTTAGTTAGAGATCGCTGACTGACTAGTCTCCGTTCAATTTGACTATGATATCATCGGCGTTGTACTTGGTCAACAAATCCAGAATTCCATACTTTTCCGCCACCACATCACTAATAAACCTTCCCCCAAGGTAGTGTGGCTTGTGCAGAGGAAACAAGCGTGCGCATGGCTTGGGTGCAGAAAGGCTAACTAGCATCGACAGTTGTATGTCTAGATCCACCGGGCCTTTTTCGACGTCCCATCCCGATGGAACATCTATTGATACTATGGGAGCAATTTTGTGGGAATTTGCAGCCAAGTAGTGGAGAAGCTCAGCGAAGGGCTCCCTTATAGGAAGCTTAAAGGAGAAGCCAAACACCGCATCCACCACCACACGGACCTTTTTGTCAGTTTGGTCAGTTAAAAGCTCCTTGACTTGTTGTAAAGTATCAATTTGTGAGACTCCCAAATCGTCGAGTTGTTTGCAGAGACCCGTGAAAAGGTCCTTGGTAGGTCGTTTGGGGTAGTAGACCACGGGGTCATGGTATTTCCAAAGCTTTAAATGACGTGCACAGACCAACCCGTCACCTCCATTATTTCCTGGTCCCACAAGAACAAGCACTTTCCCTTTTTGTGGCATTGGCGTGTTTTGAGTTGGGGGGTACTGATTATAGATTGCTTTGGCCACGGCAAGTCCGGCTAGCTCCATCAATTGGTCGATGGAAAAGCCGCTAGTGGACATGAGGTCTTGGTCGAGTCTAATTGCAGTATCTGCAGAAAGGGTTCTGAACATCTTGGAGAAAGAGTAGTAGTAGTGGTGGTAGTATATGGGGATTGAATCTTAGGGGTGTAGGGGCGCGGGGTCCTAATGCGATAGATGCGAAACCACTACTCAACACTCCACATACAGGTATCATAATACTAATCCATAAAGATCACCCAAGCAAAATGTCTAAAGTCAGCTACTGGGAAACATGGTTTTCTATTATGTTAAGAAATATACTATTCTATAGTAAAGCAAATATTCTATATCGGGACAATCTTAGGGGTCAGTAGTAGACAGTCTAAAGTAGATTTCTTCGAAGTACTCAGGCCCCTCTTTAAGTCAACAGTAAAAGCAGGCAGAAGAATATAGCATGAAAAATCAAGTACATAAAATAATCCTAGTGTCTGGTCTATGGAAATTTGGATAGTATATTTTGAAAGGAATGAAAATAATGGTAATCAATTGGAGTCATGATAAGTAATAATGAGTAATTAATTGGAGTCAATAATAAGTAATATTGAGTAATTAATTGGAGTAATTAATTGGTTCAATAATAAGTAATTAATTGGAGTAGATAATGGTAATTAATAATAAGTAATAATAGGTAATCAATTGGAGTAGATAATAAGTAATCAATTGGAGTCATGATAAGTAATATTGAGTAATGGTGTGCGAAACTACATAGTGTGTTGATGTATAAAGTGAGTGAGGAAATACATGTGCGTGATGTACTACTTAATTTGTGGTGATGCTCAATCCTCAATTCTCAATTCTCACTTCTCACTCCTCACTCTCAATTCTCACTCTCACTTCTCACTCTCAATTCTCAATCCTCACTTATTGGAGTTTGGTCAGTGTAGTCGCGCATTGAAGGACCAGTGCGAATAATTACAGGATGCCATGGGTTGATCAATAGACTCTTCTCCTTTTTATCTTTTTATGGATATAATATTTTAAAATAGATCCACTCTTTGGAAACATGGATACACTGATGGAGAGTTGAGATTCCTGGAGATTTATTCCTTTAGCTAGTGAAGAATCTCTTTTTATCAATCATTCTTTTTCATACCTTCGAACCATTTCAGGTTGAACTCAGAGAACCTGTCCATTAATCCAGTCGAGGGAGTATAATATAGAAACGTATAATATAGAAACGTATAATATAGGAACGTATAATATAGGAATGTACAGTATAGAAACGTATAATATAGGAATGTATAATATAGAAACGTACAGTATAGGAACGTACAACTACATAGAAACGTATAGGAGTACAATATAGAAAATGTATAACTACATAGAAACGTACAACTACATAAGAACGTATAACAGTATAGGAACGTACAATATAGGTACGTATAATATAGGAACGTACAATATAGGAACGTATAATATAGGAACGTACAATATAGGAACGTATAACAGTATAGAAAATGTATAATATAGGAAATGTATAGGAACGTATAATATAGAAACGTATAATATAGAAACGTATAGGAACGTATAATATAGAAACGTATAGGAACGTATAATATAGAAACGTATAGGAGTACAGTTTCCTAATGTATGGTTTACTAGTGGACTTATAGTGTGCTTATAGTGTAGTTTCAGTATACAATGAATGACTAGTTTACACTGACTCCAGAGGTTATTAAGGTGGATTAACTTAGATTAAATTAGATTAAATTAGAAAGTGGATATCTTTTCGAAGTGGTCTTTAAAATTCTCCAAAACAAATAATTCTCCAAAACAAATAATTCAATACTCTATCTACAGTGATATTTATCCACCACCACTATACTACACTGATACTTACTACACTGTACTATACTATACTATACTGTACTATACTGATACTTACTATACTGATACTTACTACACTGTACTACACTGACACTTACTGTACTATACTGATACTTACTATACTGTACTAAACTGATACTATACTGATACTGTACTACACTGACACTGATACTACACTGATACTTACTATACTATACTGATACTTACTATACTACACTGTACTACACTGATACTACACTGATATAGTACTACACTGATACTTACTGCACTTGTTAGGAATAATCATACAGACCCTAGAATTGAATATCTAGTGACTATGGATGAATTCTCCAGGAATCCCTCTATATTTATTTACCGTATTCGAATATACAACTGATATCTTTGTTTATAATACCAGACCTGTTTAAGTTCAAACTGTACTATACTGTACTGTACTATACTGTACTACACTACTTTACTGATACTGTACTATACTGTACTGTACTATACTGTACTATACTGATACACTACTATACTACACTGTACTGTACTGTACTATACTGTACTGTACTATACTGTACTGTACTATACTGTACTGTACTACACTGATATTGTACTACACTGATACTATACTATACTGTACTATACTATACTGATACTTTGTTCATGTCTGCATCTAAGGTAGAAGTGTAGTAAATATTACATTACATGAATCATAGAATTTAGACCCACCAGTCTAGACTATCATATGTTTACTAAATGTAAAGTCTATATTCATGTCTATTGATATCTCCTATGACATGTAACATATCTATCCAAATCTACATTATAAGTGTTTTGGATTCGACATTCAAAGGTGAAACCACAATCATGTGACCGGCAAGTGGAGTATTCTACTCCGACCATTGGAGTAGAAATTCGCGGAATCTTTCTCGAAGGTCGCCGTAGCTCGTCGCCGTAGGTGCTCGCGTAGAGATTCGCACTGGCGTGCATGCATGCATATTGACCCTCTGAGTGTAGGAAAAAAGGCACGTCAAACAAAGCCTGAACTCACTACGATCTACACCTTTCAGCATGGATTACAGCTTTAACCTGCCATCCTTTTCCGGCTCCTCCCCCATGATTAACTACAGAAAGGACGCCAAAAAAGCCATCAAGTTCACCTTCATGGTGGCCGGCGAGCTGGGTACTGGCAAAACCACCTTTGTTAATTGCATGTTGAATCGAAAAGCCATGACCCATACCTATGAAGGCGCTAGTCCTCCTGACACAAAGACACTTTCCTTTACTCTGGCCCATGCAGTTTCTTTGCCTAATACCTCCATACTAGCACGCAATGAATTCGACCCTCTGACGGCCCATGAGGAGCCGGGCATTGCCTTGACCGAGACCAATGTCGAGTTGGTGGACGATGATCACGTGCGTTTGAACTTAAATATCATCGATACCCCTGGTTTTGGTGACAATTTGGATAATAACTTGTGCTTCACCGAGATCGAGAACTACTTGAAGCAGCAGTTCGACCTTGTTTTGGCGGAGGAGACCCGCATCCGGAGAAACCCCCGCTTTGTTGATACCCGAGTACATGTGTTGCTCTACTTCATCACTCCCACGGGCCATGGTTTACGCGAGCTTGATATTGCCTGTATGAAGAGGTTGGCTCGGTTCGTCAACATCATTCCAGTGGTGGGCAGAGCTGATACCTTCACCGAGGCTGAGTTGCTGTACTTCAAACAACAAATCAAAATCGATATCGAGCGCTTCAATGTGCCAGTGTTTCAATTCGACAACTTCATGGACGACTATGACCAGGAAGAAGACTCGGAATTGATCGAAGAGTGCAAGTTCTTGGCCAAGTTGCAGCCGTTTGCCGTGATTGCTTCTGAACAAGACTTTGAGATCAGAGACACGCTCACGGGCGAAACAAAAACCATAAAAGCAAGACAGTACCCCTGGGGCTTGGTGGACGTCAACAATCCTGACTACAGCGACTTCTCGGTGTTGAAGTCGGTCATCTTGGGCTCCCATTTGCAAGACCTCAAGGACTTAACTCACGACTTCTTATACGAGACCTACAGAACAGAGCGGTTGAGCACCGTCACTGGAGCGGACGATGTGGAGGATGCCTCCATTTCACGGTCCAAGGTTGATGAGGGCAATAACATGCTGGTCACTGTTCCTTCCATGTCAAACTTGGCCCAGTTGACCGACGCTAACGAAACCTCCTTGAAGCTCGATGCCCACAATAGTAACGACTCTTCTTCGCAGAAATCTTCGGACTCCAAGAAACACAAGTCCATGCTCTTCGACGAAAACGAGACCTTTGTGGAATCGCCCGCCTTGGAAGACTTCTCCTTGAAGTCGTATAAGTCAACAATTTCCAATACATCCACCAACCGTGCGGATGTCAACGACGCTTCTTTCAAGAGAATGTCCATTGCTCCGCAGAGACACCAGTTGCGGCAAATCTCCGAGACCGTGCCCTATGTGATCAGACACGAGCGCATCTTGGAGAGACAACAGAAGCTAGAGGAGATGGAGATCGCTAGCGCCAAGGAATTGTCCAACCGGGCAGCTATGTTGGAGCAAAAGGCTGCACAATTGAAGGCTAAGGAAAGACTCATGCTCCAGAAATTAGAAGCTTTCAAAAAGGCCAGTGCCAAGGCTGACGAAGACGGAGCATCCGTCCATTCATCGCAACACTCAATCGCTCAATCATCGCAACACTCTGTTGCACACTCATCCCTGCACTCCATTGCAGATCTGGAGGCCACTCAGGAAGCCACTCAGGAAGACTCAGGAAACTACACCACGATACCCAAGGATGAAACACTTACCGACTTGCACTCTGTGGTTGGTTGAGAGAGGCTAAAATGAATGTTATTACAGTACGATCTTTTGAAGAATAAGAAACGGTGAAGGGAAACCAGAGGTCGAACTGATGGAACCTCAAAGACTCAGATGATTCAAAGAAATTTGGAAGGCTCAGGTGATTCAGAGAAACTCGGGAGATTCAGAAGACTCGTGAATTAATATGAACTAATCCAAGTTTTATGAAGAGGACCCGTGAGTACTATGAATATCAATGAAGTATTTCAACTTCAAGGGCTCATGGAAGAAGCTTACTCCATGGTATTACTTCATGGACTCTTGAATCTGAACTCTGCACTTGGTGAAGTTATTAGGGTTACCTGACCTACAGCATAACAGTATATGATGATAGTACTTAGAAGGTGTCCTGCACACCAAAGCTACAGGCAGTGTGCGGAAGCGTAAAGCCAGGAGAGCAAATACAAAATAGGCCCCCAAAGCAAAAGTAATGACAAGTTTAAACCCACAATACCACCATTGTAGAAGCCACCAGTCCAGCTCACGCCACGCACACAATGGCTCACAACGCACCCCTCGGATCACATGGCTCATAGCCGAGCGCAAGTCACCATGATAGGCGTTGTGCACGGCACGCCCCAGAAAGTTTTTCCTTCACATTGCACCACACGTATTTATTTTACCGGCGTCCTGAGCACTCAGAAACAGCACAGTCACCCCCACCTTTTCTCGCCACTTGGGCCCTTGACGTTCTGCGCTTTGCTACTCCCATTTTCTGAGCCCCCCCCCTAGAATCCCCTTTCCTCCTATATATTTCCCATATACCCATTGTCCCAATATCTAGCAAGCATGGATATCGCCAATCTCTTGGAAACGGCCATGATGGGCCAAGACGCCCAAACTAGAAACACAGCCGAGCAGCAGTTGCAGCAGCTTGCGGAGAATTCGTACGAGGAGTACATGAAGTACTTGGCGGACGTGGCCTATAGTAACGAGAAGGCCCAGAATCAGATCTTGGCCACTTTGGGGTTGAAGAATCAATTGACCTCCAAGGACCCCCGGAAAAAGGCTGAGCAGCAAGTGAAGTGGGTTTCGTTGTCTGCGGAAACAAAGGCCTATATCAAGGAGGTGGCCGTTAAGATCTTGTTGGGAGACGATAAGAACATGACCACTTCCATTTCGCAGTTGGTGTCTGCGATAGCGCTCATTGAGTTGCCCCGCAACGAGTGGCCAGAGTTGATTCCCATTATCACCGAAAACACCAAGTCTGAAAAGTCCGTCAACGTCAAGCGCTCGTGCTTATTGGCCATTGGTTACATTTGCGAGAGTGCTGACGCTTCTGACCCCCAGATTATTGCGCAATCCAATGGAATCCTTATTGCCATCGTACAAGGCGTCCAATCTACAGAACCCTCCGTGCAGGTGCGCTTGACGGCGTTGAATGCTTTGATCTACTCGTTGCTGTTCATTAAGCTCAACTTCCAGAAAGAGGGCGAAAGGAACTTCATCATGCAGGTGGTGTGTGAAGCCACCCAGGCCGATAATGCCGAGTTGCAGGCCGCTGCTTTCGGCTGTCTTGCCCGTATTGCCCAGTTGTACTACCAATTCATGTCGTTGTACATGGAGAAGGCTTTGTACGTGTTGTCGATTAGTGGTATGCAAAGCTCCGACGAGCGTGTGGCTTGTATGGCCATTGAGTTCTGGTCCACCATTTGTGAGGAGGAGTTTGAAATCGCTTTCCAGATCCACGAATATGCTGAGCGTGGCGAGCATCCGAGCCCGGAAATCACCTCCTACAACTTTGCGCTCCTTGCCTCGCGTGATGTGTTGCCTGTGCTTTTGAACTTGTTGACGAAGCAGAATGAAGATCCTGAGGATGACGACTGGTCGGTGGCCATGGCTGCAGGCTCGTGTCTCCAGCTCTTTGCTCTGACCACCGGAATGTACGTTGTGGAACCAACTTTGACCTTCTTTGCTACTAACATTGGTGCGCCCGAATGGAGAAACCGTGAGGCTGCAGTGATGGCTTTTGGATCCATCTTGGAAGGTCCAGATGTGGACCAGTTGAAGCCAGCCATCCAGGAAGCATTGAAGCCAATTTTGGCGTTGATCAGTGACTCCACCATCCAAGTCAAGGAAACTGTTTCGTGGTGTTTGGGCAAAATTGCAGAGGTGGCCATCAATGCCGTGGACTTGAACACGGATTTGGAGCCCTTGTTGGAAGCTTTGCACCAGGGCTTGAATGACCACCCCAAGGTCTCGGTCAACTGTTGTTGGACCTTGATGAATCTCTTTGAACAGCTCTGCTTCGATGCAAGCCAACAGGAGACCAGTGTGATGTCCAAGTACTACGAGACTTTTGTGCCGGCTTTGATGCGTCTCTCCGACAAGCAGGACAACGAGTTCAACTCAAGGGCCTCTGCCTACGAGTGCTTGTCGGCCTTTGTGGCCAATAGTGCTGCCGATACCATGCCAATCTTGCAGACAATTGCTGGCGAGATTTCCAACAGACTAGAAATGACCATTGGCTTGCAGCTGCAGGCACACACTTTGGATGGCAAGGCTGCTTTGGAGGAGTTGCAAATCAACATCTTGTCGTTGTTGACAACAATCATAAGAAGATCTAGTGAGGACCTCCACGGTGCTGCCGACAACTTGATGACTATGTTCATTAAGCTTTTGGATTCACAAGAGCCCAACGCGTTGATCGAAGAGGATATCTTTATTGCCATCTCAGCCGTGGCCAGTGCCATTGGTCCTGAATTCTTGAAGTACATGGATGCGTTCGTACCATACTTGACCAAGGCATTGTCGAATGTCCAATCGCCCACGTGTGTCACCGCAGTGGGGCTTGTGGCAGATTTGGCGCAATCCTTAGGATTGGCCATTGGCCCATACCTCAATGGGCTCATGGATATACTCGGCGCTACGTTGAGCAATAGTGAGTCCAAGAGAGAGTTAAAGCCAGCCATTTTGTCGTGTTTTGGAGACATAGCCGGGGTCATTGGTCAGCAGTTTGAGCCATACATGGCGGTGGTCATGGGCATCTGCTCGCAGTTTGCAGTGATCGTTCCCGAGGATACCACGTACGATGCCACAGAGTACGCCACGTCGGTCAAGAACGCAGTGTTGGACTGCTACATTGGTATTGTCAGCAGCTTGAGCAATAACCCACAGCAACTCCTCAACTTCATCACGCCTATCTTCCAGTTCCTCGAGCACGTGTCGTCGAACGGGGAGATGTCGAGCAACGAGTCGACGGCGAGATCGGCAGTGGGTCTCTTGGGAGATATTGCGGCGTCGTATCCCGAAGGCCAGTTGAAAGACTACTACGGCCAGGAGTGGGTGACATCGTTCATCAAGAGAACCCGCAGCAATTTCAGCTTCTCGCAGCAAACCAAGGATGCGGCCAGATGGGCCCGGGATCGTCAAAAGCACCAAATCGGCTGATCGCCAGAGTGATGATCCTGCACTCCTAATTCGCTACTCTGTTGCTACAAGTCATCACTATCTCATCTATCTCATCTCTATACATCTCATCTCTCATATCTCTCATCTCTCTCCTCTCTCATCTCTCTCTCATCTCTCATCTCTCATCTCTCATCTCTCTCATCTCTATATTGTCTTTCTCTTTATGTAATCCTGCATCTCTTCTCTCACGACTCTTAATGTTACACACAGCATTCATTATTGTAGGTTGACAATTTGCGTAGGGAAGTGGAAGCGAGCCACGGAGCTAAGAACAAGCTACAGAAGCTACCAGCAACAAATAGACTATCAGCAACAAATAGACTACCAGCAACAAACTACGAGTAACTACGAGGTGCCAAGAGTGCACTGCACCCAAAATCGCACGACTTGGCCCTGCACTATTCCTTGGCTTCAGCACTCAATGGACCCTTTCCGCAGCAAGTGAAGTCTTTTCCGCAGCAAGTGAAGTCTTTTCCGCAGCAAGTGAAGTCTTTTCCGCAGCAAGTGAAACCCTTTCCGCAGTAAACATATCTCATTGTTAGAATTCGTAATACAACCAGCCGCATCACCATAACAAGAAATCCGCACTCCAAAGAATCATCCTTCACCACCACAGAATGCGAACCAGTAAACCAGAAAACCAGAAAACCAGAAAACAAGTAAACAAGAAAATCTCAACTAAACCAGAAAATCTCAACTAAACCAGAAAATCTCATACTTATCAAACTGGACAAATCAAATGCAATACAAACGAAGAATAAAAATAAAAAATTGGGTGAAAATATCCCATAACAATTAACCACATAACAATTACCCACTTCACCAAAATACAATAATGTTTATACCCCAGAAAGCTCATAATTAATCAGAGTGCTTAAAAAAAACAGTGCTTAAAATTAATCAGTGCTCAAAAAAATCAGTGCTCAAAAAAATCAGTGCTCATAATTAATCACAGGTTCCCCTAGTGATTGTATAAAAAGCATAAAGTGCCCTGAATAAATTAGTGAAAAGAAAGACTCGAAAAGAAAATCATATTGTTTTAAAATACATTTGTAAGCAACTCATAGATTATACAATTTCTGGTTTCGGCTAGTAAGAACAATTTAATATATTCTGGAGATTTGCACTGGAATGCCGTGATTTCTTAGGCTTGGTGCACCATCGCTCTCCCCGCGTTAACATTCTTCTGCACCTTTTAAGAGAATGCCAAAGCCTGCACTGCATACGGCCGCCATTTGCTTGATCCATAACCCCGAAGAAGAATTTATTTTCTTATTGCAAGAAAATTGGACCCTTACATTGTTTGAAATGGTTGCATTCCATATTCCGTGACATTCTTCCTCTCGTATTTATAACCGTCTATCTGCTAATCTCACTATCCACTTCATACCTGGGTTTCGCATCGATTCCTCCAATATCCACTCCTACTGTGCTCTCCATTTACTCCCCCAGTGTACACTACTTGCAGAATATGTCGCTGGACGTGGTGGCGGTTCCTTTCGACCACACTTACATTCTCTATAACCCCAACGATGTGATTTCCAATTTGTGTGTGCAATTCTGCCTTCTTCCCATCTACCTTATGGTATTCTATACATCGTGGTTTCTAATCACCCGTGAGATTGAGCCCGTGATCATTGTGGGCGGCCACCTCTGCGGCGAAATCATCAATAAGCTCTTGAAACGTTTTTTCAAGCAGGCCAGGCCAGACTTCCACCGTGATTTCGGTAACAAGTCTTTTGGCTTGGGTTATGGTATGCCGTCTGCTCACTCGCAGTTCATGAGCTTCTTTGTGGCTTACTATGTCGGCATACTTCTCACACAGGTGCCTATGGAAAGGGTAGAAAAGACCATTGGGACTGTGATATTGGCAGCCATGGGCATTGGCGTGGCGTTTTCCCGTGTGTACTTGCTTTACCACACCGTAGCTCAGGTGACGGTGGGGTTTGCAGTGGGGTTGTTCCTCGGGGTGGCTTATTACCTAATTATAGTGGTGGCAAGAGACGTGGGCTTTATAGATTGGATTCTCCTGTGGTCTCTCTTGCGTTTTTTCGGCATTAAGGACTCGTACCACCACTGCTACTTGCTGTTCCAGCAGGAATTAACACGGTATGATAACATGAAGGGGTTCAAAGACTAATGACTGTACACCTTCAATTTGTATCAAATCAATAGATATAAATATAACTAAGATAGTGATAACTTATGCCAACACATGCTATAGACTGGACTATAATACCATGCAATCTTCTACTCAAGACATTCGAACTTTAAGTTTCCTTTAATCTCTTTGGTTCTCTAGTATCACTATACTGGTACGGCTGTGACGTCTTCATTAATCCTTTGTGAGTCTTACTCCGTCTACTTAAGCTCAAACCATAAATTGGACCAATACATACTGGAACCCTTTGGAATTGACACGTGGTTAACTTCACCCCTAGAAATCGTCCCATTCGTCGTCCTTGGAGTCCTTCTTCTGGAATGCGTCGCTGCTGATGGACAGTAACTTAGTCTTCTCCTTGGGCCTCTCGAGCCCGAACGCACTATCCACCTGTGCACCTTTGTTGCCCGAAATGTTGGAGATCAAGTTCTCCACTGTGTCGTTGAAACCTTTGTTCTGCACATCACGGGTGAACGTCTGAAACGTCTCGTGGCCGTACTTGCCTGTGTCCTGCATCTTCTGGCCAAACTGAGCCATGGCTCTCTTGGTCTCGTTGCCAAAATCACTCTCCTGTATCAGGCTGAAGCCCGGCTTGATCACTGACTCGTGCACATCACTGACGGACTTGGCCACGGTCGACGAGAAAAAGCTCCAGCCTTTGCTCAATGTGGCTAGAGGGTCCTGCTGCAACGAGTCCACGGAGAACCCCGAAAGCCCCTGGCCCTGGGAAGTCTCGGCATTGTTTCCGAATCCAGAGTACTTGCCTCCTTGCGAGGGAGGAACTCCATCGGGTCTCAGTTCGTTCTGGGAACGCACACGGTCGAAATATGCTTCGGTACGGGCTTTATCCACCACCGGGGCCGCTTTTCCTTCTCCATGGCCTCCCAGAGCACTTGCAATGCTTCCTGGTACCGGCAAAGAGGCCTGTGTGTAGTCTCTGGGCGAAAACTGGCGGCCCTCCACTTTGCACGTCAACAATTCCTTATAGTCCTCAGCAACCACGTTGTCGTACTTGAGTTTATGAGGCAACAGAAGGTCCAAGCCGTTTTCCAGAAAGTAGGCCTTGCATTGATCATTTCCACCCTTCTCCATTCTAAGAACCTCCTCGGGTTTGAACTGGTCCATGGTGATGGAGCGGACAAACGAGATGTGTACGCCAAGGCCACGGTGAACACCCGCACACTCAAGGCAGATGAAGATGCCAAACTTGGGCAGCGCCCATTGTGGGTTGAAGGCATCACAGTCACAGCACTTCTTGTTGCCCTCGTTTTTCTGCAAGAGCAAGAGCTTGCGGCGGGTTTCTGGGTCAATGGACATGAGGAAGAGAGGTGTATATACGATACTTGCGCGAGCAGTGCGCGTGACACTTTCGACTTTCGAGTGGTATCAGAGTGAGCAGACTAAGTAAGTAGGTGACACACTGGAAATGATGGACGAGTCAGTAATAAATACTAGACAATAAATACTAGACAATAAATACTCCACAATAAATACTAAACAATAAATACTCCACAATAAATATTCCACAATAAATACTAGAGGTGAGTATAAAAGTAAGTTAAATAGACATGATGAAAGTAGTCATGATGGTACATAATGGGACCTTAGTTGAGCATCCTGATGCCCTATGAGACATGGTCTGGTGATGCCCTGATTGTTGTGTGATGACTTTTTTCTAGCATACCTGTCATGTTGACTAAAGCTTGGTCAATTTCTCCATGTTCCGCTTGGAGAGTTCCACCGGGTACAAGTGCTCCGTGGACAGCTGGCCATTCTGCCACGAGGCTCCATCCACCACCTGCACAGTTCCCGTCACGTAGCTGGCTGCAGGTGAGAACAAGTAAACCGTAGCATCGGCAATATCCCTGGTGGTACCCATTCTTTGGATGGGAATCTTCTTGATGTAGCGTTCGGGGTCCTTGACCAACCGTTCAAACCCTTCAGTGCCTTCAATTGGGCCTGGGGCAATGCAATTACTCCGGATCCCCAAAGGCCCTAACTCCACGGCCAATGCATTGGACAACGCATCCACCCCTGCCTTGGCTGCTCCCACGTGTACCTGGAAAGGAACCCCGTAGTAATGTAAAGTAGCAGATACAAACAAAATCACGCCCTTGTTCTTGCGGAGCTGGTCGAAACATGCCTTCACTGCATTGTACGAGCCAAGCAAGTCGATATTGACAACCGATGCAAACGCATTGCTGGACAAATGATTAAAGTCCGATAAAAAGTTACCTGCAGCTCCAGCAATCAAGAAATCAATGCGGCCCAATTCTCCCACGGTCTTCTCCACGGCTCTCGCTATAGACTGTACGTCTCTGACATCTGTGTTTGGACAACTGATGACTTTTGCTCGCGGCCGCAACTTCTGCATTTCCGCCGCGGCCTTGTCTGTTTTCTCCTTGTTCCTCCCCACAATTGCAGCATTGGCTCCAAGGAGTATAAGCGCCTCTGTCTGGACCCTGCAAATGGTGCCTGCTCCACCCGTAACAAAGACGACTTTGCCCTTGAACAAGTCTGGTTTCCACACGGAGTTTTCGATGTAAGATTGATCCAAGCCCATACTGAAATGAAAAGAAATGAAAAGAAAAAAAAGGTTTGGAATGAAAAGAAAGAGAGGGATGTTGCAGTGGGAAGCAGCGCCATATATAGGTGGTAGGACGGGTTGGGGCTGCGTGCAGGTCACCTCGGTTTTTTTTTGTTGTTTTTGCGGGGTTGAGCCGAGGCATAGTGTCTCGAGGTACATGAGGATAAGAATCAGGAACAAACAAAAATGGGAATAAATAACCGGATGTTAAAGACATTCGGGGTTAATTAATTGGGGTTTGTATAGGTAATGATAGTATAGGACATGTGCTGTGGCGATGGTATTGTGTTAGGTGATGTAAGTGGTAGTAATGGCAGTGGTGATGGTATGAGCTCATGTGGTCTATGGTACAGTGAAGACTAGGTATGTGCCTTCTTGCAGGCCTCCAGGGCGAGATTCTCAAAGAGGTTTCTCTTCGAGCCCGGCTTGTTCTCGTTGACAACTTCCGTGTTGCCTATGTTTTGCGCTATGGGTGACGATAGGTTGTCTACCATGCCGTTCTCTGACTCTAGGTCCACGCTGGTAGTAGTCAAATCTTTCTGCGGATCCATGTATGCATCCGCTAACCGTAGCAAGTCGGTTCCTGAAGACACGTAGCTGATTTTGGTTTCAAGAAAATGCAGAAAGTGCTTTTGTAAGTAGAGAATCAAGAGCTTGAAGTTGGAGCTCAAGCAATGCAGTGTTATCACTTCAAGAAGATTTAAGCACGCGGAGTTGGCCATGGCGTTTTCTTCTGCCACCGACGAGAAGAACTCGAAGTAGTTTTCAAAAACATTGTTCTCAAGGATATGTGTGACGATCCGCCGGTTATCGAGCTGGATCAACCCTCGGATACACCTCATCACTGCAAGCTTGAGTGATACGTTCACCTTAAGTGTGAGCACCTTCAGAATGCCCTCCATGAGGTTTTGCTGCGTAATGAACGGCACAAAAATCGAAGCTCCGTGTTCTTGGCAACAGAAGACGATGATCTCGCAAAGATGCTGGAACAACTGCGGCTCGTATTTCATGTGCGTTGCTGCTTGTTCCTGTTCGGCTGGCGTCCCGTTTTTAAGCTGCACAAAGGCATGGAACATCCTCAGAGCATGGTTGTTGTAGAAGGACTTGAAGTACTCCAAGGCCACGTCTTCCTCCTCTGGAGTGTGCTTTTCATTGGCGGAATTGGGGAAAAGCTCAAATGCACCAGCCTCCATGAACCGCGACGAAGAAAGAAGCGTCTTCAAGGCCTCGTACGCTTGGAGCTTCAACCCTAGATCCTTATCATTGAGGAGGAGCTCTATTAGCACCAGAGTCAACGACGCGTTATTGATGAACTTCGCATGGAAAACCTCTGGTTGTGCATTATGTCCAAGTTTCTCTTGAGGAGGCTCATGGTCTGCCGGGTTCTCCACCTCATCTATTTCATGAGTGTTGGACTTCTGAAACGGCTGCGCTAGCGTCACCACCTGGTCAATGACAGTGACGAGGATCTCCGTGCCTATGCTCCGGATAGAGCTGTCTGAGTCATTGAGCGCAAACTTGACAAGATTGAGGAACTCGTCTTTGGCAAGCGAGCTGAAGAACTCCGGCTTCTGGTCCACCGAAAGGCCCTTGGCCACAATCACATATTGATGCAACATACGAATTCCATCTCGTTTCAAGATAAGCGAGCACCCGGACGAGTTGTACACGTCGAAGAGGCGGTCAAGAAAGTTATCGTTGGCCTGCGAGTCCTTGAGGAACTTGATGATCTCCGCCTGGTTGCTGTGGATCATTCCCGAGAGGAAATTCATAGCCTGGTCATCAAGGGCGCGGGCCAAAACCACATTTTTCAAATAGTTCAAGTAGAAATCCTTCTTGAAAATGTTCAAGTGGTCGTCGCTGGAGTCGGACGGCATGGGGATGTCCACCACACACTTGAAGCTCGACACATCCAGCAAGTGCTGGCGATGACACGCCCGGAAGTCGGGGTAATCGCGGTCGTATTCTAGAATGCCCACGAAGTCTAGCACCGTACTCTCATAGGCCACAAGGCTCTCGAAGATATGGGCCTCATTGTAGGACACTAGAACCTTAAAGATCTCGCTGAGCTTGTGGAGACTGGGCAAGTCGCGCAGCTGCTCACTTAGGTGGAAGATGTGGAAGAGTTTCTGGAGGTAGGCGTCTTCCGTGATGTACTTCAGGATCTTGTAGCGAGTATAGAGCGAGTTGCAGCCCTGGGTGACAATATCAAGGATCTCGTCCAAGGAGTCTCGGGACGGGTTTTCCGACGGGTACGTTATGGGCCCGGTGATAAGCTCAGTGATTTCACGTGGCACGTCTCCACTAGGGTCATGGATGGCATTTAGAACATAGTAAAGCGATATCGACGGGCTAAGGTTCTCCTGCTGTACGCGTACAATGAAGTCACAGAGATCGGCACACCCTTCGTTTTCCTGGAACGAAAGAGCCAAGTCCTTGCCCAGCGAGTCTGTCCACACTATAAGCGTCTCCTGCTGTCGCTGGTACTGGATGCTTCCCTCAAGGTAAGACCGTAGAATGACCAGCTCAGAGTCGAGCTCATTTCTCACTATGAAGTATGGTTTGCGAGAGCTGCTATCCACTTGACCCATGCAATAACCCGTGCCATTATCTAGCCAGTCGTCGCCCTGGAGTAAGTACACCTTGACTCTGCGGGGACTCTTGCTTTTTATTAGTAGTGCTTGGTCCACGCAATTCTTGGAGTTGGATACAGAGTTGGACTCAAAGTTGGACTCAGAATTGGAGTTGTTGTTTGGACTGGATCCTTGACACTCATTTAATCCTTGGTCTCCTGTGTCTCCGGAAGGTTGATTATCTGAGGATTGGGAGGGAGACGTGGATGGGGAGGTTTCCGCGAGGCCCTTGGCCTTTTCTTGAGTCATTAATAATATGAGGACCACAGAGGTTAGCACCGATGCCGGTAGGGGTTTCAGGGTATTGGATGGTTCGAATGGAATGTCTGGGGAACTGTAGATAGCTTAATTGAGCGCCTATGCTTCACGCATTGCAGAGGTGCGCGGCGCGTCATGGCCGGTGTACGGGTTTTTGGGGGGCTTTAAACTCAATCACCATAAGGCTTTTTTTGGGGGGATTGGCTTTTTATTAATTATTGTATTATTATGAGGAAGAGCTTGGAGCCCTGATTTGTTTGGTGGGTTTTGGGACTTTTTCGGCCCATTTTGGATTTTATGGTGCTTGTTTTATGTATTACAATGTGTAAGGTGGTTGAGAATTGTATTGAAAAGTAGGAACCGAGGCTGGAAAGGATGGGGTACGGTGAATATCCGAAAAATCAAAAATCAAAAAAAGGGACTTTTTCTGGGCCTATGGTTCTTTATTTTTGGATTTATCATATTTATATGACTGATGAATTTCAATTTCGTGTCTTGGAAGATCTTGGGATTGGTATAAGACGGACCCTCGGAATGGTCACGTGATGTGCAAAACAAGTCACCTAGCACTCCACACACGCCATATTGCACGTTCTAAGAAAGCTATGATAATCCTGAAGCTATAAAAACCTTAGATATGTTGAAATTACTTTAAAATAATTTTTAGGGGACTGGATGAAACGACCTGAGTCAAGAGGTCGGAACTGGATATAAGGCCCGGAATGAAGTGGATCAACCCCGGAATAAAGTGGATGAGCCCCGGAATAAACTGGATGAGCCCCGGAATGAACTATTCCGGGGCCGGAACACGTCATTGGAACTAGTATAGTCTATAAAGACTCTTGGATACAGGAAATAAATATCAAACAACCGGTCAATGATTCAAGATCTTATATACTCTATTCATCGTTTGTAAAAGTCTAACAGTACTTGGGTGAGTTTGGGTGGGTATATGCAGGAACATATGCAAAATACATTGGACAACTGTTTGACTAGTATTTCTAATAATAAATTCATTTAATTCAATCCAACACTATTCATTAAGTTATACAACTCAAGAAATAGTCTATATACATTATCTGCACACAAGGGCAGCGCTGGAGAGGTTTCTCAACCAGTCAGCCTTATCCACATCATGAGTGTCTTCAACCTCGCCCCATTCGGCCGTCTGGAAAATGGTCTCCAAGTTGCCCATTTCTACCACCTCCTCCACGGATTTGGTGAAGTAGTCCTCAGGTCCTGCTTTGTTGATCTGGTACAAGTCGTGTCTGGCAGGATCGGAGCCACTGGACCTCAAGATGGTAGCACCACATAAGAAGGATTTGGACGAGAGGATGGCCTTTTCCAAAGCAATGAGGTCATACATGGGCAAGTCATCCAACCACAGCAACACCACATTCTGTGTGGTAATCCCCTGGCCATTGCCCTGGAGACCATCAGTTTCACAATCCAAAGAGGTCAACTTCACGGTGTAGTCATCCGAGGGTAACATATTTTTGGAGCGGCCATAGGCGGTGAAAAACGACTCGAACTCCAGAATAAGAGGCCGGTACAATTCATCCTGGCGAGCTCGTAAGCGGCCTTCATTATCATCGAGAGTAGTGAAGATCAAGCAAGTGTCAGTGTCCAAATACCGTAACATATTGTGCTTGATATCCAGCAAATCACCAATCTTTGAAACCAAATTAGCATCCACATTTTCAGCATGATGTACATTAATAAGGTCCACGGCACGTGACACCATAGAAGTCAACGGTAACAGATTTGGTTTGATCTTTAAGTCGGCTAGACTATCCCATTCATGAGCCACAAGCGACGCCAATTGTTTCTTTTGCTTAGGGATTTGAAGAGTATGACCAAGTGGAGTCTTAAGAGGTTTCTGGTCAAGGCGGATTTCATAATGGCCGGTTTCTTCGTTCAACTCACTATTGACCTTGGTCCAGAACTTATTGAGCGTCTTCTCCAACCGGTTGGTCTCTGACCGGACGTTATTGGTATCTCCACCCACGGCCATTTGGGGAGCATCAGGAATGGCAGATGTTGCCCAGCGAACTGCCTTGAGTCCAACACAAACTTTAGCGGCGAGTCCTTGGCCTTTTCTGCCAATGAGTCCTGGAAGCATGTAGAGAAGAGTAGTACTAGTCGCGCACGAAAATCTCACACTCTTCAGTCCACTCCAGTACACCCATTAAGTACCAGTCCACCACAGTACATCTAATAAGTACCAGTCCACCATCTAATAAGTACCAAACATTACCTCCAGTGTACAGTACACCTTATCCTTTGTTAATATGTCGCTAGATCCTCAGGCCCTTCAGAAACTCTTGATTGAGATGGACAACCAATTGAACAAGTCACGTGCAGAGTTATCCTTGTGTAATGCCCAGTTGAACCGGGTTGATACCAATGTCAAGATTATTGATTCAAGTACGGCTAGGTTGAATAAGCTTACGGAACCTGGAGATTCGGTTTGGAAAGGTGTGGGTCGTGCGTTTGTCAGAAACGACGTGTCGGACTACTTGAGCCAGATCTCTGAAGACAAGAAAACCTTTTTGGAAACTGAGAAGCTGTTGAAGACCAAGCAGAATTATTTGGAGACCACCTTAGAGAATACGCTCAAAAACATGACTGATATTGTGGGCAAGGGAAACTAGTACCAATGAGAAATCCTGATAATAAAGTTAGATGGAGCTACCGAAGTAGTCTACGTAAGAGTGAATAGAATGGAAGAGTGAATATTCCCAAAGGTATAGTAAAGTAGTACCATTCGATATCAAAAAAGAAAATCAAAAAGATTGCAGCACCACAATTTCACACATGGTCTCCCACTGCATTACTCACTGTGGCCCTAAGTGGCTTGACTAACGTTGATCGGACGGGAAACAGTATTTTCCACTTGGTATGGCCGCAACCGAAAAATTAAATTTGGTTAATGACACTAGGATTGTCTCAAGTGTGATAAAATATACCTAGAAGGGTATAAAGTTGGATCTACGCAAATAAAAAGCTCGAACCTCCACATTTCCTACCACTACAATAAATACAACTAACTATACCAAACTACACTATCCACGTTAGATAACTGTAGGTGTCCGGTAGCTACAGGTCCAGTAGGTTTCGAGGTGTAAAGCCTGTCTAAGCCTATTGATAAATGACAAGAAAAAACACTTTAAATTTCCTACAATTTAGGTTGACATCGGGCAATCGCTATATTCGTCTATAGTTTAATATTTCAATATCCGGGATTATTTGGTGGGTAGTAGGTGGTTCTATGGAATGAAATGGGAAGATATGGAAGAGAGAGTTGAGGAGGGGAGATCCGGGGCTTATATCCAGTTCCGGGGCTTATATCCAGTTCCGACCTCTTGACTCAGGTCGTTTCATCCTCCCCAAAAAAAAGTCATTTGCTTATTTTCAAAGGTATCTAGAATGAGAGAGGTTTTGGAAGAAAAATCTGTTCTTGACAAGCTGACTTTGGGTGTGGGAACTACTTTTGGAGTAGGTATGAATATGTCACGTGACTTAGAACCCTCGGAATAGCATCAAACCTATCTCCTTCATCACCATACTAGACTTTTATACTAGACTTTTATACTAGACTTTTATACTAGACTTTTATACTAGACTTTTATACTAGACTTTTATACTAGACTTTTATACTAGACTTTTATACTAGACTTTTATACTAGACTTTTATACTAGACTTTTATACTAGACTTTTATACTAGACTTTTATACTAGACTTTTATACTAGACTTTTATACTAGACTTTTATACTAGACTTTTATACTAGACTTTTATACTAGACTTTTATACTAGACTTTTATACTAGACTTTTATACTAGACTTTTATACTAGACTTTTATACTAGACTTTTATACTAGACTTTTATACTAGACTTTTATACTAGACTTTTATACTAGACTTTTATACTAGACTTTTATACTAGACTTTTATACTAGACTTTTATACTAGACTTTTATACTAGACTTTTATACTAGACTTTTATACTAGACTTTTATACTAGACTTTTATACTAGACTTTTATACTAGACTTTTATACTAGACTTTTATACTAGACTTTTATACTAGACTTTTATACTAGACTTTTATACTAGACTTTTATACTAGACTTTTATACTAGACTTTTATACTAGACTTTTATACTAGACTTTTATACTAGACTTTTATACTAGACTTTTATACTAGACTTTTATACTAGACTTTTATACTAGACTTTTATACTAGACTTTTATACTAGACTTTTATACTAGACTTTTATACTAGACTTTTATACTAGACTTTTATACTAGACTTTTATACTAGACTTTTATACTAGACTTTTATACTAGACTTTTATACTAGACTTTTATACTAGACTTTTATACTATACGACTTATACTTATGACTTATGATAATTACTATGGATGAATCAGGTACTGCATACAACCAGAGTATACTATCTTAGATGATTTAGGGATTCTCAAACCATTTAGCAATCCAGTGATACTCATCCATTAACTCAAAACTCTGGAACCTTAGTAGTCATCAGTTCATTGTATTTATCTCTAATATTGGAATTCGATATACTTAAATTGAAAGAGAAGACCTTCTTCTAGTCCATTTCTGCAACTCTTCCTTAGCTTCTTGACTCCTTGAACCTCTTCCTTAGCTTCTTAAACTTCTTGTCACTGTAGTGTATATAGAGAGTAGAATGAATATGAATGAATAGAGTAGAATGAATAGAGTAGAATGAATAGAATGTATAGAGTAGAATAGAATGAATAGACTGTATAGAGAGATGAGTGATGGAATGGAAAATCAGTCACTATCTTCATCTACACCATCATCCAAAATTCTCTTTTCAAGATCATGGTCATCCAGTTTTGTCTTCATTTTCAGGGTCAAGAATTCATTCAATTTATCCTGGAGCGTGGTGAGGGATGCACGTAGTGAGCCTAAATCGGATTGTTTGGCCTGACTGGGGAGATCGCGGTCGCTACCCCCGGCGTTGGTGACGATTTCGGAGATTTGGGTGGTTTGGCCATTAGTAGAATGCGGTCCTTGTCCGGGGTTTATCTGCACCTCTACCGGTTCCGAGGGTGAACTGTACGTAGCAAACGGTACTAGTCTAGTCATTCAATTCTGGAGTAGACAAGTAGACAAGTAGACAAGTAGACAAGTAGACAAGTAGACAAGTAGACAAGTAGACAAGTAGACAAGTAGATTTATATTCCGGATTGATTGTCTGTGGTTCTGGAATCTGGTTCTGGAATCTGGTTCTGGGGGCTGAACGTGAATATATTGTGTATAGAAAACTGTAGTGGATGAGCTAGCGACGATACTGCGTAGGACTGCGCGTCTGTCAAAAGTCAATTCGCACTTGGCTAATGCCTTCTGACCATTTCGACCATCTCAATATCTCTGGTCAATGAAACATCTGGCATGATCTTGATCGATCTCAGATTGATCGGCATTTGTTCCGTCAATTGTCAAACTTCTCTATGGGGATGCGCCTGGCGGTGTTGGAGTACGCATTGAACTTCACCTCGATGATGTCGTTGGTGGAAAACTCTAACCACGGAATATCGTAGCACGAGCATGCCATGAGGTACCCATGTAACACACGTAACACCGTTTCATCCGCTATGATTAAGATATCGCCGCTCATGCGCTCCATCTCGAGAATCAACGGCTCGATCTTGATCGCAAGATCATGGTACAGCTCCGACCGTGAGAACCGGTGGTGGTAAGGGTCCTTGAGGTACTGCTCATATTCGCGAGAATACTGCTCCTCAACCTCCTCATCGCTCATGCCGGCCACCACGCCCGGGTTTTTCTGCGACAACTGGATCCGGTGTCTGATCTTAACTCCTGCTTCACGGAAGATCTTAGTGCTCTCGATGGTGCGTCTCTTCACCGACGTCCACACCACAAACGAGTCCTCGTTGATTCCATCGGCTCCGGTGGGCGGGTGCTTATCGTCGGTGGATAAGGTTCTGCGGAGATCCGAGGCCAGAAGCTTCTGATCAGGCACGGCCGGGTGGAATTTGCGGCCTTTGGACTCTAAGATCTTCAACATGGTGCCACTAAGATTCTTCGAGTACTGCGCTCCGGCCTCGTCCAATGGAGGGTCCTTTGAATAGTCCAAGTCGTTCTTGTAGCAGCGGGCAAAGTACACGGAGCCCAGCTTGATGCGCAGATTCATAAGGAAAAACACCACCTTGTTTATCAAGTAGCCGTAGTTGGAGTTGTTTAACTCAATTCGCTGACCAAAATTGATCATCTTGATGAACGACAATTGGGCATCCTCCCCATCGGCCTTCATCTCCTTGTAATATGAAGTCAACTGCAGGATCTTATCGGAATAGTCTTTATAAGCCTTGGCATAGTCCCAGTTTTCATAATCAGGAGACGAGCGAGCAGCAGAATCGATGTTTTTGGCCAAGATCTTGTCGTCGGTCACAATGGACTCGATGAAGATACACTGAACATCCGAGGCCGTGAACTTATCATTCAACTGTCTCCGGTACTCCGGCAACGCGTTGACGGCCTCATAAATGGCCACCTGTCCCTTATCGTTCTCGAAGAAGTTCAAAATGTCGTTCAAGCAATCGTCCACTGTTTTGTTGACAAACTGGGAGGCCTTTTCGGGGGACGCCACGGTCAACGCATAGTCAGGGTCTTCATCGGGAGCATTTGCCCGGCGGTAATCACTCAAATGGAAACTATGGGTTTTCACGCCCAACCACCGCAAGTAGCGGGTGAGCGATACCGATAAGTGGGTCTTTCCTCTTCCAGGCAAGCCCGCTAACACGATACAGATTTTGCCCGCATGGAAAAGACGCCCCGATTCCGTGGAGTAAAGCTGAGCAGGCGAAATATGGTAAGGATCGATTTCCTTGTGCACGCGATCAATGCCCGTGACATCACTAAGTCGTCTGCGGCGGTTGAAGTTGATAGGACGAGACACCAAATCGGGCTTTGTATTATTATGAAAAGACCAGCGTTTTTTAGTTCTTCGACCAAGCGATACATTGCGCAGTAGATGGTTAGACTTGGCCACATGGTCGATGTCTGGGTCGTGGTCGGAATCGATGGCTGACATGGCGTAGAATAGGAGATAGGGCACGCCGAGAATGAGAATAGAATGGGATTACCCCAGGCGCGCTGGATGCAGGCCACACCATGGATTTAGTTTGTATTGTAAGAGATATGAGTATTGAGTGGATATAATTTAAGTTTGGAAAGAGTATGATTCTATTGGATTAGGATATTTGAGTATTTATATTTTATTAATGAATCTTGGAGATGGAGAGTTTGGGGGTTTAGAAGGAGGGAGAACCGAGGGAGGCCTAGATGCAGGACCAGAAAGAAAGAGTCAAATCCCAAAACCCCAAACCCCAAACCCAAAACACCAAAACACCAAAACACCAAATCCCAAAACCCCAAAACCCATCAAAGTAGTTAAATTGACATTTAAGTAGAAATTATTAATTTTGAATCTAATGAGCAGTGGATGTAGAGTAGAGCAGAGTAGAGTAGAGTATGATTTAAAATAGTGTAATCGAGTATTTTAGATTTTAGATTTTAGATTTTAGATTTTAGTGTAATTAAATAAATTATGTGGAATAGTGTAGGAATAATAAGTAGTGTTAAGAGTGAGGAGTGAGTGAGTGAGGAGTGAGTGAAGAGTGAGGAGTGAGTGAAGAGTGAGGAGTTAAGAAGTGAGAAGTTAAGAAGTGAGAAGTTAAGAAGTGAAGAGTGAGAAATACACAATTTAGTGGAATGAGAAACGAGTGAGAAAGTATAGAGAAAAGTGCGTACAGTGCGTACAGTGCGTACAGTGTAGGTGTAGTGTAGAGAGTAGTGCGCAAGAAAGAGTGAGACTAGACAAGTGAGTAATAAGTAGAGAGAGAGAGAGAGAGAGTAATAAGTAGAGAGAGTAATAAGTAGAGAGAGTAATAAGTAGAGTGAGTAATAAGTATAGAGAGAGAGAGAGTAATAAGTATAGAGAGAGAGAGAGAGAGAGAGTGGACTTATTGGCAGTTGTGTGAATTGAGCTAGGTTTATAGATGTCGAGTCATTCGACTCAGAAAGCTTTGGTAACCTAAAGATAAGTCTATCATTACAAGAGATTTCAAAGTACTACAAGACGAAAGATTAGTATCGATGTATAGTCCAGCAAGGGCAGTCCTACTCAGAATGTCCATAGTGGATCAGTCAGTCATGTCATAGTGGTAGCCATAGTGGAGTAGAATATACAAGATGGGTATACTTGAGGATACACTAGAGTAGAGTAGAGAGAGAGAGAGTAGAGAGAGTAGTATAGAGTAGACAGAGTAGTATAGAGAGTAGTATAGAGAGTAGTATAGAGAGAGAGAGTAGTATAGAGAGTAGAGAGTAGTGTAGTGGAGATTAGACGTATAGAGTAGACAGAGGAGACGTATAGAGTAGACGTAGAGGAGAGTAGAGGAGAGAGTGCGTGTGTAGTATAGAGAGAGAGTAGAGAGAGTAGTATAGAGTAGAGGAGAGTGTAGAGTAGAGTAGAGTAGAGTAGAGTAGACAGAGGAGACGTGTAGTATAGAGAGAGAGTAGAGAGAGTAGAGATTAAACAGTTCATCAAAGAAACGAATGAGTGATTTCCTAGTATTCAGAAAATAATTCAGAATACAAATAACTGAGTTTGGACGAAACAGACAACAGGATCCAGAACACCATTCGCCCGGAATTCGCTGAGCGCACGATCTTGTGTATTGTTCATCATTTGAAGACAATTCTCAAATACGACCGAGTTCTTGTGTTGGACAAGGGAGTCATGCAAGAGTTTGATACCCTCTGGAATATGTTCATTTCCAATATCAGCATTTTCCAGCAAATGTGCCAAAAGTCATATATTACCACGACTGACTTTACTACCAGGGATTAATTATATTCACATCGAGTGACTTTGCTACCATACTTGCTTCACTGCAATGACTAAGACCATTCTTGCTTCACTGCAATGACTAAGACCATTCTTAAGCTCCCACACCTTTGGGAAGGTGTGAGTGTTTCCTGATAGTTAGTACCTTCCTTGTGGAAGTTCCTCAAAGCCACAAGTCTTGGTCATTAACCTTTGATATGAATACCCACTTGGTAATTCGTTTAACTCAAAGGTTCCGTTTGTATGCTGAGCACCCATGACTTTGGAACAAGGAGTGTGACAAAGTATCGTCTCCACAGACGCATGGCTTCTTTATAACTCCCAAGGACTTCTTCGATTAGAGTAGAGTAGAGTAGAGAGTAGAGTAGAGAGTGGAGAGTAGAGAGTAGAGAGTGGAGATTAGTAGAGTATAGAGTAGTAGAGTATAGAGTAGTAGAGTAGTAGAGTATAGAGTAGTAGAGTAGAGAGGAGAGTAGTAGAGAGGAGAGTAGAGTAGAGTAGAGAGTAGTATAGAGTAGTGTAGTGGAGATTAGACGTATAGAGTAGAGAGAGAGTAAGTAGAGAGTAGAGTAGAGTAGAGTAGAGTATAGAGTAGTAGAGTAGAGACTAGAGAGTAGAGACTAGAGAGTAGAGGAGAGAGAGAGTGAGTAGACGTATAGAGTAGAGAGTAGACGTATAGAGTAGAGTAGAGAGTAGACGTATAAAACTTATATTCCATGGACATTTAAATTTAATGTGAATAGAGACTGAGTAGAGATAACATTGTGGTAGACATTCAATAAGTTAATAGAGTAGAGAGAGTCGATTCTACAGTGGAGTATACGAGATTTAGAGGTGGAGAGTAAAATCTTATAATAGATATTCTTACATCTTCCTGATAAGAATAGCCAGTCTAGTAATCCATCCGACTACATGTACAGTTAGATTGTAGGGAGAGTAGCCGAAATGATCAGATACGTTTACTAGAAATATAAACCACCAGAGCTTTTCTAATATTGTATATACTCCTCTCTACTGTACTCTCTACTGTACTCTCTATTCTATATACTCTATACTCTATACTCTACTGTACTGTACTCTACTCTATACTGTACTCTACTCTATACTGTACTCTCTACTGTACTCTCTACTTTATATACTCTATAGACTGTACTCTCTACTCTCTACTCTACTCTATACTGTACTGTACTCTACTCTATACTCTACTCTACTCTATGCTGTACTGTTCTCTATACTCTATACTCTACTCTATACTTTACTCTACTCTATATACTCTATACTGTACTGTACTCTATACTGTACTCTCTACTCTACTGTACTGTACTGTACTATACTGTACTGTACTGACTCTACTCAAAAATCACTATAATATGATGTACTGCTCAGAAGAGAATTCTCAACAGACATCTGATACGGGTTACACGGTCCATCTTTACGGTACCACTATAAACTCCATAGTCTACTCTGGTGTACTCTGGTATACTCTGGTATACTCTGGTATACTCTGGTATACTCTGGTATACTCAATGTTCATTTCTATTCCTACATAAACGGTATTCAATACATTTAGGAAGAATATGGAATTGTGGAACTTGGAAATTAGCTTTTAGATTTGCATGTAAATGTAGAGTTGTAGTAGTTACGGTATGTTGAGTAATGGGCTCAGATTGGGGCTGCTTAGTAGCTTCGCACTGCTAGATGGTGTGCGCAGCCAGTAGCTATTTATAGTAGAAGAGCAGGCTATTTCAGATTTTTCAGACTATCAAAAAGTCTACTATGGATAATTCAGAGCATGATTCAGAGCATAATTCAGAACATGACAGAACACTCAGAACATGACTAATTCTATAGACTAGGGTAACTGACTATGGTGGCATTATTAACTACTGGTACTCGTTCAGATGTGTATTTTCAAATATTACATGAGATTTACTCCAACTTACCACCCTTCTTCTCAATCAAGGCCTTTCTCTTATCGTCCAAGTACAACTTGGTGATGACAACCTTGGATGGGTGCAAGTTGATTGGGATAGAAGCACCGGACGACTTCTCCTTTTGCAACTTCTCAATCTGAACAGAGAACTTCAATCTGTACACAGTGGAGATCTTACCCTCGGATCCCTTCTTGGAGCCTCTGGCAACAACCACCTCGTCCTCCTTTCTGATTGGGAGAGATCTGATGTTGTATTGCTTTCTCAACTCCTTAGACAAAGGAGCGGACATCAACACTCTTCTCTGGACAGAAGAAGCGGTGAAGTGAGCCTTTCTAGATTTGGAACGAGAAGAAGAAACGTCTAATTGTTAGTATACTGAAGAATCGGGCCACCACAGAAAAGGAATCAAAAGGGAATCAAAAGGAATCAAAAGGAAATGAAAAGGAATGAAAAAGGAATCAAAAGGAATCAAAAGGAATGAAAAGGGAATGAAAAAGGAATGACAGAAAATGTCAACTTGAAACACACCAAATAAATCCTAGTCTGGTACTGACAACCACTAGAGCTAGATGATTCCAATGGTACTTCCACCAATACCCACCACCAGTTCCCCAGTACCTTTTCTTTTTCTTTCTTTTTCTTTTGTTATTCTGCTTGTCTGGTTCTCTATTTGTGTCTATTGGTTTTTAGTGTCTGGTGTTCCATTGGGTGAGGAGTTCTATGGTGAGTGATGTTTCGGGTACTTCCATCGGTACTAGGGGTGGCGATTTTGGCATAGACAGTTTGACATGAAATGAAATGAATGACGATTCTTTATTCTTGATTGGCCGCTTGATTTAACGAATGGGCACATACCTTTGCTGATCTTAACCATTGTGTTTGCAAATAAGTGGGATGAGAGACAAGTTTTTGAAAGCTCGATAAAATGAGGGTACTCGAAAATTTTCCGCGCTTGATGTGCAGGAGTCCCGGCATTGGCTTCTTTAGGGCTCAAGCCCTAGCCGCGATACTGCATATTGTCTCCACCAACGATGGCAAGACACTGGTGTATTCTGAAGGACTAAGTATAGTTGGGAGGGTTGAAGGGGTAAGAGAAATTGCATATAAGAATCAAAAATAGCTATTAAAAAAGATTTTCAAAAAATTATATGGACTTCAAGACGTGGAATCAAGAAAAAAAGATAACCCACGGCGGGACTCGAACACGCAATCGCCGTCTCCGGAGGACGGTACCTTAACCAATTAGGCCACGCGGGCTGATCTTGAAAAATTACTATTTCACTTTATTAACACAACAAAAAGGAAGAATTAAAAAAAAAACAAATCCTTGACAAGGCCCTGCGCCAAATCAAATAAACCAAATTTAATTTTTCAGAATACTAATCTATACTACCTAACATCTGAGTAATGTCTAAAAACAACAATATTTCCTGTTCAGCAGTGCACTATGTCCATCAATATACTCTACTCGCAGTAGTCCTTGCAGTTAAGGCCTCAATGGAAGTTACCTGGAAGCCTCTCACTGGACAGTGCGAAAATAACTCAAGATTTCTCTGGGCCCCATGGAATCAAAAATTCTCCATCTCTTCTCTCCTTTTCCAACATCACTAATTCAACATGATTGGAATCCACGCAGGCACATGCTTCAATTCATGGAAAAGCTGCACCTTGCCCTTATCTCGAATTGTCATATCCAGAACCCTCGGGACCTTGAAACCCAGGTATGGCCCTAAACCTCTTCTAAACCCATTCTCCATGCAAAGGAAACGGTACTCCACCAAAACTGCACCACCACCACCACCTCCTCCTCCTCCACACTCCGCAGACCACAATGCAAAGGGAAGAGCCATTCTCTCTCGTATCAGCCGCATCTTCACATTCTCGGTTCTGTCGGTGATGGTGGTGGGAGCAATCGGGTTGTCCGGGCTAGTAATCTACTTGATTTTCTCGGAACTTTTCTTGCCTTCGGGAGATACCAAGACTTTCAACAAGGCCGTGAAGCTTGTGGAGAAGAATGAAACTGTGCAGAAATTGCTTGACTTCCAACTGGGTGAACGCTTGAAGGCATATGGTGAGGTTGCGGGGGATAAGTGGGTAAGAAATAGACCGGTGCAGAGTGTGCGCCAAAAAGGGGCTGATGGAAGAGATCACTTGGCCATGCGATTCCATGTGGAGTCTGCATCGGGTCATCATGGAACGGTGAACCTCGAGCAAATTGATACTTCATTCTGGAGTTCGGAGTTTGCCTATATTGCGTTGGACTTGCCGTCGAAAAAGCGCATTTACATTGTGGAGCCCAAGTTTGCATCCAAGAACTTTGTTCCAAGGTCGGGCTCTGGGGGCTTCTTGGGCTTGAAATGGGGTCCAAAGAAGGATTAGTACAATTACGGGAAAAACGAGCTTGGAAATTAGCTTATGTGGCGAAATAGATGAATGACACCATGAAAATCAAGAACATGAGAAACCCAAATTGACCTGGTTTTTGCGCGGCACTTTTGGCGGTCACGTTACTATTGGCTTCGGTGGACGTTTCGCTGCTTTCCTCCTCCTGCTTTTCGGACTCGGGCTCTTTGCGCTCCTGCTCCTGTTCCAAGCCCAATGCCACTTTGCATGAGCGCCCGTCGGTGGTGGTGAGACTACTCAAGATATCCGGCTGTGTATTGACCAAGATAGCTCTGCGGTCGAAATCACATACCTCGGGTTTCTTCAGCTTATCCTCCCAATACTTGTTCAAGGCATACGATGCTCTCTGGCGAACAGTGCACCCGGAAAAGGTGCCGTATACACCGCGAGAACCATCAGCTAGGATCTCCAGACAGTCGGTCTTGGAACATACATCCGAGATCAACCTGTTCTCGTCCACTCGCAAGTAGGGCGTGATCATGCACAGAAGGGTTGCTTCGATACACTCACACATACCCTCTTCTGGGGTGGAAGGAAGAATCAGCAGCAGGTTCCAAACATCAGACACTTCAGGGCATTCAGAAACAGGAAGCTGGGGAGCCAGTTCACCTTTGACAGTGCCCTCAGGAATGGCTTCGAGAAGACGCAACTTGACAATGTTAAAATCGCTAAGCTTGATGACTTTACCATGGGCCGTTTCCTCAATGAGTCCATAGTTATTCTCATGTTGAAAGAGCTCATACACCACACCACCAGACCACACCTGGGTCATGGTGGGGCCATAGATCAGGTCGATCTCCGTGAACGGCCGAGGTTGGTCTGAGTTGCAACCAAACTCACTGAAAAACACTGGTACTGGGAGCTGTGAAAATTCATGAGTTCTTTCCCGGTAACCAGACGTTTCATACGATGAGAATCCACACCACTCAAACATGTTGATTCCGTAGAAATCTACACTGGAGTCTTTGGATTCACATGTCAAGTACCGTGCTCCAGGAATTCGGGTGAGCAGCTCATCTGTACTAGCATACCCAACCGGGATGTGTCTGTACTTCATATCCCGGATATATTGCTTGATATCCCTCACCGAAGCCTTAACAAAAGCGCCAGCATCTGAAGTACATACAGCATTGACCACCTCGTTGCCAGCAATGAACCCAAGCAAATTAGTATACTTCAGCATAGTGTCCACCACAGCCTTGTACCTGTTGAAAAGCAAAGTATCCCAATAAGGAGCAATGCGGTTGATGGAGAGATCAGGTTCGGATAAATCGGCCAAAACATAAATTCCGTGGTTGGCAAATGCATCCATACACACGTCATGTGACTGCCTAGGGTCAATCTGGTACACTCTAACGGTATTGACTCCAAGTTCCTTCAAATACTCCAAATCACGTAAACACTTTGCAGGTGAAGCCAATGAGTCAATATATCCTGGTTCAGCCTCTCCATCGTAGACTTCGCCTTCCTTTCTCATTCTCTGGTACGCTATACCTTTTAAGAAGAACTGCTCCCCACTAGAGCTGTTGAAGAACTTGGTGCCGATGATTTCAATGGGTGTAGCTTCTTGCGTAGAGAAGCCTCCAGAAACAAGGCGACATGCATAGAGTAATACGACAAGAGAGTGGAACTTCATTGCGTTGGGTAGAGGAGTAGTTGTTTGCGACTGAGAAGAGTTTTGTCAAATTGGGTGCAAAAAAGGTGCGGCTACAAAATGTGCAGGAAGTCTGTAATGACAAGAAACTTTAAGCACATTTCTAAAATCACTTTTCTTTCTTTTAATAATTTTGGTCCATTTTACTTTAATTAAATACTCTTGTATGTCTATTTATTGTATCTTGACTTATGACTGCATACTGTAGGACTGCATACTATAGGACTGAAGACTATAAAACAGAAGACTATAAAACAAAGACTATAAAACAAAGACTAGACTTTATAATTGACTAGACTTTAGAATTAGCTATAGAATTCATTTCTAAAACAAGTCCACGAGACGCTGGAACTCCTTACGGCCCTTGCACTCCAACATGTACATATCCAGCTCCGATACCCTCACCAACATGCCAGCTTTACCTATCCGTTCAAGTTGCAGAAGAAGCATGTCATCGTGGAAGGTCCACATAAAAGACAGCGCATTCTCATCGGTCTTACTTTCAAGCTCGAAATGGTAGAGGCCCTTGTCCTGGCCCATGGAGTGCAGGATACTCAACGAATACATGGACATGGTCTCCCATGATGAAGGCAGGTGGATTTGCTCGTACGACTCCTTTTGCTTGTGTACTCGGACTGTCATTCGATCAAGAAGAAGTTTGTCAGTATTGGTGTGCTCCTTTCCATGTGTGGTGCTATCCAACTGCGTGTAGATACTGGAGATGGTGGAAGATGCACTGGGTTTGCTCATGAGCGAGGAGGTGAGCGTCATGTTGGACTCGAAATGGGTCGTTTGTGTCAAATTCTTTCGTCCCTTGAATTCCATAACATCCGTTAAGCTACTGGAGATATCCTTGGCCAAATTGGAGTTGCAACAGCGGATCATGATCATGTTTCTTTGGTGAGTGATGGCATTCTCGGCATTGATCTCGATATCCAACGCATTGGATTGTCTAGCCTTAGTGGATTCATCAAGCTCAAGAATCAAAAGTGGCTTATCCACCACTTCATTATACTCCTCATCATGTTCTTCCTTAAACACCAACAACCAGTTGCGCGTGGTATCATGACTGGCGATTTTAACAAACACGTTTTCATTGGTGGTCATCAATTCCCATTTGGCACATGTAGACTTCCACTTTGACACCTTGAGCGATGACGATGACACGGGCGATATATAGTAATCAATAGTGCTCTCAGAGTTGATCATATCCTTAAGCTCACTGGGAATCGATAAGCTGATCTCCTCCTTATCTTCGGGTTCCTCTGTTGCAGACATAGGAAGAGTGCCACTGCTGTTGTTCACATACGGCTTGAAGAAATATGTGGATGTTGAAGATGGCATGGCAAATGGCAGTGGAAGTGTTCTATTACTTGTAGAGATTGCACTGGAAGGCTGGCTCATGTTTGCATCATAAGCCCCAATCTTGGGGATTTCAATCTGTAAATCTGGCCTATACCGGGGTTTTTGAGTATTTGGTTCTTTGATGAGCGTTTCCTTCAGCTGTTTCTTTAAGAGCACCTTATCCTTTTCGACCAATTCCTCTTGATCCTCAGCCTTGGAAACATGGGCCTTTTCATTAGTTGCACGCTTCTTCTTGAAGAGACTGAACAATGACTTGCGCCTCTGTTTGGGTTCAAAGCCAAATGTGGGATTGTAATCTTTTCCAAATTGGTTGACATCAATAGCAGAGCCAGTCGTATTGATATAGATGGAAGTGGGTGGTTGCACAGAGCTCAAGTCAGGCATGGATACTGTAGCAGCTTTGTTTTGAGAGATTTCATTGGGTTTGGTCTCAGTACTTTTAACAGGAAGAGTAGTGATGATATCAAAGCAGTCAATACTATCACAAGGAGAGTTGGACCCATCAGTTTTGGGTTGGTTCTTTTCTGAATTCGTTCTTGAATCTTCCGAACCTGGTTCTTTCTCTGAATCCTGTTCTTTCTGTTCTTTCTCTAAATCCTTTCTCTTGGGCTCCACATCCTTCACATAGTCGTACTCCGTGGTTATAGATTCACGTCCGTACAAAGGCTGGATGACTTTGAGCAGCAGCAGCTTTACCTCCGGCTCGATTCCATCCTTCAGAAGCGATTTCTTCATGATTTGAAGCGAACTCTCGGAATTGGACTTTGTGAGTGGCTCATCACTACCTAACAGCCCATCGGGAGAGCTACATCCAGAATCGTCTCCGATTTGGTGGGTATTAATACCAAGGCCATGGAGCAGGATATTGGAGCTTATGAGAGGTACATCATCGGTGGGGAAAATCTTGGTAAGGCTCCGAAACCACCTCTTCAAGAGTTTCTTGTCACCAGAAATGACAAATGACTTGTTGACCTCAACATCAAAGGCCGAGAAGGTGATCTGACCCGAAGAATGCGCCATAGAAAGCTCATTGACCCGGAAAGGAGGGTAAATCACGGATCGTGGTTGTGCACTCAGCAGAAGCTCCAAGATGGCCAACGAATTAAATACTTGCGGCTGGCCTCCCGGAGACCGGTCTAGATTCAACAGCAATAACTCCACCCGACGATTGCCCATATGTAACATAGCATTGGCAGTTCTATGGACGATCTGGTCCACGGTAAAGAAACATGACACATTGTGTCCACTCAAGGACCGCACGTGGTCAAAGGTGATATTATCGAGATTCGATTGGTTACGGGCAGCATGGAAATCCAGGAGGAGTTTCTCAACTCTGACCTTGGCCTCAGCCAATTTGGAAACCACAAATGGGTTTCGTATACGAGCCATTATAGAGTCGATCAACCGGATGTAGCACTCACAATGGAGCAATGCCTTCTCACAATTGGTATCAGCAGTAAGCTGTTCAGAAGAGAGACACGACAAGAATTTCTCGAACACCACGAAGTTCAGGTCAAACCATAAAACCATTTCGTTGGCAAAGTTCTTAAGCAGCTGGACATCGGAATCCTGCAGTAATTCCTCCAAACATTGCTGGGCCAAGCGGAGGATCTTCTGGTTATTAGTGCATAGTCCACGAACTATGGACGCAATGTTGGATTTTGTTTCAGGGGATTTCGAGCCTTTAAATGTGCCCAAAACTGTGAAGAGGTTTTCTTTTTGTGTAAGTTCCGCCTCAATGAACTCTTGCAAAGTTTGTATGGAAGCCATTGGTGAACAGACGAGACTAGTAGATGAGATCAACAGAGAGTTGCAGCCAATAGTATGGAGAGGGGAAATTTTGTTTAGACGGGGAAAAAGTCTAAGTTGAAGAACTTGGAAGCGAAGAAGCTATTTTAGCTGAATTAGTTTCGAATCCGAGATATGTAGCCAGCGAGCAAAGGCAGTGATGGATATATAAAGATGAGTAGAACGGGCAAGACGCGAAATTAATGCACGATCGCGTCGCGATTCAAAGGAGACATAGATTTCAAGAGCACGTACATAGAGCCAGCCACATAGGAAGAGTTACCGAACCATTGGCATTTGGATGCAGGTCCGGTAACAATGTCAATACAAATCACTTCCAAAAGTAACCTTTATACTTTTCCAACTTGTGTCTCCTTATGATGTAGTCGTTGCACCTCTACTGGTTCGCAGGAGGCCCTAGGGTCTACGTGGGGGCGCTGCATGTAGACTTATGCGCGTATAAAATAAGTTTACTAAATTGGGTACCCTCTCGCTTCTTTAAGCTCGCTGTTTAATATGTGCAATACATGCGCGTCTTTAGACGTGGGTTGCGCGTCGAATACCTTGGCCCATTGTTAGTGTGCCGCAGTACTTGCCATAATGCCAAGGACGTAAGAGGCGACGTTTCTGATTGTAAATAACTATCAATGGTTTGAGGGGCTGTGGGATTCCCGTGGCCGTGAACTGGGAATGTATTTATGTGGTTAAAAGAGTTAGAATCAGATTAAGACTGGAATTAGTGGGAGAATAGCGTGAGACGTATAGTACAGTAAAATCCAGATTTAGTTAAGCTATTGTTTATTATTAGATCTACACCCCTGCTTTTTTGTTGTGTTACTGAGCTTTTGTTGTGTTACTAATCTCTTCTTTTCTTTCTGATCTTTTCTTTTCTTACTGATCTTTTCTTTTCTTAATGATCTTTTCTTTTCTTAATGATGTTAGGGCTTACGACATTTCAATCATGGACATGATAACTCAAAGGACTTAATACCGATAATCGTCCTTCGAACCTGGATTTCGTGATCTTTTCAAGCTCAAAAAAAGCAAATTGATTCATGTGAAATTGTGTCATGCATACAATTATCCCAGGTTGCAGGCCAGTATGGAATCAGCCAAGAAGTAAGTAAAAGGCCACGAATCAAAAAAGTCGAAATTCAGGAACAGTCAAAAAAACCACTCCATTTCCTATTAATAGGCCCATTTGGAAACTATCCAATCCATTACCTCGCGAAGTCCTTCTCCCGTATGCCCCGAGGTCATACTTATAATATACTTGTTGCTTGGAATCTCCTCCTGTAACCTCAAAGTCGAAGAAACGGCTTCTAGAACCTGCAGACGGTCTTGCAGCGCAATAAGATCAATCTTATTGATGATAACACAGAAATGCGTGCCTGTCAAATGGTCCTGCTGAATCACCTTCTCTCGGAGCTCTATATACAGTTCCTGGAGTCTCTCCAAACACGTACCGTCAATAACCCATATAATCACATCCAGCTTATCAAAGTAGTTGCCCCAGAAACTGCGGAGTGTAGTCTGTCCCCCTACATCCCACGCATTGATGTTGTAGCCATACCAAGGAAAACTGAGGATCTGGAACCCCATGGTGGGGGCCACGTTGGTCACATCTCGGCCCATGGTTTGGTTAAGAATAGTGGTTTTACCCGCATTATCTAGTCCAAGTACAAGAACTCGGATCTCCAAGTCCTTAAGCTTTTGCTTGCGGATGATGCTGAGAAGCCCCATTCTTTCCCCGGATTCTGAGGTGGGTGCGCCTTAGTAGTTGCCATGAGAGACTGCATTCGCACCTGCACCTTCTGCTTGTTACCATGCCAGGGAAGAAACAGCACCTGCTTTTCGACCTCTCCAGTGTGCAAAAGCATCAGAAAAAAGTGCCGCTGCTTTTGGTTCAAGAATCTCGAAATGGACTTGTCCCTTCGGTGCTGTGTCCTGTATGCAGCATGTCCATAGCATCTCTAGACATGCATCTACGCATCCAGCATGTAGAGGCGTGTCTTACTCTTCAGCTACTACAAGAGGAACTGGAAGGGATGAAGAAGGAGATGATTCAAGAAGAGGGTGTGAATTTAAGTCATACTGTGCACTACCAGCAGGTTGAAACCATCATAGTGTCAGATTCAGAGGAGCCAAAGAAGGAAAAGGAGCCAAAGGAGCCAAAGGAGCCAAAGGAGCCAAAGAAGGAAAAGAAGGAAAAGAAGGAAAAGAAGGAAAAGAAGGAAAAGAAGGAAAAGAAGGAAAAGGACCAAAAGGACCAAAAGAAGGACCAGAAAAAAAGAAACTTGGGTGCTGTCCAGAAAGAAAACCTTAAGTATGTCAACTCAAAGCCCTCGGTCAAGAGACCTCGCAAGACCAAAGTGGAGGATCTACCCACGGAACTTCTTATCAGCAGCCGAAAAAACCCTATTCCCGATCTAAAAGTCATGCGGTTCAGCATATCTCCTCAAAACGATTACTGTGTTTCGGTGGATGCATTCAACTTCAAGCCCAGTGAGTATATCCACCAGTACTTTCTCTCGCATTTCCACTCGGACCATTACGGAGGTATCTCCAAGCGGTGGTGCAGAGAACGGACACTTGACTCCAAAATCATCTACTGTTCGGAAATCACTGCCAGGCTCCTCCATATTCGCTACAACATCGAGCTGTGCTTTGTCTTTCTGATGCAGAACCATCTCCGGTACAGAGTGCGCAGCTACACTGACTCTTTATCCGAAGCATGTGTTTCAGAAGAAAATTGCTCCGGCTTGTATGTTACTGCCATCGATGCAAACCACTGTCCTGGGGCAGTGATTTTTTTATTTGAGAGCATTTCCTTGGTGGGGGAGAAAACATACTACTTGCATTGCGGAGACTTCCGGGTGTGCGAGATGATCATGAAACACCCTCTTTTAAAGCGGTTTCTGCTCGATGGAGATCTCCAACTCAATAAGGTTTACCTCGACACAACTTATATGTCTCCAAAACACAATTTCCCAAAGCAGGAGCAGGTTTGCGAGTCCATAGCAGACTTGATAGAAAAGCTAGTGAAGGACGAACCTTTTCTGCGCCAGTGTTTCGGGAAGTCCACTCAGAGCAGGCTCACGGACCTCCTATCACTAGGCAAGTCCAAGAAGAAATTGCTTGTGTTGGTGGGGACGTATTTGATTGGAAAGGAACGGCTCGCCATAGCCATACTGCGACGAATGAGCAATGCTCCCATCTATGTTTCCAACACCGGAAGCAGAGGAGACAAAGAGCATATCATCCGAAGCTACCGGGATGAGTACATGGATTCGGTGCTTACCAGCGACCCCATTGTTGCTGGAGACCATAGTGTGATGATTCACTTGGTGCCCATGGGTACTGCAGGCAACATCCAAGACATTGCCAAGTACTTCAACCACAACCAGTACCATCAGAATTTCGAACGATGTATTGGGATCCGTCCTACGGGCTGGTCGTTTCAGCTGACTGAAAATGAGGATGACCGGGGGAATAAGCCAGAACAGGGGAGAACAATTGAAGACAAAGTGCAGTATAAATCGATGGAGAAGGACCACAAAGTGATGGAGGACAAGTCGTTGAAAGTGGAAGTTCTTAATACAGAAGAGGATATACTGGAAGAACTTTTGCAACATGTCCGCATACTACGAAAACACCCCGAGTACTCATACTTGGACATTGTGCGGCAGAATACGCCCAAACGGTACGGCAAAGTGGATAGTTCAGTCTACCGACTGTTTTCCGTGCCCTATAGCGAGCACCTGTCGTTCCGAGAATTATCGTTTTTCACGATCTTCTTTAAGATCCAAAAGGTCATCCCAACGGTCAACACAGGCAACGAATGGAGTATTAAGCGGATGAAGGAAATTATAAGACGCTGGGAGAAGATTCGAGACATGAGCCAGGCGGGACTAGCCAGTGAAAAACTAACACTAGACGATTTTTAATAGAGCTAAAAGGGAGAACGGAGAATGTATCATGCTATTCACCAAACAATCAACCCCACCTAATATTCCTCAACAGTACTATTTAGCTATTAATATACTGGATTAAGCCACCATTCATATTAGTATAATGCTGCAAGTACCATAGTCTAGTCTATTACAGGATAATATAGAATACAGGATAATATAGAATACAGGATAATATAGAATACAGGATAATATAGAATACAGAATAATATAGAATACAGAATAATATAGAATACAGAATAAGAGTCCATGTAGAGTCCATCTTGTCCATAGAAGGAGAAAGTAGTATATAGAATAAGAGGTCATAGCTTAATACACTACTAATAAAAACAGGACTGGTGATTAAGTAGTTAGAAGTATGCTTGACTTAGTAAAGTACCAGTATAATGTCAAGCTACAGGCATTAAACATACCACTCCATAATATACTCCATAGTATAGTCCATAATATAGTCCATAATATAGTCCATAATATAGTCCATAATAATATACTACCACTCTAGTAACTACTACTCTACTTAGTGTAGTGTAGTGTAGTGTAGTGTATGTAGTGTGGTGTAGTGCGGTGCGATTAATATACTTCATATGGGTGAGCATGTGACCACGTGAGCCGAAAGTAGTAATAAAGTGGTTGGTTCATTTCAAGTGATTTATTATTGGAATTTATTTATCAAACAATATATTATTATATTCCATGATATTCGGGTCGTGCGGTGACCAATAGTATTGCTATCAAAAAGGTAGACTGCACCCAAGGTCTCCAGAAGTTAGCCAACAGGAAAAGAAACAGATATACTGAAATTTCCCACACATAGTATTCTTTCTAAATAAAATTTGACAATGTGTCTAATTTCATTTTAAATATTATTTCAATTTTTATATCAATTTTTTTTTCAATTTTTATTCCAAATTTTTTTGGGTGACTGGACCAGTTGCAGCCATGCGCACCATAATAACTTCGAATAACACCAACCTCCAATTTCTCATGTAACTATTAAACGACATTTTTTTTTTTTTTTTGATTTTATATGTTATCATCCCAGTACCTGTATATAAATGAAGCACTGCATAGTAATGTACTTTTCCAATCACTGCTTAAAATGAATCACCACTCTGGAGACTACTGTACTCTAATAGTATACTGTACTCTAATAGTAGACTGTATTAGAAATTTGGAGATGAAAGGAACAGTTAATAAAATGAAATACTCTTATACGGTCCTGCATAAGACTATACCACATATTGTCAATTTTCAGAACTTAGACTTGTTGGAGTCTAGCTCCCAATTATGACTACCCACTCTCTGCTCAAACAGGAGTAAAATGATATAGAAATAGTATAAATAGTATACAAAAAATTAAGGTATGGTAGTGTCTATAGATTATCACATTCTATAGTCTCATCCTACTAATGGGCCAAATCAGTGTGGTATGAGTTACTATACAATCAATAGTATTCATCAAAGTATTCATCAAAGTATTCATCAAAGTATTCATTAAAGTATTCATCAAAGTATCCATAATTTATAGCTTTCATTAGTAGTTATAATTTTTAATATTACCTTAATTAATAGATGATTGGTAGAGAGTTAGTGAGTAGTTAGTGAGTGAGCAGTGAGCAGTGAGCAGTTAGTATGGGTGAGCAGTGAGTGAGAAGTGAGTGAGAAGTGAGCAATTCATTTCCAGTGATGCGAAATCTATATATGACAATTCCAAGGTCCACTATACAATTTAATATACTCTACAAGAAATTCTAGAATTCACTAAATTATACTAGACATAATGTTAAACCATAATATTCCTATAATTAATGTCCATAATTAATGTCCATAATTAATGTCCATAATATTCCCATATTTAATCTCCATAATTCTACAAGCATCACTACCTCACGCAGTACACTGAGACGCGAAAAACTAACCCACCTGACCCACTCAGTCTACACACTTCCCCAACATGGCCCGGCTTCTGTGGAGATCAACCCCTAAATCTACCCGGACAGCTCTACTGGCGCTTATTCTTATTAGTTGTGCCATCCTCATTATCAAACTCACGGGTCGTCCGCCCGATGATGAAACACCCATCCTGAAACTCTTCATTCCATATGTGCAGTTGGTACCCCGATATGCCATCTTCTACCCGTGGGTATTTGTCACGGCCATCTTTGCTGAGGTATCAATCTTCTCTTTCTTACTATCGTTTGCCGTGTTGTTTGTTGCCACTGGCTACGTGGAGAAATTCTGGGGTTATAAGGAGCTGATCAAGTTCCTCCTTTTGATTGGCTCCATCACCAATTTCTTGACTGTGATAGCCACAATCGTCAGCAATATCTTCCGGGGCGACGTGCTGGGCATGGATCAGCCGCTAGGCGGTGGAATTTCCTATTACGTCGGCTTCTTGATTGTGTTGAAACAGCTTATACCGGAACATAACGTGGTGCTCTTCCAGGGCCTCATAAACTTCCGGGCCAAACACTTGCCGTTCATAGTATTGACCTTAGTGTTGACCTGGTCGCTTTTGATGCAATCGCTCTATCCAGCCGTGCCTTCGTTCATCTCGTTCTTCATTGCATATAACTACTTGCGGTTCTACCAGTCGGTGTTCCTGGACCCGTTGCTTCCAATCACCAGTGCCAGCGGCGAAAATAGCAACTCGTCCATGATCAGTGGCGATGCTTCGGATGCGTTCCAATTGGTGGAGTTCTTCCCCAACGTCACCAAGCCGTACTTGGGACCGGTATTTTCGGCCGTCTACGAGCTAAGTGTGTTTGTGGGACTCGTGACTCCGTTCAATGACGAGGCCATCGAGCAGAGTAATGCCCGATCGCAGAAGTTATCTCTCCAATTGAAGCAGGCCAACCGGCTGCTTTCCAATACTGTGGCTGAACGGAGAAGACAGGTTGCTTTGCAGGTCATAGAGGACCGGGGCTCGCAGGCCTAGAATAGATACCCCGGCAAACTATCATAGTACATAGTACTATAACTCACCCAAAACCCCAAAACCCCAAAACCCCAACACCCCAACACCCCAAGGAATGATATACCTAGAATCTCTTGAATATAAAATTAGGATAAATTACCATCAACTACTGTATTATGGAAAGTCCTGTAAAATAGTAGAAGGATTAACCATGTGAGTTTATATACAGATTCAGAAATTCAAATTATAGATATCGACAAGTACCAAGAAGTAAAGATTTCTTAAGTATTGGTATAAGTGAAATAAACATCTTCACGTGATTAATAAGTTGGATGATCTAAGCTAAACCGGTAGGAGGGTGCGCCTTTTCGTATGGTATTCTCAAGTTCTCAGAATTTCACAGTTATGGATGATTCAAGTAATAGTAAAAAATCCAAAACTAAAGCTAGAAGTCCAAGAATCCATAATCATAGAATTCATCTGATTACACAAAATATATACCATAGTCTTATTAAAAAAAATAAAAAATCCCGCTCTAAAATTGGTAGATATCAGTTCCATCCCTAAGGCACATGCTCTCACAGTCAACGGTAGAGGTGCGAAAAAAAAGAAGGCCTCACTGCGCGACATGTCAAGTTGCTCCACATCCACCACACTTCTTCTCTTCTTCCATGCTAGCAGGCATGAGATTTCGTCCCAAACATACATCAGGCGGGACTTCGGCATCGGTGCCGTTTTCGTCGTTGGCGCCGCGTGATTTCAGGATCTTGAGAGAAAATAAGGTGGTGGTGGTACTTGTGGTTTTATTTGTTGTTTGGATCTGCAGCCCGCTCAAAATGGTTCGTCTGGTTTTTGGCCCTTCTCCAAAATATCCCCCTGGTCACCCATACGGCAGTTTTCATGTGGAAGAAGTGACGTCGCGCTTCATATACCCAGCCATTGAGAATGTGGATCTGCTTAAGAAGATTGGTATCGAGGGGCTCTTTAGCTTGGATACTGCTGAGAACACCATCAACTCTTTGAACACGTTGGATGACCTAAAACCGCAGAAACAGAAGGTTAAGGAGGAGGCTGAAAATGCTGCCTCGCCCGAGGCTGTTGCTCGTAACCTATTCAAGAACCATGAGAAGCTTGTGTACCGTCCCAAGTCCAAGAAGGACTACCCCAAAGTGGTGGTGGTGACGGCTGTGGACTATGAAAAGTATAATGTGGACTCTTTGGCCAAGATTTTGCAGAACAGAGTCAACTATGGTTTCGCTAATAACTACGGGGTGTATGTGCGGTACCACCAAGAGTTCTGCCCCATGATGGATCTGTTGCTGTTTTTTTCTGAAGCCCAACGGAAGAAGTGGGCCCGCATCTATGCCATGCGTGCAGCCATATTTGCTTTTCCAAATGCTGAATGGTTCTGGTACCTCGATGAAGATGCACTTATAATGAACTCCAAGGTGGACATCATGTCGTACCTCTTGGACACCGAGTCTTTGCATGGGGCCTTGTTAGAAGAGCAGCCAGTGGTGCCACCTACGGGAGCCATCAGGACGTACCGCAACTTGAAACCGGAGAGCGTGAACCTCATATTCACGCAATCTGATTCAAAGATTGAGACAAATTCGTTTTTGATCAAGAACAACGAAATAGGCCGTGCGATGTTGGACGTTTGGGTGGACCCGCTCTTCTTGAACTACAACAGTTTCCCCTACGGACCCGACCTGGCCATCTCACATATCTTGCAATGGCACCCATTCCTCTTGAGCAAAATGGGTATCGTCAAGGGTAGAACCATCAACTCGGCTTATAGTGAGTCGTCCACATTGGACCCCAAAACCGACCACACGCACTACTTCAACGGTGACTTAGTGGTCCAGTGGTCCAGTTGCTATGACCCGAAAGATTGCACTAAAGCCTTGGACAAGTACACCAAGGAATAGTGTATATTAATGCATCTACAAGCGACCAGATACTAGAAAAGAAGCTACAAGTAGCCAGGAAAGTAGTGACTACATCAAGAGTACTGATGTATGGACCAATACTAGACACTGTATTTGTACAGTATGATAGTATAGCAAGAACAAATAGAAAATCATTAAAGGTTTCTTTTGATTGTCATTGGAAATAAGAAAACCATATACATCATTACTGCTGTATACACTTGAATATATCATCTACACTCCTAAACTATACATGTTTATTATGAAGTACTAATAGTGATTGTACAGAGTTAGTATATAACTGATAGTGCACTAGAGTAATAGTACCAGACGAGTGTACCGTGTAGAGTATATAGATAGAGTAGTATGTGTTCTGTATACATGAACGAGTGTCTTTATAACCACGTCTCACGGGTCCACACCTAAAAGTATAGTATGTAGTATGTAGTATGTAGTATTTAGTATTTAGTATTTAGTATGTAGTATAGAGGAGTATAGAGTCTAGTATGTAGTAGTGCAGTGGTTACCACACTCTCTGAGTGTACTGTACATTTAATACTCCATATTCTTATTATAGTCACTTATGGAAAGTAATCGTGATAGTCAATAGTCAGTAGTCATTAGTGATAGTCAGTAGTCAGTAGTATGTAGTCTTGGTCAAAAGTCATTAGTGATAGTAAGTAGTCAGTAGTCAGTAACAGTAATAGTAAGTAGTAGTCAGTAGTCAGTAATAGTAAGTAGTAAGATTGGAATGTGTAGTAGTCATTTGTACTAGTCTGTAGTCGGTGACCAGTATTAAGTTGTAGTAGTCAGTGACCAGTGGTCAATAGTCAGTGGTCAATAGTGAGTAGTCAATAGTCAGACGTCAGTGGTCAAAAGTCAGTAATCAGTGTCGATAGTGAGTAGTAGTAATCAGTTGTAGTAGTCAGTAGTCAGTGGTCAATAGTCAATAGTCAGCTGTACTAGTCTGTAGTAGTAGTAGTAGTAGTCAATAGTCAGTAATCAGTTGTAATAGTAACATCGGAGTAGTAGTAGTAATAGTAAGTAATAGTAAGTAACAGTAAGTAACAGTAGTGATGGTCATTGAAGTATGCAATGGTAAGAAAAGCTCTGGTAAGGAGGAGTCATTATTAGCATCTAACATTATAGTAAGTCATCAGCAGCAGTAGTCAAACCTCAGGAAAAGTGGGTCATTCCTTGGAGTAGTCAAGAAGTTGAACAAGAAAGCACCAAGAAATCACTTTGGTAAACCTTTTTGTAAAGGTGAAAATAATAACTTATATATAGATATGAATAATCTGAGGTAAAATAAAGAAGAGACATTTAAAGAAAGAAGAAGCTAAAAAGAATGGTGTTAATTTTTCAGTAGATAAAATGCATTTTTCATTATACAATTCTATTAAAAAAGGGCTGGTTAATTTAGTAAAGTCATGAAATAAAGAAGTAGATCTACGACATGGGATTTTTGGAATGTGATGCTTGAATAATATTTTTGTTTTACTATAGAATAATATTTTTGTTTTACTATAGAATAATCAAATCGAAAATTATTTAAAAAACCCTTTGAAAATAAAAGCATTTAGGTTCCCTCTATATACTCTATAACTTTTCGGTCACTAAAAATATCCTGTATTCTATTTCTATAGTCCATAGTCTATTCTATAGTCTCTTCCATTTCTTTAATGATGTATATATATAATTGGCCGTCTAATTTTATAGTAAAAGATATTTCTCTTAGCTTAGTTTAAACTATTTAAACCATCACACTTGATAACTGTTACTAATCAAGCCATTGTGACTTCCCATATATGTAATTTATATTCATTAACCTTAAGATCCGGCCTACCAATGTGATTATTAGAATTACTTGTCTACATTATACTGTTTAAAGAATTACTTGTCTAGATTATACTGTTCAAAGAATTACTTGTCTAGATTATACTGTTCAAAGAATTACTTGTCTATACATTATTGTACTGTTACAAAAATGTGGATAAACCATCTAGACGTCATTCCTTTCATCATGACTTAATTGAATCAGTCCACTAAACGTCTTCTATAATAGTCATCACTCTGGTTGGGAATCAGCATCATCACAAGCTACAACGATTCAAACAAATAATTGATAACTATAAATCGCTCTATACAAATCAACCGTCTTGGGGCTTAGAAGGCCTTGGACGTGTAAGGCGTCGCAAGCGATGATGGGGTGAAGGACCAGAAAGTAATCCTGATACCGTCACTCAGCCACCACGAAGACACTCTTCCGGTATCGTTGTGGCTGGTTCCTCTAGGTTGGAAGAGACCCTGGAAAGTGTCACTCAAGCTCGTACCAAGGTTTTCGGGCACATGGCTGGCAGCAACTGCTGGCGCAGCAATAATCACCACGAAGAGCACTAACACCAAGAAGTACAAGGTACAGTACTTTCTCACCATTCTCTTTCTCAACTTGGCCTGCTTCAACGAGAAGATAGGAGGTCTGATGAGTCTCGAGGGCTTCAACCAGAACAACATGGTGGAGTGCCATCTGTCAATCAAAGGCACAATGATCACTGGTAACTGGATGAAGAGAATCACGTGGGCCAAGATAAAGTCTCCTGCAAACTCAGACATCTCAATGGTCTTGGCACAGAACTCTCTGGATGGCTGGGTGAATGCCATCCAGCCCATACCACTGCCATACCACTTACCAGTCCAGAAGGCGGTGTTGGACTTGTCGTTCTTGAACTCTCTGGTCAAGAAGAGCAACGTCATCAACTTGAATAACAATCTCTGGATGTAGATCATGGTCACCACTCCCAACAACATTCTTGCGAAGTTGAAGCCTTCCAACACCCACATGACAATGAAGAAGATCAAGTGTATCACCACGGCCACTCCGTGGGCAACACCTGCGATGACGGCACCGGTCTTCTTGCAGCACATGCCCAACAATGGACCTGCGCAGCATGCCAATCCAAGACACACACCCAAACATCCCATGTCAATCAACACTGGAGCCAAAGCGCAAATAAGCACTCTGACGGTAGAGTTGACCGTGATAGGATCTGAGGAGGATCTTCCGGACACATTGTACGTGGTAACACCGGTTTGAGCATTGATGAAAGTGTAGGCAACAAACAAAGCAGCAGTGTAGAAGACACAAGGGAAGAAGTCTGCGAACAAAATGTTTGTTCTGTGAGCTCTGCTAGCATCTCCTGCACTCTTCTCAGAGACATCGCCGGTGATCTTTCTCTTGAAACCGGTAACTCTCGATCTGGAAAGCTTGACGTATCCAATCCACGAGTTTCTGTGCCACTTGGTGTTACCACGAGAAAGCCATCTAATGAAGTCACGGTAGTCAATGAAGAAGTCCTCCCATGCAAATTGATGGGGGTTGAAAAGGAAAGGCGAGAACATCAAGGCCGACAAAGAAGCCCAGAACCACAACAAAGGTGCTTGCCAATGGGCAACGGAACCAAAGAGAATAATCAACATGGATCTTGCTCCCATGTAAATGGACGAGTCAGCAAATCTGGAGAACAAAATGGAGAAAGGAATACGCGATGTGGCGAAACCTCTTCCGGTGGAAATATATCTGGCACCTCCCACAGTCAAATCGGTAATCAAGGAAGTGGAGTAAATCTGGGCAACGAACACCTCAAAGAATGGAGACAACGAAACAAAATGTCTGCAGAATCTTTGCGTGGCTTTCCAGAGACCTCTCTCAATCAATTCTTGAACAGCCAATGGGATAAAGGAAATGAAGAAAACAATAAAGATGGACAAGGTGTAACGTCTAATCCAGTCGACAGCTGGTGCCAAGTTGTAACATCCGTATGGTCTCAATCTGTCGGTAATAGGAACATTCTTGTTGTAGTCACACAAGACAGACTCGTGGGCCAAGGCGTTCAAATTAGCCAACACCAACATAAAGGTTTGCAAAGACAATTGAATAAACAAGTTGTTAATGTGGAAACCTGGGTGTCCGTAGTAGAACGACAAGAAACGGTCCAAGGGCAATTGCGTCGACAAATAGTAGTACTCTCTGGACAACATTTGTTCTCCCATACCAGCACCAATCTTGGTGGTAAAGTTACAGATGGAGCCGAAACCCATATCTCTTCCCTTACCACACTGGTAGTATTCACAGTGCTTGATTCTTCCTCCTCTCAACATGGCAGTCATACCGGCATAGATATCCTCGTTCAAATGCAAACCCTTTTGTGCTTTGGAAACACCACCTCTGGTCAACATAAAAGTGGCGTTCAAGAAATCAGGATGTCCATAATGCAACTTACCTCCAATCTGGGCCAAGGTTCTTGCGAACAAAGTACCGAAAGTTTGTTCCTTACCAGCAGCAACATCTCCCAACACACCAGAGTTCTCAGAGAAAATGTATTCTCTGGCACCCAAAATGGCGACAGGCGATGCTTGCACATCCTCGGATTTGGACAAGTTAGGGGCGTATGGGTTCACGTGTTCAACATTGAGTTCCTCGAATTCAGCCAAAACGGATCTGATCTTCAAACATTCTTCAAGATAGTTATCTTGATTGGCATCAATCAACTGGATGTATTCACCTCTGTGGAAAATAATCGAATGGTTCTGGTTATCGGACTTACCGTCACCCAAAATTGGATTACCCGACAATTGCACTCTGAACTTTGGACGACGTCTACCATTTTCCAAGACTTCACAGTGACCATCAATCAAGGCGGAATAAACACGAGGTTCTTCGTCTTCGGTTAATGGTGGCTCTTCGTCCAAGAAAGCGATTTGCAAATCTGGGTAGGCTCTCAACAAAAATTCAGCATTCTCCATTTCATCTTCCTTGAATTTGGCTAATCTTTGCATGGAAACAACAAACTTGAACTTTCTTCTGGCCATTTTTTCTAAGGCCATTTCCAATCCTTCTGGGTCACCACCGAAATATTGAACCAACTCGGGATTTTCAACACGGTACAACAACTTAATTGCTCTTGCATAATTCATGAAACCAGACACCGTACGGTACAAGGTTTGCGATCTCAACGAAGCCCAGATTCTGGTTCTCAAAGTGTACTCAGGAGCAGCGGACTTGAAACCAATACAGTAGAAAGGCAAGTCGTTAATCTTGGACTTCAAGCCGTCTTCGTTTTCCTTTTCTTCTTCTTCTCCGTTCTCGAAAGCTGCGGTTTCTTCGGCCAAAATCTTGGTGTCCTTCACGAAACAATCCCACTCAACAGGATGCAATTGTTTCAAGTACTCCAACAAGGTAACTCTGGAGAACTGGTCATCCTCTCTGATAATTTCTCTCAAAGACAAAAGAATCTTTTCGGAATAGTGAGGAGTAAACACAGTGAAGGTGGGCATGTTGTCAACGGGCAAAGGTTCCAAAATAGGCGTAGCCAAGGACTGAGCGAAGAACGAAATACGTCTCTCAGCCTCAGAGTTTCTAGGGAAGAACTCCGTCTCGAAGTTGTTGTCATCCTGAGACACGAAGAAGGTTGGAGCTCTGAGAGTTCTCTTACCCTCCACCTCGGATGCAACTTGATGGTACAACAACTTCTGAACGTGGTCAATGGCCAACAAATGCTCTCTGTACATCGAAATGATGATGGCATTCCAAACCTGCGAAATCAAAACCTTTGGCTTGTACTTGATCTCCATCTCAGTAGTGGCCAAGATCTTCAGGTAAATTCTCTTTGGCAATCTGGTGAAAATGTTTCTCCAAGGAGTCAAAATCGAAATACCCAAGTAGAAAGAACGGCCAACAGAGAACACACAGTTACAAACAATGTACCACATGTAAGTATCCAAGAAGAACAAAAGCAAGTCAACAAGGATCATCAAACCCAACACAATCTTGGCTTGTTGTCTGCACAACTTGTCACCAAACCAGTAATCACCGTTACATCTCATGGTCATAGTGGACAAGTTTCTGATTGGATCTCTCAAAGACAAAGTCAAGAAGAAATAAGATTCAGACAACTTGGCAGCGAAAACAACAGTCCACAAGAGGTAGGACATCCACATGTCCAAACCCTTTAACTTGTAGAAGTTGGCGGTGAAGTTTTGCTGGGCCAAAAAGGTTCTCGACTTCTTGTCCAAATAAGGAGTAAACAAACCACCTAAAGGCATGACTGCAAAGAACAACAAAGTGGCAATGGCGATAAAGAATCCCACAATTGACAAAATGTGAGCAGTCTTGGAAATCGAAGAAACACCTGCCCAGTAGAAAGAGAACACCACAGGAGCAAGATTGATGATGAAAATTCCAATCAAAAACATTAAACGACGAGTAAGATGCTGAGCACCGGCCCATTCTCTTGGCACGAACATCCACTCAAAACAAGTGGCCAAAATTTGGATGAAACAAGCAATCACACCTCCAATTGCTGGAGCAGCCCATTTCGAAGATGCAGTAGGTTGGTTATTGAGGGTTTGGACGTAGTTCTTGGTGTACAATGTTGGCGAGTTGTAGGCCGTGTACATCCAGTAGATACAGATGTGGATGACCCAGATTCTGTTGAAGTTGGTAATGAAATGCAACCAAGTTCTGATTTCCTTGTAGGTCTTGAAGAACACGTTCTTCCAGGCCACCTCACCCAATTTAAGGTATCTTTCTTCAGCAGGAATGTCAACCAATCTGGTTCCATCCTCAAAGATGATTCTAGAGATACCTTCAGGGTACCAGAACAATTGATTCACATCATCATACCCGATGACATCGTTGTGATCCTTCTCACGCTTGACGAATCTACCCTCGTAGATTTCGTACACCTGAGATCTGATAAATCTGTAGATTGGGGTGATGACTCTGTTCAAATAGTCTCCCTCAGGAACGGGCTCTTGTCTTTGTTGACACTGTGGTGACATCAAGTAGTCCTGAGCGGTTTTGTAAATGTAACAAAGACACTCGGAGGTGAAACGGACCTGGTTGGCTTCTCCCCACACAAGTAAGTAAAGGGAAATGTCTCTGACTCTTTCTTCGGGAGTCAACACATTCATCTTGGCCTTCCACTTAATTTCGGCGGCATCCAAAGAGTAGTCACCTTCTAGTTCAGAAGCTAAGGCACTCAAGTCTTGGCCATGCTCCTCCACGGCCTTTCTGGCCTTCTTGGATTTCTTGGAAGCCTTTCTGGCCTTCTTTCCAATCTTGCCCAAATTCATGTTAGCGAAACCAATGGACTCATCCAAATCCTGCTGAGAAGCAAAGTACCACTTCTTGTAGTTGGCATTGTCACCTCCAATGTAGTCAGCGTGCAAAGACAACAAGGCCTGAGCAGGAGACATACGAGAGGACCTGGAGTCCAACAAGGTCATGAAATAGTCAAACATGTTTCTCATGGAGTCTCTTTGAAAACCAAATTTGTTTGTCAAGTCAATAAAAACATCCTCAATATGCTCGATTTTGATGGGAGCTTGAGGGTCGGCCGACCATGCAGGGTAAGGCAAGTTGGAGGACAACTGGAACTGGGTTGGGTCGTAGTTAGGGTTTGCTCCGTAAATGGGAGTGGAAGCCCCCGAGGATCTGGCACCACCATAACTCATCTGCGAAGGGGTGTACTGGGTACCATATTGGTCGTAGCCAGGAGTACCCGGGTTCTGGCCTCCATAACTAAAGTCCGAAAAAGCCTCCGGGTCTGCATTGTAACCAGCACCCTGCTGGGCGTAGTTCTGGTAAGCATCCATATCGTAGGCTTGTTGATCATAAGGCTGGTCTTGGTCATAATACTCATTCTGCTGATATTGACCAGCATGGCCCATATCGTTGTAAGGACCCTGCTGGTAATAACCCTCCCCTTCAGCCGGTTGCTGTTGGTTCGGGTCATAGTAGTTGTGATTGTTATCGTAAGACATCTACACACTCGTTAGTAAAGGAGAGCAAGGAGGGTGGGATATAAGTTTGACAATAGGACAACAAGAATGCGGAGCGGATATTCGGGTATGTTATGCGAAAAGGCCCTTTGGTTAGACGCAGGATTGCTTTTCGGAAATAGGCAGTTAATCGACCAAAAAACCTCGCTGCGGTTTCTGCGCCTGGTGTTTCTTGCGGCAGGGCGTACCAACTGCCGATATGCTTGAGTTTTTGGACAGAGCAGTACGGCCAAATTGCATAAAACATGCCAGTATACATTTGGCCAGCAGAACAAAGAGTGTTTAATAAAATACCTTTAATTCCCAAATTGAGTATGTTTCGGCAAGACCCGGATGTTTCTAAAATCGCCCAAATAGTCTCTATTCAGTCCATTCAGATACACCATTATTCTCCAGATAACCTCCAATCCCCACCGTGTTCTATTTAAAGAGCGCTGCGCCTTGGATGCTGCATACAGCGCGCAAAAAAGAAACGGAGTCACGTGGACATGCTTCAATCAGGTCTCAAGTGTCCGGAAGAGGGAAATTGATTGGGAAAAAGTCCGTGCCTCATCCGCGCACCTTGTCTCTCGGGCAGTGAGAAATCAAAGTGTAGGCTGAGCAACGCCCGACCCACACGAATGCCATTGGAATGCAAGTTACATGTTTGAAACAATTTTAAAACACACCAATATATTTTAGGGTTCCTCTTTGTAACAGACTCTTTGTAAACTTATCTCAAAGGCATCCCTGAAAGGGTTGGTCTTGCATCCTGGTTGGGTAATCTGGAGAGTATCTTGCAGACTGATGAGTAGTCAGCACAAGTAGTTGAAACAGAAACAAAACATGGAAAAGGCGTAATAAAATTGTCCATAAAACGGTTTGAAGAAATTCTCATTCTTTGCCTCCAATACATTCTTATGATCTTATCCCCTTAAAATTATTTACATACCTTGCGATAACGAACAGCGACTGATGAAGAAAAGAAGAAGCAGATAGATCAGCGGCGCGATTTCAGATCAAGTGGATCAGAAACACGAGGCGCGCACGACCGGGTTTTCGTGGTGCGAGGCGCGATGAAGCGCCAGGAGTAAAAAGATGCTCGGGGTGTGTACATAGACTGCGAATGCTACCGCATGCAAGCCTGTGTGCAGGTCCTCCCTCGGATATTATGCCGGACCTACTGCGTGTCTCATGTATGTGATAAAGGGAAGGGGGAAAAGAGAGAGGAAGGATTTAGGTGCTGTATATGATGTGGAATAAAGAGAATGGGTCACGTGTCCACCTTTAATCAAAATTCGAAAATTCCCGTTTTGGCCCCTTTTGGCTCGAATTATCTTCTCGGTATTTTTTATTGGGCGCGGGAAGGGGCTTAAATTGCTACGTTAAATAGTGCGGGCGCATCGGGTTCGGATCACCAATACCGCACACCGTTAACTTTTTCCTACTGACTAATAGAGATGTAGGTCACGTGACGCAAATGATACGATGGGAAGACTTAGCTCTACAAGTAACAGTGTAGAACTGTTTTTAGTAATGTACTTTAAAATCATATCTACTATGGTTTGTGCTGGTGCTGTAGTGATTCTACAGGTGATCGTTTCTTAAGATACACACCTAAGACTAACCGGTCCAACCCAAGGAAGCAAGCTCGGACGTGATTTCGTCCTCCTTATTGATCTTGCTGACCTGCGTGGCCTCTAGAGTCTCGCCGCCCGCCTGCTTCATCTTTAAGGATTCTATGGCCCGAAGCTTCTTCAACAACGACCGGATCTTCTTGTCGTCCGATAACACAATAGTACTGGTAGCACTGGTGTCCGAAGCATCTTCGGTCTTGACCTCGCCAGCATCCTCTGTAACATCTGGTTTCTTGCCTCCCTTCTTCTTGCGATTCTTCTCGGGCTGAACTGCCAAACCTGGAATCACTCTTCTTGACCCTGGGGCGTATGAAACCGGAGTCAGAGCCATCGACGACTGCATTTCCTTCTGGTACAACGAAGTAGATGCTGTAGAGGCACCACTGGATCTGGCATGGGGCGGCCTGTAAGCACCAGCCTTCTTAACCACATCACCTCCAGATTGGCTGGCTTTCTTGGCAAGGTACTCTTGTGCAGAAGGAAGAGGCTCTGGGCTGGGCTCCAACTGTCTCAATGCAGGAAACTTGTCTATGCTCTGCGGTTTCCACGAGATGGTAAGCAATTCGGGGTATTCCTTCAAGTAAATCAACTTTCCACTGGCATGCCAAACCTTCAAGCCGTTATCCACACGCAACCGTGGAGATGTAGTGGCAGTTAGGATGAAACGGCCACATGGCGACCACTCACACACTGAGGTGTTGGAGGCCTCGAAACTACACACCTTGAGGAACTTGTTCTGACGGTCGTACACGTCCACCGTGCCTTGTAAATTACCGAAACCGGCCACAAGCACAAACCGGCCATGAGGAGAGTAGAGAATGGTGTTTCTGGGAGCAGTGGGCAATGAGTGAATCGAGTTACCCCTAGCATCGAAAAACGTGGTTTCCGAAGGCATGTAGCCATAAGAAACAGCAAACTCCCGGGCAGAAGGCGACCAGGTGATGTCATGGATAGGCCCCTCTCTCTTCAAGTCAATTCTCTCGTATGAGCCCGCAATGCCAAGCAAATATAAGTTAGTCTCTCCATAGTAGGATTTGTTGCTGGAGTCATGGTCGGTGGAGGCCAAGGCTAGCAAAGCCGTACCCAACGCGTTCCACACCAAAGAGCACTTCTCCGCCTTGAAAAACGACTTCAAGCAAATGGGCTGAGCAAAGTTGGGGATGCTATAAATAAGCACCTGAGCAGGCTTACCATTCTTTTCGGGAATGAACACGGCCACGGCTGGATTCAAGCCTGGACTGATCTGGAAGCTTTGGAAGGTAGCGCCATCCTGGGTCTTGAACTTGTGCGACGGCTTCTTGATGTCCAAGTTATCAGCCAACTCGTAGAAATGAATCTCCTTATTATTGAGGTTCTTGGCCATGTAGTTCCCATCCTGAGTGAACTGAGGCTTCCACCCAGCCTGGTGCTTGCTGGACCACTTGGTGACAACCTCCATACGCTCCACATCATACAAAAGCACGTTTTCAGACCACACACCACTCTCCTTGTTGAGCAAAGTAGGCTTTGTCCAAAGCGTCAAGTACTTGCCATCAGGAGAAAAATGGAGATCGAAGGTTTCCTTGATGTCGATCTGAGCCACAAGCTTATCATTAGTGGTGTTCTCCTTGGTGCTCACTATCGTGACATGTGTTGGTTGTGTATAGGCAAAGTATAAGCCATTGGCACTGTAGAGGGCGCACCGCACTTCAAGCGTGGGTTTTGGGAACGTGCTGATTTCCGTGTAGTCTTGGAAAAGGTCTATCGACTTGGGTTGCCGGCCTGAGGTTAGTATAATGATTTGGGATAAATTGCTAAAAGGGAATATGAGACTCTGGAAACTCCGGGATCTTGAAATCTTGATTAACATGTGTAGTTTTGAAAATCAGTAGTTTTGAAAATCAGTAGTTTTGAAAATCAGTAGTTTTGAAAATCAGTAGTTTTGAAATTCAGTAGTTTTGAAAATCAGTAGTTTTGAAATTCAATGGTTTTGAGATCCAATGGCTTTGAGATCCAATGGCTTTGAGTCAAATAGAGAAAGGAGGACCTTGGGACGTAGCATTGAGATGCAGGAACGGAGCCAGAGCTTTAACTCCAACCTCCACATTTCAAGCCACGTATCATTTATCATGGGGTTTACATACAGAAGAATTGCGTGGTTTGGGACATGGTGTGGGAAGAGAAGCAAAGACTTGCGAAAAAATTTGTGCGCGAGAAGAATGGACTTCGCGCATTATTTTGGTGTAGGCGATTTGAGATGAGTGGGGAAGAATAAGACGAGCTCCATATTGTGCCATACGAGTTTATTTTGTAGTGGATTTTTTATAAAATTTATAGACCATGTTATATGCATGATAATGTTATTATACAGGATTCTTTCTATTATTGAACCATCTAGTCCAATTTTCAACTGGTTTTCTTATGCCTGTATAGTCCTTTATTATAGTACTATACTGTACTGAGAACTGTACTGAGAACTGTACTGAGAACTGTACTACTTTAATACTGAACAACACACCATTTGGTTACTGTCATTATCGTATATTACTATAATATGACTATATTGTATACCGGATCAGATGGTGATGTTGTTTTGTATTATACTGTACTACTACTACTACTACTACTACTACAGTACTACAGTACTGTACTACTACTATACTACAGTACTATACTACAGTACTACACCACAGTACTATACTACTACACCACAGTACTATACTACTGTACTACTACTACTACTACTATACTACAGTACAGTACTACACTACTACAGTACTATACTACAACACAGTACTACACTACTACACTACACTACTAATGTCTTAGAAAAGTCAAAAGAGATGGAATAGTGCAATAGAGTAATAGTTTGAAATCATATAGATTACACACTGGAAACAGGTAGACTGGACTGAAAGAGCAAAGTAAAGAAGAAATGACAGAAGAAAAGACAGAAGAAATGACAGAAGAAATGACAGAAGAAGCATAAAAAGTGATTAGAATGTTTAGATTGGGAAGGTCTAAGTGAGAACCAGTCAAATGCACTAGTCCACCTTGGTGGATATTTGAAACGATGATTTATTCAAGTAACCTGAACCACGGTAACTAATTGGTGAATACTATAATTCCAGAAAAAGAAACAGAGAATGATATGGAATTCAATGTATTCCAATACTACTATAAATACTATACTATACTATACTATACTATACTATACTATACTATACTATACTATACTATACTATACTCTACTATACTATACTATACTATACTATACTATACTATACTATACTATACCATACTATACTATACCATACTATACCATACTATACTATAAATACCATACTATACTATAAAGACTCTTGACAGTCAAGATTATAATGCAGGACGGAATAAAAGATTAATTTGATATCTGGGATGTACAGATATACAGAGATCTTAGACATGCCATAATGACGTGGACTCAGGATTAATGTATGATAAGACATGGTCCCAATTTACTAGAATATACCACTGTACTAGAATATACCAGTGTACTAGAATATACCAGTGTACTAGTATATACCAGTGTACTAGAATATACTAATTTACTAGAATATACCACTGTACCAGTATATACCACTGTACCAGTATATACCACTGTACTAGAGCAAGACTTGGACTAAACTGAACCAGATTTCGTCTACTTTACTACAAACTACTATTATCAAACATGTCTTATTCTTTGACCGATTTGTCCAGAGTATGATTCCAAAGAATCGTCTGTCTTTGAAATATACGTCCATTTCCACAAGAAGCACCAGAGAAGACTACTTTGTGAGTGGATCACCTTACTTAACTTAACTTGACATTTTCTTTTTTTTTTTCTGTAAATTGAGTTTTGCAATTTATCCAAATATGTCTTTATTTTTGGAATTACATATGTCTTTTTTACAGAAGAGTAAAGTGTAGTAGTTAATTGTAGTAGTTAATTGTAGTAGTTAATTGTAGTCGCAGTAGTAAAATTAGCAGTAGTGTATACAAGGCCGCGCTACCGGATTGGACCATCTCTACCACACGAACCTCCAGTGAAGCTCCAGTGAAGCTCCAGTGAACCTCGAAAGTGACCCCCAAAGTGAACCTTCATAGTGAACCTTCATAGTGAAGCTCGAAAGTGACCTCGAAAGTGTTTCTTAAAATTAGACTGTAGTATAATATTCATATACGTCTACTTCTTATATCATACATGTATTATAGTATTTATGGTGTAGGTCTAAATGACTCACTTAACATGAGAACTGTTAGTAAGGTGAGTAATGAAGTCTTTAATTTTTATGAATATGGTTATAGGTCTTATAGATAGATACATTTGGTAACTATACTGTATGCAGTGCCAATAGTATATGCAGTACACCCTATATTATTGTACTACACACAATCAATAGTACTTCTGATACAATAATAATACTAGTATAGTACATTGTGAGTGGAGGTGCAAAAAGGCAGCTGACGGCTTTTCATGTGAAGAATTTGGCTTGTAGAATTATGGGATTAGTGAGTGGCCGGGTCGGAATGGGCAGATCCGAGGGTATTGGGGCATTTCCGGGGCTTATATCCAGTTCCGACCTATTGACTCAGGTCGTTTCATCCTCGCCACAAAAAAAGATTTTTAAAGATGGTTTATATTTTTGGAATCCTCTGAATTTCGTCATTAATATATATCATGGAGAAGTCTACAAGTTGTTTGTATGGGCAACTACAAAGAGGCGGGACACGGTCACGTGAGCATTCCGAGGGACATATTGCAATATTCAAAATCAATTCAAAAGCTAGACATTTTCATTAGTCCCTTAAGCATTTTAGAATTTCTAGTAGAAGCTTATAGGATCAATCAGTTTCGTATTCGGTTAATACTATTTGAACAATTAGTAATAAGTAAATAGACGTTATATGCAGGAGACTATAAATGAATCCTTCCTACATTAAGGTTCAATCCCAGAATGCAAAGGTAAATTACGTCCTAATCGTTCGAAACTACTTAATCTCTAATAGTTTATAGTTTAAATAGTGGTTGCTAAAGTATCGGTATAAGTCCAAAACTATCCAAAGCATAAGGTTTCTATGGGTGCAAATCATGAAGAGAAACCAACCCATTATGCCAAGAATTTTATGAATGATACCTGTTTGAATATTGCAAATGATGTATTAATAATCTAATCTATACTATATTTGTATTAGGAAATATATTGAGAAGCAGATTGGATTGAATCTTTAGTGCAGCAAGTATTTCAGCAAACCCTGTTTCAGCAAGCCCTGTTGCAGCAAACCCTGTTTTAGTCAAGCAGTTCAAAGGGCAGTTCAGAGGGCAGTTCAGAGGGCAGTTCAGAGGGCAGCGTACTTAACAATAATCAAGTGGAATTGAAAAATGATCATCATAAAAACAAGTGGATTGGATTTTCTTGGTGTCAGTAAAGAGTCCTTTATCTTTTCAACTAATACCAAGAAAATCCATTCTCACTATGACTTCAGAGTAAAACGAACTTCTTGAACTGGTTTACTTTTTGATTCAGAATGTCTACTCCATTCTCTTCTCTTCTCTTTTCTTCTCTTCTAGTTCCATTTCTACTCTACTCTTCTTCTTCTAGTTCCACTTCTACTCTACTCTTTTCTTCTTCTCTTCTTCTTCTCCACTTCTACTCTACTCTCTTCTTCTTCTAATTCTTCTAGTTCTAGTTCCAGTTCCAGTTCCAGTTCTTCCAGTTCTTCTTCTCTGTCTCTCTCTTATTCTTCCAGTTCCTCTTCCTCTCTTCTTCTCTTTTATTTCTTCTCTTCTTCTTTTTCTTCTAGTTCTACTCTCTTTTTCTTCCAGTTCCAGTTCCAGTTCCAGCTCTACTCTTACTTTCACTCTCTTCTCTTCTCTTCTCTCCACCTCTCCACCTCTCCACATCTTCTCTACTCTTCTAATTCTCTTCTTCTTCTAGTTCCAGTTTCAGTTCTACTCTTACTTCTTCTCTTCTAGCTCTAGTTCTCCTCTTCTTCGTCTTCTAGTTCTACTCTCTCTCTTGTTTCAGTTCTTCTAGTTCCACTTCTCTTCTCTTCTTCTCTTCTTCTCTTCTACTCTTACTTCTTCTCTTCTCTCCTCTTCTTCTTCTCTTCTTCTAGTTCTTCTCTTCTTCTAGTTCTTCCTCTACTCTTCTACTCTACTCTTCTCCTCTTCTACTAGTTCTGGTTCTCCTTTTCCTCTCTCTCTTCTTCCAGTTCCACTTCTCCACTTCTCCACTTCTCTTCTTCTTCTCCTCTTCTTCTCTACTCTTCTTCTAGTTCTTCTCTTCTTCTTCTAGTTCTTCTTCTTGTTCTTTCAGTTCCACTTCTACTCTACTCTACTCTACTCTACTCTACTCTTAATTCTTCTCTTCTTCTAGTTCTAGTTCTAGTTCTAGTTCTTCTTCTACTCTACTTTCACTTCTTCTTCTACTACTACTTCTCTACTCTCACTTCTTCTTCTAGTTCTAGTTCTTCTTCTACTCTCTCTCTTCTTCCACATCTTCTTCTTCTTCTCCTTCCAGTTCCACTCTTTTCCACTTCTCCTCTCTCCGTCTCATTCACCATCTTGTAGTGCTATACTTCACTTCAACTCCTACTTCACTTCACTCCAACATCCTCTTCTCTTACGTCTACTACTTTAGTCCATATGCACTTTTATTCTCTTCCTGTATTTCCTCCAGTTCTACTATTCTCTTTTACATCTACAAGCTTAGGTTCATCTTCTCTTTACTTTTCGCTCCCCTTCACTTTTCGCTCCCCTTCACTTTTCGCTCTCCTTCACTTTTCGCTCCTCGCTCTTCCAGTGCGACTTCACCTTCACCTTCTCTTCGTCTGTGGCTGTACTGATGCGCACACTCACTGAAATCACAGACTTTATCTTGACTCGCATTTTGACTTCATCTTGACTTTCATCTTGATTATGTTTCTCACTCCCTCACCTTCCTCACCACACTAAATTTATACCCCATCCATAAAATGATTATCTTCTACTTTTCCACCACTCTATCTATATTCTACTGTATCTACATTCTACTGCATCTACATTCCACTGTATCTATATTCCACTCTATCTATATTCCACTCTATCTATACTCTACTCTATCTACATTCCACTCTATCTACATAATCCATGCTATGCATATAACTTTATTCTATTCTTGGTTGGAGTACTGCTCACCGAATTTCTGTATGGCAAGCTCGTGGCCCATATCCGCTGCTTCTTGGAAGTACAGCTTCTCGTCTCCCAAAGCCAAACCTTCCTCAACATATAAGCCCATCTGGTAGAAAGCCTCCGCGGTTCCAAACTCCTTACATGCCCTCTCACACCATTGGACCGCCATTTGCGTGTCCTTAAAAGGAATATGCTTGCTTTCGGAGTTCGTCCCTCTCATGAACCAACGGCTGATTCCCAACATGGCCTCCGCATGCCGCTTGAACTTGAGCGGCGATGTAGCGGCCTTGATGTACCATTGAATCGACTTGACTGCATTATAGGGCCGGTTCAACTCACCCTGCTCGTAAATATGTCCGAGCTTGACCTGTGCTTGAAGACACGAAAGTTTGGCTGCACAGTTGTAGTACGACAAGCTCTTGGAGTAATTGACGGGTGCAAGCTCCAAGGACTCCACCACAAACTGGTCTTCAATGGTCAAGTCTCCAGGGTAAATGCCCTCGTAAATCTTTCCCAATTGAAACTGCGCCAATCCAACCACCTGCTCGAGTTCCTCAAGGTCAATGCCACTGAGCTGAATCTCGCCCGAATCCATATCGATATCGGCCAAGTTCTTGAGGTACCGGAAGTACTTGATCAGCCGCACTTTGGGCACTATTAAGTAAATGAGCGCCACTTTATAGATGGCTCGGTTGTAGCCCAACTTGGCGGATTCCTTATAGTTTTCCAAGGCCATATCGAACTTATCCTCCATGTCTTGGCTCTCGTATAACTCACCCAACTCGTAAAATGCCTTGAAACACAATGGATCGAACTCAATGGCAAGATTGAAATACCGCTCTGCCTCCTCATCGTTTCGGTCATACCCAAAATCTTGATAGTATCTTTCTGCGTATGCCTGCAGGTAGAGACAACCCTGGATGAAGCAGATTTCGCCAAAGACCTTCTCCTTATTCTTCACTCTATCGCCGTTGAGCTCTCTCAAGAGTTTCTGGAGATGGTTCTGGACAGACTTGATAAAAAACTGCTTGTTGGGCGAGATCTGCTCCTGCAGAATCGGCTCGCCTTTGATGTTGATGTACGAGAAAAGCTTATAGTTGACTGCGCACACCAACATCTTCAACCACTCAAGACGGAACTCAAGACTCTTGTTACCAGAAGCGATGGCCTGACGCAATGCAACGAATTCATGTATACGGGCATTGATCTTGGAGTCCGAAGAAATTGCCGTTTTGGGTGCATTACCAAACTGCCCTTGGTATTGGCTGGTGTTGAGGTGCTGCATCTGCTGCATCTGCTGGATGAACTGCTGTTGCATTTGCTGCATGTACGCAGTGTTCACGGGCATACCCACCATGCTCTGACGGTTAAAGTCAGAGAAGCTGGAGGTCAGGTGATGTACCCCTTTATTCATGTTTGGGTAAATGGGAGGAGGAGGACCGGTCAATGGAGGGCTGAATGAGGACTTTCTTCTAGGCCCTTTGGGGTTATGAGAGGGCGTGGCGATTCTGCTGGGATGCCGGCCTACACTGAACTGCTTTTCACTTTGCAAAGAATTGTATGAGCTTGCGGAGGCAGTGGAATTCTGTCTGCTCATATCGTTCTGGGTGGAAAGATTTTGAGGAGATGCACTTTGGGAATTAGCATTATGCGGAGTTGCAATTGGAAAAACTGCATAGTTTGGTGTTGGCTTTTGGAAAGATGCATTTTGGGTAACAGTTGTGTTCACCTTCGGGTCCTCTTCATCGTCATAGAACATGTATGCAGCATAGTCGGAGATCTGACTCACATCTCTCTTAGCATCCTGGCCGGTTGGAATCAACAGAGCATTCTTTTCATTTCTAGGAGGCAGAGCTGCAGGAGTATCTATAACAGGCAGCTTGCTATTACCATTAATGCGGGAAAGCTCCTGTCTTGGAGCATTCCTTTTTTGCTCTTGCTCACGTGGCCCGCCGTCTAAAGTAAAGTTTGAAGTGGTGGCAGACGTTACAGGCTCGCCTGCAAATGATGCAGTGATAGACACGGACCGAGAGTGAGGGTTTGTAGCGGCATGACCAAAAGGAGGAACCGAAGCCGAGCGATTAGATTTGATGGTCGACTTGCGGGAATTCAATACCAAATTATCCTGGGCTTTCTTTGATTTTGCCTGGTTGAGAAACTCCGGGCTGATATTCAAATGAGGCTGCTGCGATGGTAAATGTGACGCTTGTTGAGCCACCACCACCGTGGGGTCCAACTTTTGTCTTTCCAAAGCCTCATAGTACTCCTTCCATTGTTTATAGTAAGGATGTGATTCCTGGAGGGTATCGTTCTCCTCCTCGTAGTCGGAGCTGCTTCCAGAATTGCCAGACACACCGGAAATATCAGCACTGGACACCTCAAACAGCGAAGTGGATAAGCCCGAGGCAACACGCTTGCTGAGGATTCTATTGGGTGGCCTCACGGTGTTGAGGGTTTCGGTTGGGGTCCGCTGCGAAGGATATCCATTATCATTGGAATTATATGCATACAGAGAGTCGGCATAATCGCCAAGGTTCTGCATGGAGTTTGTTTGACCAAAGTTTTGCAAGGAGTTGTTTGGGAACGCTTGCATGCCATTCTTAGAGCCTTTCTCTGCAGGGTAAGCTTGACGTAGTGGAGACGAGGATACAGCCGGCATGCTGTGACGGTTGCTACGGTTCAGAACACGGCGCAGCAAGCGACGTCGTACGCCCGCCTCCTTCATTAGCAAATCAGAAGATCTCGTTTTATCCACGGAGGATTGTGACAGCAGAGACATAAACAGGAAATCACTGCCTCCAGAAGAAGAGGCCGAGTGGAGTACTTGGCTAGGGGTTGGAGAAGGCTTCAAATCATGGGATCTTGTGCGTTCGTTGCTTCTGAATCGTGTCAAAAGCCCCATTAGGATGGTCCGGGATGTCTATGAAGGAGGATCAACCGAGGACAAATGCAGGAGGAAAATGGAAGGAGGAGGATGGAAGTGAAGAGGGGGGATGAAGATGCAGATGATGAAGAAGTGGAATGAAACAAATAAAAAAAGCAACAAGTCAAGTAGACGCCGAAGGAGGTGTGTAGAGAAGCTAAAAATATAGCAGGAAGGGGTAGAAGATGAAAAAAAAAAAGACTCATTTGCCGACCCAAGTTCCGCTGCATGGACGGCAGGTAATCTCGGGTTCCGCATGGAGGTGCATAGTTTCAGGTATGCGACCGGAGGGTTTTCCATATTCGGTGCGTAGGTAAATACATGCCTAGTGCCCAAGCCTCGCTGATACACTTGGTTGGACGTAAGGAGTTGAGCCTCGAGGAGGATATGAAACACCGCTATTTATTTCCGTGGTTCTAAACTCCCAACCTGAAACGGGAGTATGCGCCCAGAAGCCCAAAACGTAGCTTGCAGTTCTGAAACTGTTTATTATTCATTCTCACTGAATACCATGAACCAAATTGCCTGGAATAAAAAGCAAACTTCCAAAGGCAAACTTCCAAAGGCTAATATTAATCAATACCAAGAAAACCTTAATTCATCAAGAAATCGACTTTAAGAAAGGAAATCAACTTTAAGGAAGGAAATCAACTTTAAGAAAGGAAAAGAATCTAAAGAAAAGGAAAAGAAAGGAAATCGAATTCCCAAAAAGGAAATCTACTCCAAAAAGGAAATCGATTCCCAAAAAGGAAATCTACACCAAAGAAAATGAATCCAAAAGGAATTGAAGACATTTCTTTTCTTCTTTCATTATACTACTGGATTCCACCTTACCCAAAACTGGCGTTATTAATTAAAGCACCCTAATAATAAACGCAGGAAAATCGACGGTTTAGGCGGACGTTTGCGCGGAAGTTAAATCGAGGCTCATAACCCAAAGTTTCATTTTTCCCGCCTTACCTTAGCATTAGAAATGGATTTGCTGTGTTGGAACGAGAATTGGCTGCGCGCGCATTCACCTTTTAGGTTTGCATTGGAGCGTCATTGTCCTAAACTCAACCGGTTTTATTTTTTTCGCTCGCCTCTACTTCCCTTGCATTGATTTGTCTAGTGCTCGGTCTATTTTTACTCCTGCAAAGTGCTCGCCTTGTCGCCTTGTTGCCTTGTCGCCTAACCTTATTGGTGGCTTCCCCTGAATATCCTTTTCCGTCATGAAGATTCACGTGTGCGCTGTTTCTTTTATCGAAACTAACCCTGATTTGAATAAGGCGCTTTTTACCTCCAATGCGTCTATTGACTCGGCCCGTCTTGGTCAAAACCAGCTTCTTATTGCTGCTTTGGGTATCCCCGTAAACCCATCTGATTGCCTCCAAATCAAGGGTTCGTATAAGACCCCCATCAATTTGCAATACTTGGGCCAAGACCGCTCTGTGCCCACCGTGGCTGTGGGTGGAAATGAGGGTTGCTTCAAAGTCTTGGCTGTAGGCGAGAATGTGGACCGGTATAAAGTGGGCCTGTGGGTGATTTTGAAGCTCACCAGTTTTGGTACTTGGAGATCTCACGCCATTGTTACCCTCACACAGGAAAACCCGGACCCGCTTATTGTTATCGCCCATGGAAATGAAAACAAAATCTCCATAGACCAGGCCTCCACCATCTCCACCAATCCTTGCACGGCCTACCAGTTGTACCACCAGTACATCTCCGATTGGCATGCTGGTGACTGGATCGTGGTCAATGCGGGCACTTCCTTCGTCAACAAGTACTTGTTTCAAATTGCATCCCACTATGGTGTAAACACCTTGGCTGTGGTTAGAAGCAACTCGGCTTTTACAGATACCGTCCAGGAATTATGCACTTTAGGCGCCTCCAAGGTTATCTCCGATGAAGATTTTTTGAAGGTCAATTTCGTGCTGGAAACCTTGCCTAAACTAGTTGGCAGTGAAGCCAGAGTCCGACTTGCTTTGGACTCGTTAGGAGGTCCTACCACGCCAACGTTGGTGGCTTCTCTTTCAGCCAATGGAATCTTCGTCAACTATGGGGCGCTGACGGGCCAGAACGTTCTGTATTCGCCTGCCGTACAGTTGGCCAAGAACATCACCTTGAAGAGCTACTGGCTCACCCGAAACACCCGGGAAAACCCCCAGTCTAAGGTGGACACTGTGCGGGCACTCCTTGAGCTTTTCGAAGCTGGAGTGTTCAAACCGGTCAATTTCAACCACCTCGATTGGGACGGCCAATCAGACCTTACCCAGTTGTTCCTCCAGGCCATCAATACCAAAGGTGGCAAGCATGTGGTAATGTTTCCAGGCCACTTGTGATTTAGGTATTTTTACAGAGCCCAGGGTTTTGTGTAATAACTACACACAATTCCTGGCTGATACTGTTATTGTGTTGTACATGACAATGTCACCCAATGCTCATGACACCCAGACATATCCACATGATACAAATCTACAAGTTAAACGAATTACGAACATGAGACGATTTAACCAATGAGACGAAGATCCAACATATACTTGCTTCTAGATAAGCTAGACATGTGAGATTTTCAGAAATCTAGACAGATGTTTCAGACAATCTAGACAGATGTTTCAGAAATCTAGACAGATGTTTCAGAAATCTAGACAGATGTTTCAGAAATCTAGACAGATGTTTCAGAAATCTAGACAGATGTTTCAGAAATCTAGACAGATGTTTCAGAAATCTAGACAGATGTTTCAGAAATCTAGACAGATGTTTCAGAAATCTAGACAGATGTTTCAGAAATCTAGACAGATGTTTCAGACAATCTAGACACAGATGGTTCATGCGATTTGCAGACGAGTATATGAGAGAGACTCCGAACCTCACCAAGACGAGAACCAGGGCACCACATCCACATCCACTTTCCAGATACATTTCGTGCATACCAAGATTCAACCATTTGAATTCTGTTCCTTTTTTGTCCATACTCCTGTGAATCCTAAAGAATTCTCAGGATCAAAATGTACAAAATAGAGGGTCAGTACAGAGAGAGCATAGAATAGAGTATGGGGTCGGTGTATATGATATACCAACGCCTGGAGTCTCACTACGGTTGTATGCCGAATAACATCAGTTGTCCCTACTGCTAAGTCTTTCGGGTCTGTCTTAGTCTCAGAACTTCTTATAACCATTAGCCTCGTTATAAGTTACCGGGTACGAAGTGTGCAGTCGGTGTTAGAGTCAACCGAGAAGTCTGTGTTAGAGTCAAAGGAAAAGTCAGTGTCAGAGTCAAAGGAAAAGTCAGTGTCAGAGTCAAAGAAAAAGTCAGTGTCAGGCCTATACAATATTAAGTATAATATTGGGTTCAGGACATTGCATTTACCCATTGTTACATTGTGCTTGTATGCAGGAACACCGCTCTCCACATTGTCCATGGCAGTATCGTCTATTACTGGTGGGCTGTACAACAGTTGTACAACAGTTATACTGACACCAATAGGGTTTGAAAATCAAAAACAATCAGGTTGAAATTAAATACCAACAATTGGATAATAAATAGAAAGGATACATTGAGGTATATTCCATGTCTTAATTCACAAAGTAAGAACTGGAACTTTTAGATTTCTATGATCAGTTTGAAGACATTGAAACCTATAAATAATATTATTTCCATACCCTTATCAGACCCTTTTAGTTTAGGAAAACACTATGAAATAGCTGGTCCTGCAGATAAGCACGTCAAGCCGTACTCATGACATATCAGTATACTTTTCACAAATCCCTTTTGAGCTCTTCCATAAATCTCATCGGAACCTTCTTCTTGACTCTTGGCTCAATAATAAATACTCTAATAATGGTTAATTACCTCCATGCTCCACTGTCCAAATCTACCACTTCTCATCCATACTCTTTATCTTCATACGTCTCCATTAGACAAAGAAGCAGGGGAAAAAGGGGAAAAAGGAGAAGAAGGAGAAGAAGAAGAAGGAGAAAAAAAGTAGATGCACTACTCTGGATAATAGTGTATGTTTGCTGGGTCTAGCTGTACCCAATAGGTTCTGATTGTATGCACCTAGACTTCCAGAGTCTACTCTAGATGTAAAAGTCTAGATAAAAAGTCTAGATAAAAAGTCTAGATAAAAAGTCTAGATAAAAAGTCTAGATAAAAAGTCTAGATAAAAAGTCTAGATAAAAAGTCTAGATAAAAAGTCTAGATAAAAAGTCTAGATAAAAAGTCTAGATAAAAAGTCTAGATAAAAAGTCTAGATAAAAAGTCTAGATAAAAAGTCTAGATAAAAAGTCTAGATAAAAAGTCTAGATAAAAAGTCTAGATAAAAAGTCTAGATAAAAAGTCTAGATAAAAAGTCTAGATAAAAAGTCTAGATAAAAAGTCTAGATAAAAAGTCTAGATAAAAAGTCTAGATAAAAAGTCTAGATAAAAAGTCTAGATAAAAAGTCTAGATAAAAAGTCTAGATAAAAAGTCTAGATAAAAAGTCTAGATAAAAAGTCTAGATAAAAAGTCTAGATAAAAAGTCTAGATAAAAAGTCTAGATAAAAAGTCTAGATAAAAAGTCTAGATAAAAAGTCTAGATAAAAAGTCTAGATAAAAAGTCTAGATAAAAAGTCTAGATAAAAAGTCTAGATAAAAAGTCTAGATAAAAAGTCTAGATAAAAAGTCTAGATAAAAAGTCTAGATAAAAAGTCTAGATAAAAAGTCTAGATAAAAAGTCTAGATAAAAAGTCTAGATAAAAAGTCTAGATAAAAAGTCTAGATAAAAAGTCTAGATAAAAAGTCTAGATAAAAAGTCTAGATAAAAAGTCTAGATAAAAAGTCTAGATAAAAAGTCTAGATAAAAAGTCTACATCTCCTCTATATACTCTCTCATATACAGAGTAATCTCTTGACTTTTCTAGACCTTATTATACTGCATGCTACTATAATTATCGATCTACTAAATTAAATATTTACTTATTAGTATGAAAGGTATTATAACCAGTGGAAATTTGAAAGAAGAAATTATCATTAACGAGAAAGTGAATGAATATACTGGAGAAGAGTGCCGTGAGAATGTGGAGAATGAGATGAAACCAGATTCATACTTGAAATGGAATACTATGACTTTATATAAGAAATCAATTGATGATTTTTCCTTTTTATATTTTATTATCGATAGTCAGTAATCTAGAGTGTTTAGATTAGAACATTTATATTCTTGAGGCCGGACTGCACATAGCACACACTCCATTTCTTCTTCCTCTCCTCTCCTACTCTATATACTATTTGTATAAATTTCTATGAATTTCTATCAATTTCTATAAGCTACTCTGTATCTATAGTAGTATACTCAAATTGAATATTCTTCTAGTAGAAAGATATAGGCAGATATTATGGTAGGATTAAGTCAAGTCTAGAAATGAATATGGATTTTGTAAAAGAGAAGTGCTACTACATTTTAATTGTACTTGTATAAACGTCACTACTTGTATATAAAATCTTTTCCAAGTATATAAGTACTTAGTCAATATGATCATTTTGTCGAATATACCCATTTCCTAATTCAATGGTTTAATTAAATCCCAGATTATCTACTTCTTAAATCCACTTTCTGATATACTTACATTTGTTTGTTTCAATAAAGAATTTCATGTTAATGATATTATTAGTATAGCTTAAGAGAACCAAATTGAAGCCAAGTACCTTAAAGTGGAGGCTTTCGTCCCGGTACGAATTCTCTATGATACCTCTTGATGTCCAATACTACTCTACTCATAAATTTAGTTCTATACTATTCTTATTCACTAACGTAGACTTGCTATAAGTGGATTAGTGTGGGATTGGTATTTGGTGGTTATGAGCACGGTGGAGCTAATTCAATACACTACTTTATCTAGTGAAGACCTTATTAATAGTAGTGACCTAACCATATTAGCCTTTTTGGTCTACACACTCCCATATACATCTGTAGTCTGTATGTATACATGTTCAATCTTTGTCTTAGTACCATCTTGTCTAGTCTGTCGTCTATACTACTATACTAGACTACTGTACTAGACTACTAGACTACTAGACTACTGTACTATACTACTATACTACTATACTACTGTACTACTGTACTACTATACTACTATACTACTATACTGTACTACTATACTATACTACTATACTACGGTAGACTACGGTAGACTACACTAGACTACACTAGACTCCACTGTTGAACGTATGAGACTCGCACGTCTCATACGCCCTGCATACTGAACTGGGCGCGATGAGGATGCACCTCGTAAGTTGAGAATGCAGGAGGTGCAGATGGAATTGACACATAAGAGCCACTCCTGGAGCCACTCCTGGATATAAGGGTGCCATCGGCGAAGCTGAAACAGAAGGGGTTGAGTATCTGAACCCGATACGAAGGAAGGATCCAATGAGGGATCTCTGAAAGCAAGCCGTTCGTGTAGAGTCATGCACGAAGGAGGTATCACAGACCAAAGACAGGCGTCTGGTTGGAATCACGGATGAGGGATTTAATCAGAGCGGCCGGAGAAAGAGATCCGATGGAAAGGCGTTCCGTGGATATAGGTCAGTCAGTTGGTTTTAAAAGACATAGAAAAACACATCTCAGCTGAAGAGCAGTTTAGTATTTAGTTTGGAACTGAATCCCGAATACATTACGCTGACATGAGCACTGTTCCTCACTTGATGGAGTTAATGAAGATTAACGTAACTCAAGTTCCAATTTATAGAAAGGTTTACGCAAACTCTCAACAACTACTATACTACTCTATGCCTTGAGTTCCTTTCTGAGACTTAATTCGAGGTCCCAAGTTGTTGTATTTTACAGGTTGGTTCCTGATCATCAATATTTCTACGGGTACAGTAAACGTTTCCATTACTCTACTCGATATTACTCTAGTGCTATACTACTGTACTATACTACTACAGTACTGTACTATACTACTACAGTACTACAGTACTACAGTACTACAGTACTACAGTACTACTACACTACTATACTACTATACTACTGTACTATTACACTACTGTACTATACTACTATACTACTGTACTGTACTACTATAGTACTACTGTACTATACTACATTACTCTAGTACTACGAAGGAGAGGTTGGAGCTCCACAAACCCTCTTCTGCCCTTTTTGGGTCTTCTTTTTCCCTGTTTTTTCGGCAAGTGGAAAGACGTTTCTCCCAAAGACTTTCGGGTACCTTTAGATGCGGTGCTTTTAAAAATAGATGGTTTATCCATGGTTGGGCGAAACGTTAGAGGAGTTATTGGCGTACAAGAAGTCATTAAGAGAGGCTCAAGCTCACGTTTTTGTTCTTCACGTTCTTTATTCTTAACTTGAATTATCTCATCCTTAGAGGTTTCATCATCGGTCAATTCTTCATCCCAATCATCGGTCAATTCTTCATCACAATCATCGGTCAATTCTTCATGACAATCATCTGGGTTCAATAAGACCGAGGACCGATCTGCACCAAGACGTAAGGACACCTGAGATTTTGTCGGTTCCTTCCCGTGAACCATAGCGTCCATGTGGTAGTCTACTATACTACTATACTACTATACTACTACTATGCTACTGTACTATACTACTGTACTACATTACTCTAGTACTATACTACTACACTACTATACTACATTACTCTAGTACTATACTATACTACTACTGTACTATATTAAACTTTGTATACTTAAAACTTATGCTAGAAGATACTACCCGATATACAGACTCGGTATGGGTCCCACAAGAAAAGTGAATATTGAAATTGGTGTGTTAAGTATTGGGTTCTAATCATTCTCCCTTACATTTGAGGTGATGAACGGTCCATGCCATCTCATTTTATAGTATATCTTTACAGTAATCGTGATATCTACACTACTACCTTACTACTACCTTACCACTACCTTACTATACTAGTATACTACTATACTATACTACTATACTATACTATTATACTACTATACTATACTATTATACTACTATACTATTATACTACTATACTATATTATACTGCTTACCTTACTATACTACTACTACTATACTATTCAATACTACTATACTACTACACTAGACTATACTACTACACTAGACTATACTACTATACTATTATACTACTATACTACTATACTATACTACTAGACTAAGGAGATTTGGGTAGTGGATAATTATCAATTCAAGCGATTTTTAAGAATTTTTTGATCAACATATAATTCATGGAGTTGTAGTTATGATCGAGAGCTGCTTTGGACTCCTGCATTATGTCTTGGAGTGTACTTTCATGGTGTTTATATGATCTATTCAGATTTCTACAGATATACAGATATACATCTTTATTTCCTTTTTTGGATACAATGTTTATTTCCTCTTGATTTCCTTTTTTGGATAATCTAATATTATCAAAACTCCATTGACTCTCCAAATGATCCACCTAAAGGTTACTTTGAGAGAAGCGTCTTGGGTGCAGGACACTATGCAGAGTTCAAATCAACTGATACTTATACTCTTTAGTGCCGAATTGGTTTCATTTTAATTTATTAATAAAGTTCAATTTGGAGTTTTCGAAACACCGATTATAGAAGTATAAGGCAGAAAAAAAGAAAACCAAAAAAAAGGAAAAAAAAAAAACCCCAAAAAATCAAAAAATCAAAAAATCAAAAAACTAAAAAACGGATAATAATAAGGATAAAAAATGGTTATTAATCTCCGTATCCCGAGCTCTAAACTTTGGTTATACACATTCAGTCATGGGTGGTCCTCACCACTCAATCTCAGTCTCAAACTGTACTATAGTTAACTACAGAGTATATACTTGACACAAAATCTCTTTAGATTATTCATCACTGTTATACTATTCTCTGTACAGGATTGTACAGTAGACTAGACAGTAGACAGTAGACAGAGTAGACAGATTAGACAGTAGACAGATTAGACTAGACAGATTAGACTAGACAGATTAGACAGTAGACAGAGTAGACAGAGTAGACAGATTAGACAGAGTAGACAGTAGACAGTAGACAGTAGACAGAGTAGGCAAAGACTGTATATAGTCATCATAAGGATGGGTTGGTAGTCTGGAGTGACTGCATCAGATATCAGTGATATCAAGACTGTATATACCCGACTGTATACCCGACTATATACACTCTTCCAGAGTACACTATACACCAGGTGATTAGCAATTTATAATACTCTACTGTCCTTATAATAATATTCCCAATATAGAAATCTATGGTATCTATTGGTCATGTTGTATACAGGAAGACCAGTCTCCTAATGAAGCCATTGCTGCACAGTATACTAGTATACAGGTCATCTAGAATCCACTGGTCCATGTGTCAAGTGAGTATGAATCTTACTATGTCATCCAAATAACACTTCTCACCTATTATCTATAACCTAATAATTAGAGTCAATTCTCTACATATCTACAAAACTATCCGACTCTCTCCGAATCTGAGAATGTGCATCTAGTACACTAATCAATGGCCCGTTGGAGTGGGGTCGAAATCTAGCCAGTTCCAGTTATTGGAATGGTTATGAGGCTCGTCGATGAGAATCTCGTCTGTGGCCTCGAGGCCCTTGGAGTTGTAGCCTCCCATGTTAAACTCTGGCATCTTGGATGCTCCAATGACAAAGCTCTCCAGCTGGAACAAGTTCAAGTTCAAGAGCTTGTCTATTTCATCAGAGGTGGTGTCCGTCTGCGAGTGGCTCAACGTGCCAAAAGGCCCTTGCTGCGAGCTCCGGTCAAAGTCCACGAACGACCCAAACTCTCCGTTCGCCTGCACCATAGAAGCTGCCAAGTCAGGCCTGGGCGTGGGGTCTTGCATACTCTGAGGAGCTAGACCGCGATGGCCTGCGCTGCCCATTTCCGTAAAGATGCCCGTATTAGAAGACGACACAATATGATCAAGCGAGTCGGTGGGTTTGGTAGCATTGGGTGGTGCCACCTGGGACGAGGCCTTATTTCGCTGGCTCTGCGTGTTGGTGGCCGGGCGCAACGTGCCGTGGAGCTTATAAAAGAGCCCACACGCATTGCACAAGGTATCTCCATGGCTGGTGGATCTCCAGAGCGGAGTTGTTCGCGTATGGCAATTGGAACACTCCACGCCCGAGCTTTTCTGGGACACGGAGGAAAAGCCCGTCTGGGAAAGTGAGCCGGGGTTGGAATGACGCTGCAACGCAGAAGACGACAGCTTGGAATCGCCCTTTAACGTCGATTCGAGCAGGCTAATGTACGACGATAGGAACGAGCCATCGGAGGGTTTTTCACCCTGGGGCCGTCTGGCGGATTTCAGCGCATGGCGTTCACTTTCCGACGAGAAATGCAGGAGGTATGGGTCTACCGCTGGAGCCGATGTCAGGCTGGTATTGATATTGGAATTGAACGAGTTGTGAGACATGGAATGAGCCATAGAGCGAGTGGGATTCAGGGAATTCAGTGATGTGGAATTGTGAAGGTAATTGGAATTGGAGTGGTTTTGAGAGCCCAAATTGGGCCGTGTTCCATTGGTCACAGGAAATTGCACCGAAGCACTCTTGGCCATGGGGGTACTGCCATACTCTTCCTGGGAGATTTTTCGTATATGGGCCACGTAATCAAAATCATCCACATTGGAAGAAGGTTGTTTGGAATGGGCCGGCTTCGCCACCTTCTGCTTGTTCTGCTTATGAGCTTGGGTCTGGCTCAACCCCAAACTTATGCCCAGGATCTGCTTACTAACAGGGCTCTCTGTAGCCACCAGGGCCCTTCGCATGATCTTCTGGTTTTGGATCCGCCATGCGATATTCGACACACGCTCATTGTGAGGCAAGTAGTTTTTGTTTTGATACATGGAGAAGATCCTGAGTGCAGAATCATCTAGGTCATGAACAAGATCAGCGAGATCGGGGCGACTTTTGTGCAGCATGGGCATAGACGTTGGACGGAATGTTTGGACGGAATTGTATTTGTGCACTAAAGAATGTGTAATTTTCAGGTGGGTTTCACGGTGGGGGGTTTTCAGGGGGTTTTATAGTTTGGTGGCGGTGGTGATTGTGGAGTCAAGACGTTGGTGCTTTGATGGGTAATGAGTCAAGAATTCGTGGAGAGAGCGGAGTATTTCGCGCGGTCCGATGCATGCAAATGTGAGGGGAAACCTTGATTGCCACACATTCGTGGAATAGTGCATTGAAATAATTGCGGGATGAATTGGGGGATTAATTGGAGTATTTATAATTTTCTATTTGTGGACTTGTAGTACACAAAAACGAAAGAATAAGCAGTCCTGTACAAAGGTGGGGGTGGAGTGTTTCAAATATGTTTGGGTAGGCCCGTGCGCTTTGCGATATCTTATCACTGCCAATTTGCGAGGCGTTTGTCATTTCTCTACGCACTACATTCTCCATACTACCATTTAATTCTAACCTCCTTAAAAGTATAGAGGTAACATAAAATAGTATGCAGGATTCAAATATATAGTAGTATACAGTATTCAAATATAATAGTATACAGGATTCAAATATAATAGTATACAGTATTCAAGTATAAACTAGTATACAGTATTCAAATATAAACTAGTATACAGTATTCAAGTATAATAGTATGTAGGATTCAAATATAATAGTATGTAGGATTCAAATATAATAGTATACAGTATTTAAAGATATAATAATATAGGTAATTTCTAAGTCCTGTATTTAGTACCCTGGTGTCTAGCCTATTGTCTACGCTTACACCAGTACCTATTGACCACTCACTAATTATAGTGACATGCTTGATTTCATACTGGATATTAATTTACTGGATATTAATTTTACATTGCATAAGGGATCACTCCTTTTTTGGAATGATCTTGATGTTGCTGTGGTAAATGACTGGAATGTTGTATGGTGCTGGGCACTGGCCTTTGACCCCACTATCGCACTCATTAGACTATAACTAAAGTGCGTACAAGGGCCCTTAACGTTGGGCTCTCAATGTGAAGGGCTCTCAATGCCAGGGTACTCAATGTGCAGGGCTCTCAATGTCAGGGTACCCAATGTGCAGGGCTCATCACCACCTCCACTTGATTCCGTCCACTAACCCTATTGTTGTCATCATATTCCAGAATCTCATTGATCCACCAATTCATTAATCCACCAATCCATCAGTACACCAACCCACCAATCAATCACAACACCACCTTGTTATTCAACTTCCGACTGCTTTTTGATCGCTTTGCTTTGTCCACTTTTGACCTCTTTGGGTTTCATACCATCCTCCTGCATAATTCACCGCACCTGACTTCTCACCTCACTTCTCTCTTCTTCTGTAATGGCTGATAAAGTTCGGGACTCTCACCAGTACCTCAACCAGAAAGCAAAGTACGTGGGCATTGGTAATCCTGACACTACTCGCGAGGAATTCATTACCAACATCCATCGTGACACCCTAGCATCTTTGGCCATGCATGATAACTTGCTTGCATACAACGCACTAGCGTTGAACTCTCATCCCGAATTGGTCCGGCAAAACTTGATCAAGAAGATGGCCAATCCATTGAAGGAGGCACCATGAAAGCTAAAATCTTAGAACTCAAAAAATGTCATTTTCGTAAGGACAATTGAGACTATCATGGCCATCTCGCTCACATAACCCACACCATTCGGGTCGCCCTAGACTGGGGTCTGTTTTTGTTTTTGGGGAGTAGATTGGTAACGACCCATCGTTCTTCGACGCAATTTCCTCCGTCTTCCCATTTCCATTTTCCAGTTCTTTCTTGCGCTCACTGCCAAGAGTCTTTGCTTGCAAGAGCTCATTCAATTTGGCTATTTTCTCCTGCAACTCGGAATTCTGCTCACGGGTCTTCTTCAATGCCATCTCGTGTTCCTCAATTTCGTTTTGGTGCAACGTTTCAATATCTTCCAAGGAGTTCTGGAGCTCGGTCAACTCTTCAAAGGACGGCCGCATGTTGAGCTCGTGCTCTAGATCCTCCATGGTCTTTCGAAGCTGAGAAGTGTCAGCAGAGCCAGAGCCAGAGCCAGAGCCTTCTTCCAACCTTTTAATAGTATCTTTCAAATGCTCGATTTCTTGTAGCAGAGTAGCCAAGTTTTTAGCAGACTCATCCAACTCGTTCTTCAAAGAATCAACCTGAGTTGATTTCTCCTTAACAGTCTTTTGCAATTCGGTGATCTGTTCTCTCATGCTCTCCCCTTGCTCCCGATTCTCCATAGACATCTCCCCGAATTCACCCAGTAAATCATCCACTTCCTTCAGAGAAGCCTCCTCTAGCTGGATTTCAAGACTGACAATTTGTGAGTCCTTGGCACGGATCTTGCCCTGCATATCCTGCATCACCATCTCTATGGAGGATACGTCTTGAGTCAACATGGACACCTTCTTTTGGAGCTGCTCTTTCTCTTCCTGCCAACCCTCTGAAGAGTCTGTGGATGTGGGTGCTTTCTTTTTCCGAAGTTCCTCCACTTCTTTCTGGAGCTCAACATTCCTAGCCACCAATTTTTTATTTTCCACCGAGTCTTCAGTCAAGTCTCTTCCTCCAGTATTATTCTCAGAGTTAGAAAGACCCAAAAGAGTAAGTTGTTCCTTTAAGTCACTGACTTGCATCTCATACAAGTTCTCTGCCTCCTGCTGAGAGCTGATCATTAGCTCTAGACTCTGGCGCCATTCCTCACGGGCCTTTTCGTTTTCCTGCCTCTGTTTCTTGATCTTGCGGTCCTTTTCATCCATACTGAGCTCGTAATCCTCTAAAACCGGCTGTAGATTATCCACAGTGCTCTGTAAGTCCACAAGGATGGCCTCTTTCTGCTCATATTCCCTGCACTTCTGCTCGTACTTGAGCTTCCACTCCATGACATCATGATCAGACTTACGCCCCAAAACCAGGGACTTTTCTGTGCTTGTCTGCCTGAACCCAAGTCTCGACCCATCATTCTTGGACTCGGGCCTTCGAACCGTGCCTTGTCTCAGTATACTCCCCTCTGAACTCACCGATACGCTTCTTGCAGTATTTGTTCGAGTCAAATTGTCTAGTTTCAGCACTTTCTCGTCCATTTTTAGTTCCCCTTTTTGATCCACTCTTTGCAGCCTTTCAAACTCCAGCCTATCGCCTTTCTCCAGCTTTAGAAGTTTCTCGCCTTTCTCGTACGAAAACCGCCTCGTCGGCGTGGGTGTACGCGTGGTTTCTCTTCTGTAGCTGGACACAGGCCTGCTCATCGTCAGCAGAAGGTGTGGATTGGCCTGCACAAGTCTATCCCAAGGGAGAAAAAGGCCTGTTTTGGGAATTGTCACTTCAAAGTAGAGCGTGTCATTGAAATCGCCGCTGTTCTTTCCCCGGGCCGTGGCCAGGGGGCCCTGGAGCTCAATGCCTCCAAACATCCCCAGCTTTCCATTGATGGAGCCGACGTACTTGAGGATGCCGGTGGCTGCCACGGTTCCGGGTACACTAACAATGGCGCCCAAATTGTTGTTCATGACAAAGTATTGGGTACTCGTACAGTATGTTTATACTAGCTAATATATGTATGAAGAGTGGGTTATGGGGGGTCTCGCTACTACTTGGCTGCGTACCAAGATCAGACCACGTGCGCGAGTCACGTGTCACTCAATGGCCTGGGGTACAACTATCCTGACGGCCATATTTCCCAAGCTGCTCAAGTGTTTTCTTTCTGCTGCCACCACACGCGTAGAGATGGTGCTGTTGTTCAGGTTGAGCGTCAATGATTGGATGTCGGGAAGTGCTAGTGCTTGCACCTCTTTCTGGAGCTGTTCCACCTGGTGCGCATACTCATTGGTCTTGTAGTGGATCTCATGTGCAATCATCTCGAATTTGCTCAAGTCGCCAAGATTGGCCTGTACGCCAAGAGGCACGAGGCTTTCCATGGCCTGCTTCTCGAGATTCTCCACATGGGCGAGTTTTTGGCGTAATGATAGCCTGAGACTTGCGGCTCGCGCATCCAATTGGTTCTTCTCATGGTTGTTTTTGATGGTGGACTGCTTGAAAGCTGCAAGCTGGTAGAGCAACTTTTCCACCAATTCTCTCTTTTGCTCTTGCTCGTTGGATTTGGCTATGATTTCCTGCACCTGCTTGTCCCGGGCCTTGTAGTCTTCAAGCAGTTGTCTCACCTGGCACCTATTTCTGGAGATGCTCTTTTGTAACTCCTCCAAATGGCCCAAACTGAAATTACTCTCTTCGGTGATGTCGGTTGCTTCGCCGGGCTTGGAGCTTGCTGCCTCGAAAATATCGTCCAACTTTTTGAGGTTCTCCGTCAAGATATCGAAATGGCCTTGTGTGTTAAGCACAAGTTTAGTGACGTAGGTCTTGTCCTGGTCTTTAGGGAAGACAGGCTCCTTTGAGAACCCACCGAATTTCTCAAAATCGGTTTTCTGAATAAACTCCGAGATAATCTGTCCGTCGTAAACTGGGTTTTCAACGGTTGGTGTACTTATAATCTGTTCAGCTTGTACTTTCTCTGCAGACTTGGCCACCAGTTTAGACTCATGAGCTGGTTCTGAACCAATAGTGGCTTTTTCTGGCGTGGCAGATTTTTCTGCCTTTGGCGTGCCTAGTTTGCCCAAAGTCTGGCTGAGAGAATCCCCAAGCTTCTTCACCTCTTCCTTGTCACTTATTCCAAACCCACTGGATTCTTCACCACCTTCTTTGCCAACTTCTTCACTAGATTTGTCTGGAGTGGATTCTTCATCATATTCCCCTTCACTAGATTCCACTTCGCTAGACTCCAAACTAGACTCATCCCCATCTTGTTCGCTGGGTGCATTATCTGAGTCGCTCAAATCCGATTTATCTGACGTGATGTTTTTCAGCAGATTGAAGCCCGAAATGAAAGATGGGCCTTGTGCCAGACTGGCAGGTAAATCTTTCTTGAAGTCATTCAAGACAGAAAATGGAGAGGATGTTGGTTTGACTGAACCAAATGGAGAAGGTTCTGGTTTGACTGCACCAAATGGAGAAGGTTCTGGTTTGATTGAACCAAATGGAGACGATTCTCGGTTGACTGAACCAAATGGAGAGTCACTCTTCGGACGTTCCAAAGAAAGAAGTGACTTACCCTCTTTTTCCTTCTCCACAGCTTCTTTGGGTGCTTTCTCAGAGTCACCAATACTCTTCGTTTTGGATGTATCAGAGAAATTACCAAATGGCAGACTATTCCCACCGAAAACGTTGCCTGATGTAGAGGAAGATGCTCCAAAAGGCGAAGATTCATCTGTATTTCCACCACCAAAGATATCACCAGAGTCTTGTTTCTTTGATGCTAACTTGGCAAATGGAGAATCGGACGAGTTGGCACTTGCACCAAAACCGCTGGTACTACCAAAACCACCTGTACTTCCAAAACCCAGTTTTGCACCAAAACCACTTGCTGCTGGTTTGGATCCGAATGAAGATTGTCCAAATGCAGGCTGGCCAAACCCAGTTTGCCCAAAGGAAGTGTTTCCAAAAGAAGTGTTTCCAAAGGAAGTGTTTCCAAATGAGGAAGTGTTAGGCTTGGCTCCGAAGGCAGTTGGTCCCTCAGACTTAGGCATGTCTTCCAATTTAGGAGTTGGATTTTGTGTAGTTTCAGACTTTAGTTCCTCCATATTAGAGGCTCCAGTAACGTCCACAAATCCACCCAGTAACAGTTTCTGGGCCCTTTCAAGACTTGCAGTACCGTTTCTGACGCCCTTGACATCGAACAAGTTCCATACCATAAGACGACCTGCTGAGTTCAAGCACAACACACGGGGAAGCACGCCTTTGGCCTCTTCAATCAGAGAACACGGAGAGTTCACAACGGCCCGAGTACCACTCACGTCCAACGCTAAGCCAACAGGCAAAGTGTCGTTTTCATCTTCGTCCATAGGCAACTCAGCACGGTCAGTATCGTTGAGCGGCAGCACGACTTCAGTATCCGAAGCAAGCACCACGGTGCTGATTTCAGTCGTCAAGGAGTATGTAACGATATTATAGGATTTCTGGTCTATCCAGTTGGGAAGACTGACACAGTATGCAGTAGGGCCACGATCGGCATCAGCAAAGCCAGGGCCAAGCGGAAGTATCTCTGCCAGGAGGGTATTATCAGACGAGAAATTCACTAGAGTGTGATACTCATCCTCTTCTCCATCTTCAGGCAAGCCCACCACGTAATAGGAGTTCTTGTCCAATATGGAAACAGAGAACAATCGGCCGCGTTCCTCAAGAGAGGATGTAGTCTTCTTGTCTCCATTAAGCGAGAACACTGATACCAGCAGATCGTGTACGGCAACAAGTTGAGAGCCGTCCAGTGACCAGCAAACGTCATTGATGTTTTCCCCCGTGACTGCAGAATCAGTTCCATCCAGATGTATATAGAGGTCACCAGTACCGGTGACCAAAGTATATGCATTGTTCATTATAGGAGAAACGTCGAAGGTGGCAATGTTGGAGATGTCCGATACTGGGGCAAACAGATTAGCAACCCCCCTTAAAACCTCAGCCACTGGGGCACGGAGTAGATTCCCCTTGGCCAAGGCATAGAGAAGAGACCCCGAAGCATCAAACTTAAGAGCGGTAACACGCAACAAATCCACCGCCATAAAGTCTTGGATTGCCGAAGCGGAATCGGACAAAGCATCAAAAACTTGCAAGTGGCCAATCCCGACTTTGGTACAGTCAGAAGCAGCGTATAACTGTTTTGTGTGAGAGACATGGAGTAGTTGTAAGGGCCGATGCAACAGCACAGAAAAGTCAATAGGTGAATCAAAAAGTGGGATTCCATTTTTCTCGCTTAGAAGTCTAAACCCTAAGTTATCTGAAACGACCTCTTCGATTTCATGCATGGTGGAGTAGTAATGGTGGAGTAGTAATGGTGGTGAGGTAGTGTATGGAGAAAGAGTTGAGTATGATGCGAGCCAAGGCACGTGAGGGAAAAAGTGAGCCTTCCAGTAGTAAATCACTCCACCCGAAAACCACACCGTCCCGTCCATCCAGTCCATCCAGTCCATCCAGTCCTACGCCAATAAACACATTTTAATTATTACAATGACATATCATACATTACCATATTGAGAAGGCTTTACTTTCTCATGAATAAAATAACTTGCTCGCTGTTTCACGTCTCCTGTCGTTACCTATTCCTACGATAATATACACATACAGAAATGACCTATTTATATGAAGGTGATATTAGAGGCATTTAACTATGAGCTTCTGATTTTGATAGGAGTTATTAGTGATTATGAGAAGTTTATAGAACAACTATATTTCGTGTTCTACTACCAGATTGATCTACTACCAAATTGTTCTACTACCAAATTGTTCCATTACCAAATTGATCTACTACCAGATTGTTCTACCACCAGATTGTTCTACCATTACTCAAGACATGTTATTTGTTGAACATTGTGCCTTAGCTAGTTCATAAGCTGACTATTCTAGTTGGTATACTGATTACATCTCCTACACTAGACTAGACTACCCCAAGGACCAAGTACCAAGTACCAAGACCAAAGACTAAGGACCAAGTACTAAGGACCAAAGACCAAAGACCAAAGACCAAGACCCAAGACCCAAGACTTGAGTAGTGAGTGGACTAGAAAATGAAAAAAAATGAGAAATCGAAAAATCGAGAATTTGAGAATTTGAAAAAATGAGAAAATGAGAATTTGAAAAAATGAGAATTATAGGTTTCGAGAAATTGAGAAATATTAAACTGTGAATTCGAAACATTTATGTGTTAACATTATTGGGGAATGGGGAATGGATATTATAAAAGGTGAATGGATATTATAAAAGGTGAATGGAAATTATGAATTGTGAATGGAAATTATGAATTATTGAAATAAACAATAAACATGATTTAAACAAAAAAAATGAAAAAAAAAAAAAATTGAAAAAAATCATACTCGAGATTTCCTACTTCTTCGTTATTCCTTTTCCAAGGTAATGATTTTTTTGGTTGTGGTGCACTTTTTTGTTTTCGCACTTAAACTACGCACTGGGAAAAAACCTTGAAATATGGTGCATCTTTTACTGACTGGGAGCATGAACCAATGCGTACCAATGCGTACACTAGCCCATGTCCATATGAATATTCCTAGGAAAAAATCAAACATAGTGTTTTTTAAGGGTTTTTGATTTTTGGTTTTTGTTTTTTTGTTTTTTGTTTTTTGGGATTTTGGGATTTTGGGATTTTGGGATTTTGAGTTTTTTGTTTTTGTTTTTGTTTTTTGGTTATTGTTTTTGGTTATTGGGTTACTGGTTAATCATGTGTAAACTCTTTTATAACATGATACTCTGGTTAACAATAGTGGTGTTGAAATTTGCGGTGCCCAATTAATGAGTAATAAACAGGTTCATGTACCTTGCCTCATATATGCACTTGGCAAAACCAATTTTGGGCATGGCTCTATACCACGTTAATTTCTTGTCCCCAACACGTTACCACGATTTGGGATTGATTTTCGAACCATGCTAAGAGTTGAAAACATAAAATGTGGGTTCTGGTCGCCTACACACTGTTGAATGCTCCTCACCATAGAACATACAACTGGTGACAAGTGGAAGATCTACCCCACCTACGACTTCACACACTGTTTGGTCGATTCTTTCGAGATCATCTCCCACTCCTCGTGCACCACAGAGGTTCGTCTCTCCCACGAGTGCTACGTGTGGTTGTGTGATGCCTTGCACGTGTACAGACCAGCACAGAGGGAGTACGGACGTCTCAACATTAAGGTCGTCTCAACATTAAGGTCGTCTCAACATTAAGGGCGTCTCAACATTACGGGAACCATCATGTCCAAGCGTATGATCGCCAAGTTGGTCACCGAGGGCTATGTTCGTAATTGGGACGATCCCCGCTTGTTCACTTTGGAATCCATCAAGCGCAGAGGTGTGCCTCCTGGAGCCATCTTATCATTCATCAACACTTTGGGTGTGTCCACGTCCACCACCAACATCCAGGTGGTGCGTTTCGAGAGTGCCATCAGACAACACTTGGACTCCACCACGCCGCCGTTGATGCTTGTATTGGACCCTGTGCTCTGCGAGGTGGATAATGTTCCGGAGGACTTTGAGGAGATGGTGCAAATGGCCTACAAGCCTGGGTCGGAATCGCAGTTTGGTACCCGCAACTGGACCTTCTCCAAGCGTTTCTATATCGACAGAGACGACTACAGAGACCAGGCCAGCAAGGAGTACTTCCGGTTGGCTCCTGGACAACCCGTTGGTTTGATGAAGGTTCCTTTCAACGTCAGTGTGAAGGAGGTGATCAAGGACGACCAGGGCAAGGACATCAAGATCGTGGTCAACTACGATAAGGACATCAAGAAAAAGCCCAAGACTTACATCCAGTGGGTGGGCGAGAAGGATAATCTACAAGCAGTTGTTCAACAGCGAGAAGCCCAGTGCCCACCCCGAAGGCTACTTGAAGGATATCAACAAAGATTCGGAGGAGATGGAGCACAATGCAGTGGTTGAAAAGGCCGGGCCTCAAACCGTCGGTTTCCAAACTTTAAGATTCGGTCACTTCTATATGGACAAGGAGAGTACATCGGAAAAGATTGAGTTGAACCGGGTGGTGACATTGAAGGAGGATTCTCTGAAACTGATAACTGATCGTAACGGCTGAACGGATCACGTGGTACATTATTTATCATGTGATACTCCATGTGATACTCCATGTGATACTCCATGTGATCTGTTACATGTCAATAGAAACTGTCATAAGAGTATAACCATATACCTACATTCAACTGATTACGTCATAATATCAATTGATGGGTCTATGAGTATCTGGGCTATTTGTCTTTAAATTGTCTTTAAATTGTCTTTAAATTGTCTTTAAATTGCCTTTCATTTATCTTAAAGTATCTTTCATTTATCTTTCATTTGGGGTAAATATCCTATATGACTTCTTCCTCTAAGTGCACTCATCTCTATACACTTGATGCCTCCATTCCATTCTCCTTCCACTAATTTTTTCTTATTTCCTAAACCTTCCCTTTTATCTTATCTACTTCAATTACTCTCTTCATCCTATTCTACTTCATTTCACTCTATTCCCCTCCTTTTTCCTTTTTCCTTTTTCGCTTGGAAAATGAATGCCCTCATCTTTACCAGTACCGGCCGCGCTCACTGTTGATGCACTCCACGACCACGTCTTACCCCATTTTCTCCACCTCATCTTGCGTCCAGCGCCAGTTCTCTCCACACGGCTGAAAGTGTCCGCTTCCACGCCATTTTTATACCCCAACTTCACCCATCTAAGCCCATCCATAGCTTCTTATGTACGGATACCCTGCACGCATCAATGGCCAAAGCGGGCTCCTGGCCCCGTCGCAGTTCCGGGACTCCGCAAGAAATACAATCTATCAACAACTCCCAGTGATAGCAGGCCAGTCTTCCGCTACTTCCGTCCGCTCAGCTCCTACTCAACTCCGGCACCCGCTTCAAACCCTGAAGCTGCGGCAATCGCTGGCGCTGAGTGTGTTTTCTTGGGGGAAACGGTCCGTACGATCGGCCCCTTCCATCTACTCATCCTCCACCGCCACCATTCCCGAGGATAGCGTGCCTGTTTCCACCACGGTGGAGCAACTCATTAACGATATTTCTCTCCATGAAAATTATTGCAAGGAGCAGCTTATTGACTATAAGAGCAGGGACCCACGGTATGCGGGGGCTCTGATACAGGCTCTCACAGCTTCCATTGATGATAATGAATACGAAGACATCAAGATCTCGCTAGGGAGCGACCTCAGCTACCAAAACACCCCAGAGTTTCTTGTGGGGTGGAACCTCAATGTGACGCGGTGCAAGCTCATGCTTACTGATATGCCCCGGGTATCGTCATCGCCCGACCTTCACTACTCGTCCAACTCCTTACCACAATTGGTTGGCGACTTGGCGCAAGTGTGCCATATCACTCTTTTGCTGCCCACTATTACCGATAAGGAGCTCATCTACACGTTCTTCTCGTCTAATCTATATAACGAGAACGACTTGGACACCAACTTCAAGAAGTCTGTGGCTGAGATTTCCGTCAAGCAGTCCCGCTTGCTTCAGATCAGCCAGCAGTCCAAAAACTACGCTAATCCCATTACTCCTGAGCAGTCCCACCTCACTCTTCGGTACAAGGAGATTGCCGTGCGGAACTACTTGGTGAATCTAGCTGCTGCTGCCACCACGGCCCATGAATACAAGGTGCAGAGCGATGCAATGAAGAAGGAGCTTAAGGCGAGGCTGGGGCCGGGCGAGAAGTTGAAGCTTTCCAAGGATGAGAAGAAGCAGCTTTGGGTGAACATACGTTCTGATGTGTTCAAGCGGGCTGGTCTAGAGGAGTGACCGGGACTATGTGCATTAATCACATTAATGACATTAAGAGTATTTAACAGCATTGATTATTAAGAATATAAGATTATTATGAGTAAGAGTATAAGAGTGTTTTGTCCACTGACTCTTGTCTATTCTGTCTATTCTGTCCTTTCTTTTGTCTATTCTATCTTTTCTTTGTGTTATCTACTTCATCTAAATATCTATTAACTATTTTGTCTAAAGACTCCTTTAAAAGCCTCTTCTCTTATGCATCAATTTCTGGTAGTGCGCCTTTCCTCCGCTGTTCTTGGCCTTCTCAAGCTCAGTATACTTCTTGTCAAAGTACTCCGTGGACTTATCGTCCTTCAAGATCTGCTCGGCAATGGTTCGTCCTCGGCTCTTCTTGCTCATCCGTGAAGAGTAGAACTCCGTGTTGCCCTCTACAATGGTTCCCATTTGGAAGAACTTGGGGATTTCCCAGTTATCCTTTTTGTAGTGGCGTTTCGGGTCCAAAACACTTCTATTCTTAAGGATGAGAAGGTCTCGCTTAATCTCCGGTGTGAGTTCTTGTGTCTTCATGTTGAACCACTTGGACCCAGAATCGGTCTCCTGGCCCTTCTTGGGCTTGACCACTTTATGCGTGACTGGATCGTTGACTTTCACAATGAGCCCACTCTTGGGTTTTTTGTTTTCTTCAAGGGTGTCTAGGTTGGATAAGATTTTCGGGAGATTGCTTAAATCTTGTTTGATTTTGTCCAAGGAGTGTGGTTCTGACATGGTTTTGGTGCCTGATGCTGCGGCTGTTTCTGCTGCAAGGTCTTTGAAAAGCTGATCTAGCGACACATCATGGTGGGTGTTTTCATGCAGGAGGTGATCTTGGGAGTTTTCACCGCTTTCGCCTTTTTCGTCCTTGAGTCTTTGTAGTCTTGTTCTGGGAGTCATGGTGATGGTGGAGATGAGATGCTCTTTTTCGCGTACTACTTACGCACTCATGATATCATGGCCAATATACAGTCGTACAGTCTGCCATACAATCTGCCATGGTGATTTCCTTCCACATCCTATTCTACAAATTCCTTTTCATGTGATCGTATTACCGATTAGTGTTGATATAATGCCCATTCTTTTTTTTTTTTTTTTTTTTTGACTTGTAATTCTGCTCAGTTTGACTTGATGATGCCCTCCAGAAGAATCTCATCGTCTACCTCGTTGGGGTCTTCAGAGAGCCCGAGATTGACATTGGCATCTAGCAACATCTGGTTGACTGCCCAAAGCGTCCGTTTTTGGCGAAGCGCCAGGTCAAGCTTTTTGCTGACGATTTCCTTGATCTTATTGGCAGTCTCGAGCTCCGATTGTAGTTCCTCATATGTCTTGGAACGGCTCTTCTTCGCCGGCTTCTCCTCCTCGTACTGTGAAAGCACTTCTAGCGTACGTTTGCGTAAAGACACAAGCGAAGTATCTTGTTGCAGGTCTAGAATTCCAAATAAGTCGCTATTCTTGGTTTCGAGAAACGTCTTGTATCGCAGGTTGGCCAAGTCAAACTGTCGTTGATCCAACGTCTTGTCAAGAAGCGTATGGAGTGTAGGGTCCTGGTGGTCCAAAACTTCAGTAAAGTCCTTGGAAAACCACCATGGCACCCGGAGCTCGTAGTCCTTGTTCAAGAGCTCAGAGTACCGCTCGTCACTTAATGTTTCTAGCTCTGTTCCCGTAGGATCTGCAGCCTTGCCCTTCAGCACCCGGTACCGCATCAAGGCTATAGAGTCTCTATGCTGGTGCAAATCATGAACACCCTTGACATGCTTGGCCAAAGCATCCGACCGAGTAAAGTGTTTTTCACACTCGGGAATAGGACAGAAGTATGGTTTCTCTCCCGTATGAGTTCTGCAATGGGAAAGCAAGGCAAATCGAGATGGCTGCTCCACATCAAATCGGGAACACCCTTCCCAGAGACAAGCATAGCGTACAGGGGTTTGGGCCAAGTTGAGTGACGTCTGAACCAAGTGTTGGTTATTAACGTGAGTGACTAGAGCTGCCAAGGTGGGGAAGCTGCCTGCACTGCACCCAGTCCATTTGCAAACGTGTTCCTCCATATTGGATGCTTTGATGGGTTTTTTGGGGAGGATTGCCACGGTGCTCTTGGGCTCTTGGGACATGGTGTAGTAGATTGTAGATTGTAGATTGTAGACTGTAGATTGTAGACTGTAGACTGTAGACTGTAGACTGCATTGATGCGCACACCACTAGTCATTGACCATACAGAACACCAGAATATATTAAATAGGCAACTTTTACTTTTTTTTTTTTTTTTTTTTTTTTTTTTTTGTAAATACTTTGAATAACCATTTAATATTTCGATTGCATTACTCACTATGTACCATTATCTCATTGACAATATTAACCCACCAAGTCCTCGTCCAACCTGGCCGCAGGGTTCGTTTCTATAAAGTCTAGCGAGACCTTGTGTCCCAACAACTCTCTGATGTTCGACACTCCATACTTGATCATAGTGGGTCTTTCTAAGGAGAGACCCCAGCCCAACACTCTGAGGTTGGAGGGCAAGCCCATGGGGGCCAACATCTCAGGTCTGAACATACCCGAGTTCCCAATCTCCACCCACTTGCCCAAGCCCTTGTGGTAGGCGAAAATCTCCATGGAAGGCTCCGTGTAGGGGTTGTAAGCTGCCTTAAATCTCAAGCCATCCACACCCATCTTGGAGAAGAAGTCCTCCATGAACCCAATCAAATCACCCAAGGTGATGTCGTAACCTGCGAGCACACCCTCCACTTGGTGGAACTCGGCCAAGTGCGTGGCGTCCACTGCCTCATTCCGGAACACACGGTCGATGGAAAACAACCGTGTGGGCTTGGGGTCCTCAGCCAACTTCTTCAACATGGCCGCGGAGATGGCCGTGGTGTGTGTTCTCAACACCATTCGGAGCGACTCCTCCTCCTTCCAAGGGTACCTGTAGCCAATGGAGCCAAACTTACCTTCTTGATGCACGGCCTTAATGTCTTCCAAATACTTCTCGTCCTCAGGTCTTTTAGCAGCCACGGGGTCCTTCAAGTAAAAAGTATCCTGCAAGTCTCTGGCCGGGTGTTGTTGCGGAACAAACAAGGTGTCAAAGTTCCAGAAACCAGACTCGACGTATTGATTAGCAGGCATCTCAGTGAAGCCCATGGAGAAGAAGATTTGTCTGAATTCCTCGCGGACCTTCATCAAGGGGTGCAAGGCTCCAGAGGGTGGGTGCAAGCCCTCGGAGTTGAAGTTGTACGGCTTGAAAGAGGCGTCCTTCCAGCTACCGGACGTGACCATGTCCGAGGTAATGTCAGTTTCAAAGTTTGTGATGGTCAAGGCAAATTTGTCTGCCTTGGAAACGCTGTAGCCGACGATTTTGGTGAGAGAGATCAACTTTCTCTTCTTCAACTCGGCAAGTTCCTTCTTATCGTCCAAAAGACCAGTTGTTTTGATCTGCTTTAATTGTTCCACCACCTCATCCTTTGGCAATTCCTTGACAGTGGCCACCAATTTATCGCCATCCTTGGAGATCCAACCATTCTTGAAAGCCTTCCCCTGGCCCAACTTACCGACCAGGCCCAACTTGGCATTAACATCGGAAATCTTTAAGCCCTCCAAGGACTTTAAAACCTCATCCAAAAGACGAATCTCATGGGAACCCGACTTTAAAAAGTCCTCTGCTTCTTTGGTCAATACATAAAAGTCCTTTTCGATTTTCTTAAAGTTGATCATTTCCTTGGCCCATAACGACGTCAAGGAAGATTGCAACGTGGCCACATCGAGGGATTTGAACTGAGCCAAATCCAAAGTATTTTGGATACCGTTATTCTCGTCAACGGCTTTCAACAATTTCAAGGATATGTCGGACATTGTGGGTGATATCAGTGGGAATGAGAGCCAGCTTTTGAGAATTTTAAAATTTTAAGGTGCTGGAGTTTACGCTGCCAGTGCACTGTCTGAGTATTGTATAGTGAGCCCAAGAATCAGTGCGCGTAAACTTCAGCACAAGCCTTCAGTCCACTGACACCAGTCTATCTCTAGCTTAACGTACGGTAACCAAGTACATTAAAAGAGGAAAAAAAGAAAGGAAAAAAAGAAAGGAAAAGAAAGGAAAAAAAAAAAGAATAGTATATATTAAAGACACGTGATTCTATGTTTTATTTTGAAAATCGGGTTATCCTGTATTTAACATATTTCCATTTATGGTTTGCAGTTTAATGGAATATTTCTGTTTTAGTGCAGTGGATTTAATAAAAAAACATGAACACATTCACTTGTCACGAAAGAATTGTCGCACTAGAATCTACTGAGCCTCACACTTTTAATAAATAATACCAATAATCTATTGATTCATGATAATTTTATAGAGAAAAAAGGGCATTGTTATATAGAGAAAAGGCATTGTTATATAGAGAAGAGGCTTTATTTTTCAAAAAAATTCTTGGAGATTTCTTGGAGATTTCTTGGACATTTCTTGGACATTTATGTGTGGATGTGGTGGACTGATGACTTATTCAAGTTCGCACTGCACCTATACTAGTATGTCATGTACACAGGAACCCCAGAAAGAAGTAAAGCTATTTTGGTTTAAACTAGTAGAATCACTGGAGACTAAAATAATGGAGTTTAAAATAATGGAGACTAAAATGATGGAGACTAAAATAATGGAGACTAAAATAATGGAGTTTAAAATTCTAAAAACGATATAAAAATGGCGTGCCAAAACTCTCATTGAGAAGCTTGATACTACATGTGTATTTTCTATACGAATTCTTTAAATCTAGATAATTCATTTTTCTATCCATACTAATTCTCTATTCACCTTTCTGTATTTCTATACTTTTCCAACTCTCTACAGTGACTGGACTAGTATAAAGATACTGGTGATGGTGGTAGACAAATATGGTAGAGTCAACTGTACTAGTCTAATAGAATACTTCACTAATTATAATGTAAACTGAGTATATACTTTTCAAAATCCAATATTATCTATTACCTCTACCATGTCAAGTTTAACCAATATACTCATTAAATGAGGACTTAAAATCACAGTCGTTGAGTATGAAAACTCCACCTCTTCACTCTAATACTAGTATACTAGTCTAGCAATATATAGCCAGTGAATACTAATCATTTGATATACTTTTGAACTCACAGTCCCTTGAAATGTATCACCATCTCCTAGACCATCATATCCATTAACCACCATTGGTCACCATTTACATTCAATTCTATAAATACAAAACAGCGTATCAACTTGACTGTGATATAAATGTATCGAATATTTGCTTGGGTAACTAATTGGTCTATTTGAAGATGAGGGACTTGACCAATAACCAGTCAGTGAATCAAAAACAGAATTCAAAAACAGAAACAGAAACAGAATTCAAAATTTAGAAATGTTCTTTTATATGAAAAATATACAAATAAAAATATACCATAACCACATCCACTAAACATGTTGAACATATGAGACGTGCGAGTCTCATAAATGGCCAGAGGCAATGTGATGAAGAATAAGATAGAGTTTCGTCTAAACTCGTCTAAACTCGTCTAAACTCGTCTAACTCTCGTCTATGTGTCATCAAGGAAAGGCATATAAGAGGCTAGGGAGTCTCTTATGTGGCTCAATAGCAATAAGATCTCAAAGTAAGAACAGATTCGTATTTAGTCTAGAGTGAAACCTGAATATATTAAAGCTGAAATAAATACCACTGTTCTCTAATTATTAGAGTTGATGTATATTAATGTGACTCAGAAAAACATACATAATCGAGTATCCTGCATATAAGCAAAAATTGAATATCTTGCATATAAGCACATCTAGTCATAAGAAAATCAATTGTCCTATTCGGTTTCATTTCTATAGTGGTATACTGATTTCGGAGGTAAGTGAATAAGATCTAATGAAAGGTATAGGAAATTAAACAAGTGGTTCAATGTCACGTTCCAAAGAAGAAATTAGACTATCTCGACATACCTATAGCCAAATCACAAAACAATTTGGAGTGTATATAATGAGGGATTTCTAAGTGCATTCTTCTTGTAGTAGCAGAATGTCTTTCAATTTATACACACAGCCTTGTCAACAAGTGTTATTGTTATTCTTGTTATAATTGTTGTTGTCTGCAGTACCGATACAATAAAATTATATGCAGTGCCGCTTGGTCAGTCACCAGGTCCCACTTCAATTTGGTTCTCCGGGTAGATATTGAGATGGGCTCAAAACCATTATATGAATTGATACTCATTGGTTTGAATTCCCGAGCTTTACCAAAAAAAATGGCTTTGTTATAGAGTTATAGTACCATTAATTATTGGGAAAACGCATCCTGCACATAAGGCCTCTTCCCAAATGGTGTGCACTGAAAATGCATAAAGACGTGAGGTGTGAATGTGGCCCATTCCCCCTCCATTACTGCCTCCACGGAAGTCCGTTTTTTTTCTTTTTTTTTAAATAGCAATTTCTAGTTCGTGTCAATTTCCACTTGTGATTATTATATTCAAATTATCGATACAAATTTCATTGCAATAATTATGGCACTTTTTGCAGTCACCATTAACTCGTCAAAAATATTCATTCCGGTACCCAAACATAATGACATTCAAAAAGTCAATTAATAATCACTCTGTTCATGAAAGTCACGTGAGTTTCCAAGTACCCATTAATTGAAAGTATGGGCCAATACAAATGTTAAACTCATCTGATGGTCATGGATAACCTTGATAACCTTTGGATGAACACCAGTACACCAGGCGTACACCAGTTCAGTCTAAGAACTGATTAGAATGTCAGGATTGGAGACCTTGTAAAGATACGATCTTAAATCAAACAAATATAACTTTGAAAAGAAATCCATATCTGAGATAATCAGGTTGGTATCAAGCTCCAAATGTGTCTAATGTGTCTAATCTCTCTCAATTCTCTCTCAATTCTAACACAAATTTAACACAAATTTGTCCAGTCTGGTAAGAAGCCAATGTTTATTCCCGCAAACTATACCAAATTGTGTATTCGTAAGAACTGGGTTGTACCCATTAGCCTTGGTTTTCTTAAACCACCACCACCTTCCAAAGTGTCTGTTGAAAACATTATGACATTTCTGTTGAAAACATTATGACATTTCTATTGAAATCAACGTGTATATGGAATAGAATAAGAGTAAAAACCCCAAAACATGGTACCAAACACTAGTCCTCTACACACTGAAACTCTGATATCATTTGACTCGAATGTCTTCTTTCTCAACTAAGAATATGACCAGGTAACATGTCTGTGCCCTCCATTCTCTTAGTAAGTATAGGAATGATACAGCGTGAGAAGTAAACGTCGAATTAAATCTAGAAGAGCCAGTCACCCAGGTGAAGCTTGGGCAATGGCAAGAGTACTTCTACACCAGCTCAGTGGATGGGACCGCATGCGCAAAGTCATTTCTCTTGGAATTTCGAGATGATCAAGAATTAAAGATGTAGAAATCTAAAAATAACGTTTATTTACTACTAAGTTATATTTAACCATTTTAAAAGGGGATAGTTTTGAATAAAGGATATCAAATAAATGAGGTCAAGACTTAAATCAAGAATAAGAAATCAAGAAATAGGAAAGTCCCAAATATTAATGAAGTGAATAAATTCGATCCTAATTTAAACAAATTAAAACTCGGGCAATTAAATTATAGACATTTAAGTGGGTTTGACAATAATCAATGTTACTGAACATGTATCAATGCATTGGAACCTAAATATGTTCTATTTAATAAAATACTATATCCATATATTATTATATATATTATATGGCGTAATACTATTCTATTTAATATAGGTTATTATTCTATGGATGTTTACATAAAGATCTATAGAAGTTGGGTTAACCATATAAGATAATATAGAAATAAACAAGTGTACCATAAAAAGAGATGAAAAGAGATGAACAGAGATGAAAAGAGATGAAAAGAGATGAAAAGAAAATCTATATAAACAGAAAAACTATATGTAAATATAGAATGGGCCAAATCAATATAAACATGAATGTATAAATGGTTCGCACGGCCTTATTTTAATGACTAAAATAAATAAAATGACTAAAATAAATCAATTATCAATTATCAATTATCTATTTATAACCTCACTTTTTATTAAATAAAAATTGATGAAAATGTCCCAGATTTAAAGTAGCCTAAAAACTTATCCGGGTACCTCGAATTGCCAAACTCAGCCTTCAATTTAAGTTATTGTGCGTGAGTGCGTGCGTGTGTGAGTGAGTGCGTACGTGGGTGCGTGGGTGCGTGGGTGCGTGAGTGCGGGTTATGGCGGGGGGGCTCATGAAGATTGCTTGACGAGCCAAAACATTCGCGTTTCGAGCATATTTGAAAACTGAAAGATGGTTATATTATTGTGAAATCTTCAATTGGTGGGTAATTTATAAATTTTATAAAACTTTTCTAATTCAATATATCTCGCTGATTCCAAACATCTTATCCATTTTTTTCTGCCGTTTTTTGGGGTGGAGATCATTGCTCTGGGCTTGGTTTATTATGCAGTAGTTGCTGTGAGTAGAAGAGTGCGGCTGCCGTGGCTACTTGCTGCGTGCCTGGAGATACTTCGCAGGGAATGACTGGGTAGCAAGGATGGAAAAGAGCGAGTATAAATAGCTTTTGGGTCCGCACTAACTTCAATGGGTAATCAATTAATTTAATTTATAATGGTTTGCGGGAACATCTTAAAAATTATTGTTGCCATTATCTTGCCTCCTTTGGGTGTTCTCATAGAGTCTGGCTGTGGGGGTGCTTTCTTCTTGAACATTATCTTGACTATTCTTGGCTACATTCCTGGTATTATCCACGCTCTATACATTATCTTGACTCGGTAGTCAACACCACTACATAGCTAATATATTCGGTCCTTTTTCTTGATACAACTGCTTTAATATCTTATTACAACTCTTTCGTGTAATTGCTTCCACTCTACAATGTCTACTTTGGCTCAGACCACATCGTCTATTGATCATATCTCTTGCGATATTCAACCTCGCTCGTTTAATCGGACTCTTAGGCGTGGATTGGCTTGTCGAACGTGGCCATGGCTGCCTCTTTGAATGCTTCCGACAAGGTAGGGTGGGCATGGCAGGTTCTGGCAATGTCCTCGGTGGAGGCACCATACTCTAAGGCCAAGCCGGCTTCGGCAATCATCTCTCCGGCATTTGGTCCAATGATGTGCACTCCCAACACTCTTTGCGTCTCGGCATCAGCAAGGAACTTGACGAATCCCTCGGAGTCGAGGTTGGTCTTGGCTCTGGAGTTGGCCACAAATGGGAACTTGCCCACCTTGTATTTGATGCCGTCGGCCTTCAATTGTTGCTCACTGGCTCCAACCCATGCCACCTCGGGGTGCGTGTACATGACAGAGGGGATGTTTCCGTAGTTGACGTGACCGTGGCCGTGCTTGATGTACTCAGCAGCAGCAATACCTTCCTCCTCAGCCTTGTGGGCCAACATGGCACCGAAAGTCACATCTCCAATGACTCTGATGTGGGGCTTGGCGGTTCTGAACTGCGAGTCGATCACCAATCTGCCCTTGTCATCTTGCTCCAAGCCAATGGCCTCGTGGTTCAAGCCCTTGGTGAATGGTCTTCTTCCAATGGCAACCAACAAAACATCGGCCTCGATCTCCTCGGTCTTGCCGGACTTGACATCCTCAATACCCACCTTGACCACTTCGCCTTCTCTGACACCCTTGGTGACCTTTGTTCCGAGCTTGAACTTCAAGCCCTGCTTGGCCAACAATTTTTGCGAGCTCTTGGCCACCTCGGCGTCCATACCGGCACCAATGGCGTCCTGGAACTCGATGATGGTCACCTCCGAGCCCAATCTGGACCAAACAGAGGCCATCTCCAAACCAATGATACCTCCTCCGATGATGGACATTCTCTTTGGAACCTCCTTCAAAGCCAAGGCTCCGGTAGAAGTAACAATACGCTCCTCATCCACGTCAATGCCTGGGAAAGGAGTAGGCTCCGAACCAGTGGCAATTGTGATGTTGTCAGCAGTGACGTCGTATTCGTCACCATCAAGACCCTTGACCTTGACGGTCTTGTCGTCAACAAAAGACCCAGTACCCTTCAAGTAGGTGACACCATTCTTTTTGAATAACATCTCAATACCGGAGGTCAAACCAGTCACAGCCTTATCCTTGGCGGCCTGCAACTTGGTAACATTCACCGACACATCTCCAGCAATCTCAATACCTCTATGTTCAGAATCATGCTTGATCTGATGATACAAGTGGGAATTGTTCAAAAGAGCCTTGGAAGGAATACATCCCACGTTAAGACACGTGCCTCCGAGTTTGCCTCTGGACTCGATACAAGCGGTTTTGTAGTTGAGCTGGGCCAACTTGATGGCATGAACGTAACCACCAGGGCCTCCACCAATGACGACGGCATCGTAGTGGCCAGCTTTAGATGAATTGAATCTGACAAATTGTCTAATGTTGGATCTCAACATTTTGCTTCTCAAGGTTATAGTAGGAGGAAGTGGTTCGAATTTGCTGGTTTTTTTTCCCTGCGATATGTGTGCAGCTCCCGGCCTTATAGGCTCGGAGTGTGCGGGTACTGGAGCTCCGAGCCAGGACGACCCCGGGGGTTTTCGGAACACTCTACAGATATAACCTCATGTAGAATTAAATGGTTTTGACTTTGATTTTGAATTAAATTTAAAACGGTATCTAAACCCGATTTTGTTGTGTGGACGTCTCGGGGTTTAAAGTGCGGCCCTTCGGTGCACTTGGTTCCACCATAGACGGGAAAAAGTGATGAAGAATTTAAAGATTTGGGAAAAGAGATTTTGATTTTTTTTTTATTTTGATTTTGATTTTGATTTTTTTTGATTTATTTTGATTTTGATTTTTTTTGATTTTGATTTTTTTGATTTTCATTTTTTTTCATTTTTGTTCATTTCCATTTTCATTGGTTTAGACCCATTTCCATATTTAAATCCCATGGAAAATTGGTGGTCTGAAATCTCCTGGATTAATGATTACTTCAATATATCGTCTACTGTGGGTCTCGCACACTGGAGAGCCTATAATCGGGTCTCTATAAATGCGCACTGTATTAAAGGGTTCCAGAAGAATCAAGTCAAGAGTCAAGAGTCAAGAGTCAAGAGTCCTGAGTAGTGGACTATTAAATGGAGCGTAGAGTAGATGTTGTTATGGATAGACTATGACATAATGAAATGAGTAGATTGAGAAGTAGATTGAAGAGTAGCTTGAAGAGTAGATTGAAGAGTAGATTGAAGAGTAGATTGAAGAGTAGATTGAAGAGTAGATTGAAGAGTAGATTGATGGAGTAGATTGAAGAGTAGCTTGATGGAGTAGCTTGAAGAATGCTAAGTACTGATGAAGAGTAGATTGAAGAGTAGACTGAAGAGTAGACTGAAGACTAGACTGAAGAGTAGACTGAAGAGTAGACTGAAGACTAGACTGAAGACTAGACTGAAGACTAGACTGAAGACTAGACTGAAGACTAGACTGAAGACTAGACTGATGAATCTAAGCACTGACTCCAACAGTAACACTGAGTTCTGCTGCAACAAGATCATTGGAGGTATTCTCCAAATTCTTCACATACTTCTGGGTCTTTTTGCATAATTCCTTCTGGTCCACGCCAAAACTCTGCCAGTATACATCATCGGTAAAGGCCTCGCAGGTGGTCCATGCGTTGATGGCCTGGAATCGTAATTCCCAGTCTCGAGAGCCCATGGCGTACTCGTGTTCTCCGATATTCTTCATGTACCTGGACTCATAGTCGTACTTTTTACCTTCCAGTAATTCATTGGTCAACAGGTTGACCTTGGGGTTGTGCACACGGAGGAAGAAACTAGTGGGCTGGCGTACTTTGTTGTTGTTGATGAAGAACTCGTAGCGCAAATCCTGGGTGTACTTGGACTTTTCGTTGGGGTCAAGCCGCAGGTCCATGCCCTTTTCCCGGAGCCATCTTCGCCATGACTGGAGGTACTTGGCCAGCAGTTTTGGGTCGCTCTGCATCAATGTGCTCTCGTCAAAGTACGTACCCTCTTCATGTGGTTTTGCCCGCTCCACCCCGGTGTTGATGACATTCCATTCGTTCAAGTAGTGGGGCTCGTTCATCACTGAAAATGCTGGCACAAACGTATCTCGGTCGCCCACGCCATGACTTCCTTGGTAGAGGAGATGGTAGTAGTAGCGAGGCCCATTCAAGTTGTAGTAGAGGGCCAAGAAAAGGCCTCGGAAATGGTCGCTTTTGGACATGACCATCTGGCCCAGCTCCACGCTTTTGGACGTTGGAATACCTGCAAGGTCATGGAACGCAATGCCCGTCTTCTTGTCCTTGGCCACGTACTCGTGGAACAGGCCTTCGTTGGAGATCCCGCTCCTTCGTATGGGCTCTCCAGGAGCCATTTGGGCGATCTCATAGAATTTGGGTGAGATGGTTCGATGCCACAAGTCAGGCCAGAGAATGCACCTGGAGTCGAGATATGGAGCCGACGAGAAGAGACTGTCCACATTTTTGATGGGGAAGTTATCAGTATCAAGGTAAACGGTATTGTCGAAAGAAGACACCACGAGAGCTAGCACCTTTAAAGGGAAGGCATCCCCCTGGTAGTTGATGAACTCATAAGCCTCGTCGCCAATCTCAGTCTCCACAACCATACACTTTGCATTGAACTGGGGGAGTAGCTTGGAGCAGAAGTGCTCATTGTAGTCATCCTTAGACTTGAGTACCACCTCAATGGGAAGCTCAGAGCCCTCTTCCCGTAGCTGCACTATCACATTAAGAGCACCAACCATATCCTTTTTCCGAGCAGCAATCACAATACCATCACCCGAATAGATGTCGTTAACAGGACGAGACATTTCCTTAAGTTCCCTTACCAAAGCCTCATGTTTATCCTGAAGATCTAGGAAATCCGTAATCACCAAGTTAACCCTATTGTTGGTCAAGTACTCTTCACTAAGTACTTCATGAGAAGGCTTATCCACTGATATTCCATAAAAACTCTCACCCAAATCCTCCACCCCCAAGCCAAACGGCTCGTTGCTCCCCAATACATCCCGGATCACATAATGGAAGTACTTCTGGCGATCCACACTTATGGAATCTAGCATCTCCATCCTCTGCTTCAAAGCCTTATCTGTAGTATCCTTCAAGTAGTCATTAAGAATGAGATTCTGGAGCCGGTCATGGTTATGTTTCACATACTCTGCCCTCAACTCGTCCAATACATTATAACTCTTGTGGGCATTATAAAAGGCCATATCCGCCTTTTCTTCCCTTAGCTCTGCTGCAATCTGTTTCTTCACCGATACCTTGATTTCATCGGAGTACTTCATGCGAATATCTCGTTCAATCTTCTCCATCAACGGCCCATTTGACTTCAGCACGTACTCAACAATCCGCGCCTCAACTTGTTCCTTGGAAAGTGGCCCTTCTTTCGCACTCTCTTCCAAGACTTTGGCTTTGGTCTTTACCCATTCGGAATCCACCACATAATACTTTCTATCGTGATCAAACCGCCACATTGGAATCTCCACTTCATTACACGGATATCTGTTCTGATGTATGACCTGATACACAAAATACGTATTGCATAGAATGAGTACCATAAGAAGAAGATTCCGTGCATTGGGTACCATGGCTGATTTGCTTTAGGGGGTATGATTTAGAAGAATGGGACTCATGTGGTTATAACAATAGTGTTGCAGGTTGATCTCGCACTACCGTCAGCACTGCGTATTTAATCACTGCGTATTTAGTTCCTGCTATATAAGTACTACTATATAAGTACTACCATTTAATTATACTTCTACTTATTTAGATTATTTTTTGCAGCCTATTTCTGAGTCTATTGTGGTTGGTTTGAAAAGTTAACCGAATTTGGTTTTATAGACTATTCTTACTTTGCTAGAGCCATAATCACTAGCATAGTATATTAGCGTTCATTGTCTAGAAATGCGGTGTGACCTTAGTGCGCCATATGCATTTGCACCTGATCACAGACACAGACTTTGAGGGACATAGACTTTGAAGGACACAGACTTTGAAGGACACAGACTTTGAAGGACACAGACAGACTTTGAAGGAGACAAAAAGACAGACTTTGAAGGAGACAAAAAGACAGACTTTGCAGACTTTGCAGACACACAGAGATGGACACACCGATAGAATTTCAACAGATTTCATAGACTTCTGATTCTGACACTCCTCAAAATTCTTAAATTGAATCTCGGATTTCTGACACTGCACTTGACTTTTCAAGTTCGACATTTCTGAATCTAAAACTCAAACTGAAACTGACCTCTGAATCTCAAACTCAAACTGAAACTGCATCTGAAACCAAAACTTTTGAGCTTTTTGATTTACATCAAAAAGCTGCTTCAAAGTTCTTCAAAAAGTTATACCAACTTCTTAACATCTCTGATCTTGTACAACCCAAGCATGTAGGCCATACGGGTCACCACCAAGTCAATGGCCATTTGAATCAGGTCCTTGGCCAAGTCCACCTTGGATCCACCGATCTCCTGCCAATTGACGGGAATCTCGCCAATTGGGATTTTCTGGAGCTCACTCAACAACAAGATCTCCACATCGAAGATCCAGCGCTCTGTATGCATATGCGGAAAGATCCTCCTCACCGACTCGCGGTTGAACATCTTGAAGCCACACTGCGTATCCTGAACCGTCCGAATGCCAAACACGTACACCAACGTATGGAGACCGTACATCAAGAAATTGCGCACCACTGACCGCTTGACTACAGCGTCCGTATCCACCATGTGTGCACGTGACCCCACCGCCACCGCTGGGCCGTTTTTGGTTTCCATGTACTGAATGAGCTTGGAGATATCGCTGAACCGTGTGGCTCCATCCGCATCTGCAAATAGAATCAACCGTCCATTTCCATGCAAAACACCGTGAGTTACGGCTCCACCCTTCCCCCTATTCTCAATGAGTTTCACCACCTTCAACACTCCCGGCTGGAGTCCAAGCCGGTCCGCTTCCGCTAACGCAAACTCCCCTGTTCCATCCTTACTTGCATCGTCCACAATCATGATCTCATACCGGCCCCGGTACTCCTTGTCCAAGAAAGCCACGGCCTCCTGGAGCATTTTGCCTAGCCTGGCGGTTTCATTATAACTGGGAACAACAATGGACAAGTCCAAATCGGGGACTTTGGTCTGGGCCTCATTTTTGTCGTCATCGAACCGTTTCAACGCGTGCACGGAGCCCTGGCCATCATTAGTCTGGTACCGTGTTTCTGAGCTGGCAGCGGGGCGAGGGTAATGCGCCAAAAGAACTATGGAGCCGTATACCATCGCTAGCAGTGTGAAGAAGCAAACAAGTATGCAGATGGGCCAATTCATGTTTGCAGACATGAGGAAATGGGTGTGGTAGTCAGCTCGGTGTTCACAAAGAGTGCAGGACTGCGACACATTTATTTTCTGCCCGCGCCTTGACCACGCAAATCCTACATTATGCTCATCTTCTAGATCATCTTCTAGAATAGTTATATTAGCTAGTCTAGTTGAATAGTAATATGAGCTAACCTAGTTAGAGATGATAAGAAACCGTCCTGCATAGTCTGGGGAGTCACAGTATCCAATCATAGCATTCAATTCTTTCATCCAATTGCAATATCCAGAAGAACCCTCATTGATGTCCTTGGTGGTTAATGAGGCTTCCTTTATATAGACTGCACATCCATGACTTCCTAACATAGAGTAACTTCAGTCACACAAGTCCACCACCTTCACAAAGTAGTAAATAATAAGTAGTTCCAGACACAATCAAGTCACACAATCAAGTCACACAATCAAGTCTCATAATCATAGGTAAGTCCAGTCACTCCTTCATATGGCTTGTCCTTCATATGTCTCAGTCAATTATATTGTTGGATCAATTTCAAGTTCAAATTGTCTTTCGATGATTGTCAATGATATTCTTGTTGGGGTTTCCACTAAAGGTCCTTAGGTCCATACTTTCATATAATGTGAGTTCTAGACGCACCATATGAACTGTCCTTCATGTCACCAATGAGTTATCACTTCAGCTTCATAGAAGATGTCTCATATAACGATGCCTCTTAAAAGATCTCCATTAAGATCACCTTCTAAAATGAAGCATAGTCAATTCCAAACGGTTATACCAAGCACCTTCATTAATGAGAATTATTCACAAATCAGGGTACTTGTCCGCCATAAAGTATTCTTCATAGTATGCCTTCATAATGATGACTATCTTGTAGTAATGCTTCATAAGATGTTCATAACATTGCTCTAATAGAGAATGTTCCAGTCTCAAGATCCATAGTTGACTCCATTGGACTCATATTAATCCTAATTTTCATTGAAATCTCACTTGGAGGCGAGCTTGGTGACCCTGTTGTTCAAACATCTTGCGTTGTTGAGAAAAATCTCCACCAACTCCTCAAACCGGATGGTATCCGAGCCATCACGGATCTTATCGAACCCTCGGAAAATCTGATAAGTATCTATTTCAAGCTCCAACTCATGGGACCGTTCGCTTTCCACCACGGTCTTGCCGAACTTGTTCTTTGTCTTCTTGGGCAATGACACTTCGGTGAAGTCGAAACGGGTCACGGTGGGAGCATGCGAAAAGGACGTTCTCTTCTTGGCCCGCTGGAGCGTGGGCTTCTTCTTCATGAGCGGGTCCACGTTGGCCTCGTTGACCGGCATTTCGAGCGAGAGCGAGAGCCGGAGGTCGTACACACACGAAGGGCTATGGATGTAGATATCAGACAAGCGTTTTTTCTGGATACCCACATACCGTGGAGGCACGAGCTGGTTGTCTTTGGAGATGCGGATCTTCTGTGGTTTCTCGTTTCTCTCGGAAACATGGAAGAAGTAGTCAGTGGTATCGGACTCGGTGGTGTTGAACTTGCGGCGGGGCTTGGAGGGGTTCTTCTTGGCCTCGTCCACGTACGCCCTCTCGAGTTCATTGAGAAACTCCTTCAAGTCTGCCCAGCCAGCTTCATGTACGCCCATTTCAAAACGAGTATCTGCAGTGGCAGTATAGATACACTCGGAGGACACGCCGATATCGAGCCTGGTTCCGGAATTTTTGCCCACAATGGAGCCGAACTTGAGCTCGAGTTCCACATACTGTCTGTTCTCAAGCAGGATCTCCACGAAGTTGGCGTAGAGCCACTCAGCTATGGTGCGTACCGTAGACTGTGGAGGAATGACTCCAGTGATCAGACACTCCAAGTCGGCGGAGTACATGGACTCACGGTCAAATACGGGGTTCGGCGTGGCGGCTGCGGTGGCGGTGGAGGGCATGTTCTTGTAAGCAGCATCCTTGGGGCCTTGGTTGGGCGGGTAGTACCTCTGGGCCCAGATGGGAGGTTCATCATAGCGTTTGGGCTTTGTTTTGGCGCCCTTAAGCTTATTAATTTTCTCAAGGTCACTATTAATGAGTGGTTTCTTTTCTGAGTGCTTGAATCCTCTTTCCTTGGATTCTGACCCTCTCCTGGACTCAGAAACGAAGGTCAGCTCCTTTGAGATCACTTTATTGATCTCACGTTCGGTAGAATTGACCATTTCTGAAATAGAATCATCCGACATATCAGTATCCACTGAGTCCTTCCTTAGATTCAAAATCGTGTTCTTATCATCGTCCTTGTTCTTATTGGACTTTCCCTCCTTCACTCCCTCGGCCCGGGCCTTCTCTCCTGGGGTATCATTAAGTAGGTTATTGATGGAGTGTCTCTGGTGAAGAGGAGCAGACGGACGAGAATCTTCCGAGCTGCGGACCTTGGCTTTGGTTTCCGGTACTTCGGGCGGCGACTCTCCGTTGAGGATTGATCCAACATTCATTGTAGTTGAAGACTGGACTGAGATCTCAATGTTGCGCGTTCACTCACCCATCTGCATATTACCAGGCCAACCAACCCACGAGTAATAGTACTAAGTTTATGCGATTTTTTTTGTGTTGTTTTAGTTGCTTGCTACTAATTTCACTCTAATCAATATTGGTATGTTTTTTTTTTTTGGATTTTGATAGTGTAACTGTGGAGAATGGGGTTATATTGTATAGGCAAGATCTATGCACACCTCGCATGGCGCTGTATACAGGAACATAATGAACCAGAAGCGTTCAAACAGGTTCCAAAGGTAGGAGGTCCAGAAATGAACTATATAAGAAGCATTTCCCAGTCTGCAAGGGTATGAGTATCTAATGAGCCTAATTTAAAGAGAGAAAATAGCCAGTTCCTAGTATTAGTCTCGAGATAACCTGAATACAAGTTACTGAGGTACTGTTCTGATTCAGACAAAATTTACCGATTTGTATTTCTTTTATTATGCAGCATACACAAATTGTAATGTTTTATAGCATACAGAAATTGTAATATTTTATAGCATACCAAAAGTCTGAGCATGCAATATTTCGCAGCCGTTGTGGTAATGCGAACTATTTAAACTGGGCAAATCCCATAAATCTTGCGCCTTCTATAACCACTTTTTCTTCTCTAAAACTCTCTACCTAAGCAAAAAATCAAAGGATATAAAGCTCTAACAAAATGTGAACATCCTTCTTATCCTCACTGAAGATGCTCCTAGGGAACGAAATTAACTAAATGGTACGTCTATCACATCAATTAAGTCTCAACCGCATTGTGCTCTATGATCTTGAGAGTGCCCTTCCTCCATGACTGATCAAGATACGGTGGATCCACATCTGGGGCACGGTAAAAAGAAAAAAAGACCTTTGGAAATTTTGAGACAAGTGTCGTGTTCCACAAAAGCACAAGTCCTAAAGGATTATGACAAACACACACAAAAATGAATGGATTGAGAGCGTGCACAACCACCCATCTCTCCTTCAAATGATCTCAACCTAGACCTTACTATTCAGCCGTCCAAAGAGACAAGAGTTACGTCGTTGAAGACCTGATCAAGAGAGTCATCCTCAGGGGCAGAAAGACAAGGTCTGGGAAAGGCAAACCAGAAAGGAATGATGCAGAGCGTGATGAAGAGATTCGTACTAGTAATATTTACTAACAGGGGAAACAATCAAACTGTGGAAACAGTAAAAAGGAACGTTTTGTGGACACCTGGAACCTCTGGTTACAGACTTCCTTAGACTACAAACAGATTTGATTAGTGTACGCAAGAAAGGAGTCGGGAGCAGGTTGGAACCCATTATTAATGGATACTTGGAGTAATATACTCCTTGCGTTCTGCGAGATTGTGAATGTGAGAAACGTGCCTTAAATGTGGGACTGTGGAGTATTAGTAACGAACTCTATGAAACTTGGGGATGAAACGAGCATTCATTGATTTTGGGATTAAATTTGCAAACGGTTCTGATGCTTGGCCTGAATGGATACAAAGGTATTAATGACATCGATTATTTTATTAATACTAAGCTCGGATTAAAGGTAAGTAAGTTGAAAGTAACTCTTGGTCATGAGTATCTTTGAGCCAGCCGATGTACCTAGCAATTAAGCCTGTTTGATTTTACAGTAGTCACTAGCTCCAGTGTATAGTGCCATCCAAGCTGTATTGGCCTTAGCAATACATAGGTCTTTAGTGAGTGTAAGATAATGTATTGTATGGCAAAGACACATTGAACAAGTCTCCAACTACAAGTAACTTGGTTGGCAAATCTTAGGTAGACAGTAATAGTTTCTGATGGTGAGCAGAACAAAATCATGTAGAATAGTACTTTGGTAGAGTGGTATAGTGTAGTACTTTGGTAGAGTGTAGTACTTTGGTAGAGTGTAGTACTTTGGTAGAGTGTAGTACTTTGGTAGAGTGGTATAGTGTAGCACTAGTTACTTAGGCCTTGTATAAATTAACACCAATCGTCGATATTACATTGTGAAGTAATAGAATAAATTTTAATACTATGATGGTAAATCAAAACTTAAGTATTAATAAACATATTCAGATGAAGATTGTGCCAACTATCAGCCTCTTCTGGTGCTCTAATCTCGATGTATCATAACAAACTCTTGAAGGTGTAACCAGTGAGCTGAAAAGATAATCAGTCTTATTCCTTTCAAAAGTAGTGAGTATTGCTAGTGACACTAATAGCATCAGTAACGTTCCATAGTTATTGAATGTATTGAAGACCACTAAAACTAAGGTTCCAGCTTTCTAAAAAGTCGTACTAAAAGTCGTACCAAAAGTCGTACCAAAAGTCGTACTAAAAGTCGTACTAAAATTCGTACCAAAAGTCGGACCAAAAGTCATGGTAATGTCAACAGTATGGAGAGAGATGTGATATGTTGAATGACAGATTGATGCGACATTTATTTCTAGATCTACAGACATTTCCCAGGGACCGTAGAAAAAAAAACAGAAAAAGGAGACACTTAATAATTGGGATTTGGATGATGTATAAATTTGGTATTGAAGCTAGATATGGAAAGTAACACGAAAACTGGTGTGATGGGTCAATGGTTGTAGCTCTGCGCCTGTATGCAGGTATACACAAGAAATGTTCAATAGTCACTAAATACAAACTGGACTAAGATTTAAAGTAAATGAATCGTTTTTAAAAAGGTAGATATATTGGATTAAATGGTTTAAAATATTATATCTATAGTAGAACAGGTATTAGTGATATGCAGGAACAAATTCCAATACCTGAATGCCATCTGAAATAGATTTATTGTTGTATTTTGTATAAACTGGAACACTATGAAATTATCATAAAATTAATATGAATCACTGATCACTGATCACTGAAACTCTGAATCACTGAAACTCTGAAACTACTGTGAAACACTATGATACCACAAAAATGCTATTATTTGATATAAATAAAATTATGAAACTCCATGAGGCATTAAACTAGTAGTAATAAGTACCAGTGGAGTTTCAGTACTTGATAAGGTATTAAGTACTCTATTAGTATTGGAGAACTCATTTGTAAGTAGAATAATATGGACAGTTAGTTTAAGGAGTGGTATAAGGAGTATTTAAATGCCTGCGAAGAATATTATTGGTTCTGTATTGGATCTGTAGTTTTATTGAATACAGACGTGCATACTATCTTAGACTATATGCCGGAGCATAAGGCAGTGAACGAAGGAAATTATAGTTTTCTAGCCACACACAAGCTTTAAAACTTCCAAATTCGATTAAACCTTTTCAAACACTATTTTATATTTAATTCCAAAGTTTCAGCTCGCTATCATTGCTGGAACCCTGAAAACCGACCCCAAGCCGACCTGCATATAATGTTTATCCTGCACATAATATCAATGGGTGTGTATACATGCAACTTTACAATAACTATATATACCCACTCAAGTACTAAAATGAAAAAGTGTCAATTACTGAGTACCAAACACCTGTAGTATAAATATCCATTTAGTACGTGGTTACTGCTGATAACTATACAGATGGTAAAGAGTGGATATACTACTAGACTAGTCACCTCAGTGAGTACATTTTCGATGCCAGAAAAAAGGACACTAGACCTGCTGTTCTAATCAATACCCTGATTTGTAACTATATACACACCCTTCAATATATGGCACCTCATCATCACAACAAAATCAGTCCCATCTCCAGAAATGCCCTCTTCTTTAAGTAGTGTATACTCATGTCTACCCTAAATGATGAGTAAGTTAAAAAAAGAAAGTCTCCATAGAAAACGTGTCTAGGAATCTGGCCTATTAGATCTTTCTTGGAGAATATGTATGTTACAGAATCTGAGAGAATGCTATGGAGTACTAGACACCACCAGAATAAAGATATAAGTCCGGATTAGGTCTAGTTTATCTGATATACGACACTTACGTATTTTTGTATAATCTTTATAGTACTATTTAGGTGAGCTGGACAATTTGGACTTTAGATTAATGTGAAAATACTGACCTAATACAGTAGAATGGCTAGTAGTATATAAAGGCAGGAGACTGATCTTTTTTAGATAGCTCTATATTTAGACAGCTCTATATTAAAGATTTTTTTGGCATTGAAAGGGCGTTTTAAGAGTTTATATAGAACCTGGGAAGGAAAAGATCTGGTATCCTGCATATAACCTAAAAGCATGAATATCTAACCAAGAAATAAAAAATTAACTTCTAAAAAGAAATTAAGACGATCACTCAAATCAACCTAAATTCTTCCAACAAGTTTTTATGGTTATATAGAGTTCCGGTAAAAAGAAAAAAAAAAAACGGCCCTATATCACCGCACCAATAGCTTTCGTGAGATCTACACAGCTAGCAGTCTAAGATCTTCATAACTATAATGAAATTGATTATGTAATTATGATTACCCAATTAATTTAGGCCCCAAAAAAACTTTCATTTACCTCCAAAAGAGTAGGATGTCTTAATTTCTCCCAAAAAAAACCGATCGGGTCTTGTATCAGACATGTCCAATTCTCTTTCCCCGGCAAAATACTAAAAACTCAACCAATGCAGTGAACCAAATTGATTCAGTAAAGTAGAAGATTTATCTAAATTTATAGACTTAACAGGTGGAACCAGATTCTGAGTATCGTCACACGGTTCATTTTCCAAAAAAGAAACAGTTCCCAAAAAAACAGTTCAAAAAAAACAGTTCAAAAAAAAGTATCTTCCTCGAAACCAGTTTTCCCAAAAAATTGTTCTCCCAGAAAATTAACCCTAGAATCCTAGGATTCGGACTCATAATCTGGGCATTTCTCCTTTAAATTCTGGTATAACCTTCTCAGCTTCTTTAGAACTCAAGAAGTAGAAATCGGCAGGTACACAGGACAAAAATTTGGAGGAGTGGTCTTTATTCATAAAGAACCCGGGAAACGTTTTGGAAGGCCATTTACATAAGTATGGACTGAGATTCTGGACCTTGCCCTTCTCATCCAATTGCAAGCTAATGATAGTCTCCAACCATATATCTTTAGCCATAACCAATTGATCGTTAACAATTCCAAAGTGTTTCTCGTTATATAGGTTTTTGTTGCTGATAATTCCATTTTCAAAGGTCAATGGGGACATACGAGGAAGAAGGGGATCGTCTGGTACAAGGTAGTGGAAGTTGGGTAGGTTTAGACTAGAAACTGGCTCCATGTTACCATCAACAATTGAATAAAAATTGCCATACTTTCTTGCTGATGTTGTTTTAATGGCTAAAAAAAACAAAAAAAGGCTAGGAAGTGTTTTATTAATTTTCATGGTGACTTAAGATGATGCGAATGACTTCTAAAGGACTAGGGCCAATTATATATCCAGAAGAAAGGCCGAGAGAGCATTTCAACGTGACTATGTACATTAAAAGGGCCTGCATCTGGACTCTTGTCTTGCATGAATTCTAATCCGGTTAAAATTACTGGCCTAGGTGCATGTGTTCTTTAGGTCCAGTGATGGAAGCTCATATGAAGTCTACCACACATTAATTCCATCAACGTAAGCATGGGGAAGAGGTCAAAAAAAATCCCAACTCATAATATTAAACATGAATTTCTCTGTATCGAATTTACCCATCTCCAATTTTTTCCGTTTCTTCAAAACCTTTCAAATGGAATTATCTGGTCACTCATCATGCTGAATTGCGAACCGTACAGGATATCAATAATGTACTCTTATAATGCGAGTGATTCATCACCAATCCCCGTCACTCTTCCAATTCCGCCCAATTCCGCCTCGGTCAATTCCGCTTAATGTGGTAAATAAACTGTACAATTTCCATATATTTCTACTTGAGATCAAGTTGAGTCTGACGTCAATAGTGGGTCAAAGAGTGAAGTGACTTACCATGCATAGTGCGCATTAACACTGCAGTGTGCAACCAAACCCTCCAAACTATCTATTTAACTATGGTAATTCGTATTTGAATCTGACCACTCTATTAAACTATTTATACGCATGTGCAGGTAATGTACATTGTCCAATAGTAAGTCAACAATCTTACCCCACCCATATCTTTCCTATTGTTAAGAATACTGTCAAGTATACACTACTATTCTAGGTTAGTTTTTATAATACATAGGAAATCATGGATATACGTAGTATGTACGGGTTTATAGTGGTAGGAGTATAAACGAGCTTAGAATGGTGTAATGTTTAAATTAGAAGTGCTAATATACTTAATATTTAGATTTGAGTAGAGTAGAGTACACAGTAGATTACTGCAGAATGAAGAATTCTATAGAAGAGTAGTTTGTTGTAACACGTGATGAGCAGGATGTAGTAAACGAATATAAGCAGAGTAGAATATAGTAGTATACACTAATCACTCCATGGCTATCTACTAGTCTACTATTTGTAAACCAAGAATTCAGAGTTGGAGTAGATTCACGTTAAGTAGACAGTATAAAAGAGAAAGCCTATAAAACATTATTCGGTAAATCAGACTATGTAATAGACTACGAACTGTTATAGTAGTAACAGTATCAGTAAAATAATAGATTCGCTTCGGCAGTAGAGTAGTAGAGTATAGTGAAGTATAGAGAATTCATAGAATAGATTATAGTAAATAGTAGAGAATTCTGGAGTAAATTATAGTGAAGTATAGAGAATTCTGGAGAATTCATAGAATAGATTATAGTAAATAGTAGAGAATTCTGGAGTAAATTATAGAGAATTCTGGAGAATTCTGGAGTAGATTATAGTAAATAGTAGAGAATTCTGGAGTAAAGTAGGTGGAATACCAGAGACTATTATAGTATTATTAAAGAACACATTAATAGGCTAGTGATTTGGTGGACTGCGCTTGATTACTACACTGGTAGATATACAAAAGACACAGTGGAGCCATAGAGTAGTTTACATAGTAAAGACTAGAGTACAATGGAAATAGAAGATGTTATGAAGAATTCCAACTAGAGTTCCAGTGAATAGTCATATTCCTAGTTCAGTAGATTCTATGGATTGGAATTGGATACTGACTAGAATAGGTTCAGTAGATATTGAACCAACCAGATTGGTCTATGGCACTACTACCATCTATAAAACCATGATATTGGTACTTTTCTAATATTATATTTTTCGTACTTTTCTAATATCATACTTCTTGTACTTTTCTAATATCATACTTCTTGTACTTTTCTATATCATACTTCTTGTACTTTTCTATATCATACTTCTTGTACTCTTCTAATATTATACTTCTCTAATACTTACTATAGAGTCTTCACATGAAATTAGTACTGTTCTATCGTAACCAATAGGTTCAGATACATCTACACTTCACTGTACACTCTCTTATACTAATACTAACAGTTAGAAAGTAGACTAAACTATACTAAGCTACGGATGCACTGGTGTTCGTCTACTGGCTACGATTAATAAAAGCATAAAACGGCGGAGAAGCGTATGAAGTACCCATAATGGCGTGATTAAGAAATTTTTCAGATTTTCAAAAATGGATGTACCATGAATAAGCTACTAGTCAATGAAATATTGTCTAAAGCTGTTTAGGCTAGGAAATTCTAAGATTGGTCTAAGGAGTTGTAGAGAGTAAAATCTGCGTTCATCCCTAGCAAATAAAGGGCTTGGGAAAATTATAAAAGGTCATGTTTAGCTATTTTATTGGAAAGATGCTAGAGGATGTTCTAGAGAACCGAGGGTGGCATTGCAGTTCCGGGGCTTATATCCAGTTCCGACCTATTGACTCAGGTCGTTTTATCCTCCGAACAAAACAACCAATTACAGGTTTTAGAACTTATATCCATTCTAATTAGTTTCAATAGAAACATATTCATTCAGGACTATTCTACCGGGTGTGTGTGGGGAAAAACGGGAAGAAGTTATTAATGGGTGCAAAGTCACGTGACCGCCGCATTCAATTCCGAGGGTCCATACCTACTCTCCATTTTCACCCAAGTTTATCAGAATAATCGTAGAGTATACTACTAAATTCTACTATAGCTTTATACTACAATATACAGTCTCAATTACTACATTCCAGTATCCACCAAATGTCCATGTTCCAATCCACTTAATATCAGTCATATTCATCCACTACATTCTAGACTATACTGTAGGATACTAAGCTCTACCACTATTAAAATTGTATAGAATCGAGTGTACAAAATTGATTGGATCACTACTCAATCTTACTGTTTAATAGAGTAGAGTATACAAATGGGTGCATGCAGGAGTCACCACCAATCCATAACAATAATTAAGCTAGAGATTCCCTTCTTTCTCTCTTTCTCTCTTTCTCTCTTTCTCTCTTTCTCTCTTTCTCCCTTTCTCTATTTTCTTATTGGGTCATCTTGGCTATCCTTAGTATATTCACAATGTTGTCATGACTAACTGGTTTGGTAATAGCAGTCGATGATTGTCCTGTCATAGTAGATACAGTCTTGGAAGGTTTTCACGATACTATTATAAATCTCCTTCTTCAATCAATCATTGACTATGGGTATCTGCACTACTATAGAGTATAGTACTACTTACTGTTAGTGTCTGGTAGAGTAGTATAGTAGTAGAGTATATAGTACAGTCTAGTATAGTAGAGTAGAGTAGAGTAGAGTAGGTGACAGAATATATAAGCTATTTTAATTCATAAGCTTTTCTGAATGTTTATATCCAACTATTCCCTTCTTCTGTTCATATATCGTTACTTGGTGATAATAATAGAGAGAATAGTAAGGATATTAGGTGGCTCAATTTTATCTTAGCTCATGGGTTTGTATCTCCACCTTGTGTTATACTTGGTAATAGAAACAAAGACCTGTAGAGTAGAGTAGAGTAGTGTAGAGTAGTGTAGAGTAGTGTAGAGTAGTGTAGAGTAGTGTAGAGTATAGTAGTACATTATATAGGGTAGAGTACAGTACAGTACAGTACAGTGACTGGAAAGACAAGAGGAATTAGTCCATCTCATGACGATTCTAAGATATTCCTACTTCTTTTGGATGGTACATTATTCACTATAGTATTCCTTACATTCTGGGACTTGGTGCTATACTATAACTGGGATTATAGTCATAGATTGTTTACGACAGTAATCGCAAAAGGTGGAATGGAAGAAATCCGTGCGGCCTGTATCTAGTCCCATCAGAATCTATATTGTTAAATCCAGAAACTTTAAATTATACCCTATACTAGAGTATGGTTCACTAGAGTATGGTTCACTAGAGTAGTATGATAGTATGGAAGAGTAATACATACCAAGGATATCCTAATGATTTTGGATCAGATAGTAGATGGATTTTTAATGAATTTAGAAAGATAGACCATTTTGGAGAAGTTAAGACATTTTTAAACTCCTGAAACCATAGAATTGATCTCTATATACAGAAACTCCCCATCAAATGGTTGACCTAAGCATCCACTGGACCCAACCCCAAAACAAAATGTTCAAAACTAGTAGAGTAGTAAAGTGCACGAATATTAGAGTAGATCATAAGAGAATACGTATTGGGAAATTTTGGTGTAATGTAGTTATTATTAGTTTAGTCCATTACTTAATTATACGGGTCCTGCAGAAAGCTCATCTCTTCTCACATTCCTATATTGTACTACTCTACACTACTTCTCTTTCTATTAGTACTGACTCTACTGGTAGTAAATGTGGCGTATAGAGTAGTGGTGGTATTTATGGCGTAGAGTAGTGGTGGGAATTATGGCGTAGAGTAGTATAGTAACCTGTGAATGTATCTACCAATATTATTGACATTTCATAGCTACTCCTTCATACGAATACCACAATTTACTACTCCACCTAGTGTCATAAAATATCTTGTTCTCGTAACTAACCTCTAATGAATTACTTTGCAAGGTTCTTCTCCAATCTCTTTTGAACAGCATCAATAAACTCCTCCGTGGTCACATACGAAGACCGGTCAGTCTTGCCCTGAGCCAACGATAAGTCCTTGGTCATGATGCTGTCCTTGCTCACGGTATCCAAAACAGCCTTTTCCAAGCTCTCTCCAAACTGCACCACTTCCGGAGTCTTGTCCACCTGGCCTCTTTGGATGATACCCCGAGTCCATGCAAATATCGACGCAATGGAGTTGGTCGATGTTTCCTTGCCTTGCTGGTGCTGTCTGTAGTGTCTGGTAACGGTACCATGGGCTGCTTCGGCCTCAAAGGCCCTTCCATCCGGGGTCATAAGCACTGAGGTCATGAGTCCCAACGACCCAAAGCCTTGCGCCACAATGTCCGACTGCACATCTCCATCATAGTTTTTCATGGCAATCACATAGCCTCCCTTAGATTTCAACATCTGCGCCACCATATCGTCAATAAGCCGGTGCTCATACCAGATACCTGCAGCCTCAAAGTCCTTGCGGTACTTGGCCTCGTACATCTCCTCGAAGATGTCCTTGAACCGACCATCGTACTTCTTTAAGATGGTGTTTTTGGTGGACGAAAACAAGTTCATTTTCCGCGAGTAGGCGAATTTAAAAGACGACTCGGCAAATGCCGTAATTGACTCGTCCGTGTTGTACATGGCCATACCCACCCCTGGGCCCTTGTAGTCATATACAGCATAAGTCTGCAGCTCCGAGCCATCTTCCGGCTGGAACACAAGAGATAACTTACCTGCCTGGGGGATCACGAGGTCCGTGGCCTTGTACTGGTCACCAAAAGCATGTCTGCCAATGATGATGGGTTTTTCCCATTGCGGCACGATCCGGGGAATGTTGTCAAGCACAATGGGCTCTCTGAACACAGTTCCCCCCAAAATGTTTCTCAATGTACCATTGGGTGATAACCACATCTTCTTCAAATTGTACTCCTTGACTCTCTGCTCATCAGGTGTAATAGTAGCACACTTAACTCCAACACCATACTTCAAAATGGCCTCTGCTGCATCATGAGTCACCTGGTCATCAGTCTGATCTCTGTACTCAATACCAAGGTCATAGTACTTCAAGTCCACCTCCAAGTAGGGCAAGATAAGCTTATCCTTGATGAACTGCCAGATGATGCGGGTCATTTCATCTCCATCCATCTCCACAATGGGATTCTTCACTGTGATTTTGCTCATGTCTGTATCTTTGTGTATATTTCAAACCACCTGTTTCTGTCTTGTTAAACCACCTGTTCTGTCTTGTTAAACCACCTGTTCTGTCTTGTTGTTTCAATCTCTGATTACAGTCTAGGTTCAAAGTGGTTCGTATTGTTTCTGTTTAATCACACAAACTTGGTATACCGATTTCCTAATTAGGCAATTTGAGAATTAGAATTTGAGGGTTTGGAAATTTTGGCGTGAATATTTTGAGGCTGGAAGGCCCTGTATTTATACCTTCTGCAAACCCCTGTGCCTCGGACTGCACTGTCATGCAACCCCACTCATGCGACGTTGGGGTAAATTGATCCACACATAAAAGGCATTAAGGCTGTCCAATCACCATGGCAGTAAATATTTTATTTTCATTGTGTTTCACCTTTGTTTCACATTTGTTTCACCTTTGTTTCACATCCATTTTCTTTTTGTACTTCTTGCCATTTAAGGCAATTCCAGTACTTGTCCTTTTGGGTCCAGGCCAACACGTGATCTCGGGTCATATCTCCATTTTACTTACTCTATACACCAATGACCATCGTTTATTCACATTTAGTTTTTTATAGCCTTTGGAACAGTTTCCCTTTTGGGCTAATTACCCTTTTGGGAATTATCTACATTCATCTACTGATTTAGTACATTGCCATTTACGTATTATATGTGGCTGATGTGGTTGGCTACCCGGTTTGTCGCGGTTAACTCCGGGAGCCCTGTACCTAAAGGCGCAGTGGAGGGGTTACCCGGCGCGATGCATTGCATAAAAAAGCTAAACATCTTCTCCCCATTTCAAAACCCTCAACGTCAACAGTATGTTTGCCTTGTGTTTATGATGATAACCTAACTCAGCTCACTCAGAGTGAAAGCGATGCTGATAATCTACCCATCCAACAATAAAACTGATACACAAAAATTATGAACTTAACTAACATTAGACAGATGCTTTTCCCATTCTCCTCTCTTCTTCTTGGGTAAGCTCCATAGATTAACCCAGGCGTACTACTCTTTCCCTGATTCTCTTCAATTTGCTCTTTGCTCCCACTCCGCCTTGCTTAGCAGTCGCTCCACTATGAGGGACTCTTGGGCCGCAATGCATCAATCTCGGATGTTTGAGGCACCAAGTATTGAGGCATTTGCTTGTGGTTGCCGTTGGTGGTGACAGACTTGTATTTGACCAACGACTTGGAGTGCAACTGCATTTCGTATTTGACCGGGTCAAAGTTGTTCAACAACACATCCGGCAGCATAATCACCCAGCCCTTTCTCATCCGTACCGGCATCTTGTAGCCCGTCTTGCACGGTATGATGTGCAAGCGCCGGTTCATGTTGGAGAAGTTCTCCGCCACCTTGTAAATGGCGTCCGGTACGGCATTGTTGTATGCCTGCAGTTTGGTCTTAGGCAGCTCCATTTGCAAGTCGGTATCGATGTTGCAGTGGATCAAGTCTGCATCGCTCGAGCGACGTACTGTACCGGTAATACACATCCAGCAATGCCACTGCTTTCTCTTGAAGAGCGACAGGCAGTTGCCGTTCGTTTTATCATAGTAGTATCCATCGTTGACTCCTCTGGGAAAGTAAGGGCTGTTTTCGTCGACGGGAACAAACACCAATTCCTCCGAGCGCCGGAACTTCTTGTTCCACTTGTCTCCATTGAGAAGCGATGTGAGTTGCTTGATGTTGGCGGTGGTGGTCCAGATAAATAAGAACCCGGGCTTTGCACAGAGCTTGTATAAGGGCAACAGGTTGAGAAGCGGCATCAAGAACTGGTTTTCCACCAAGGCACCGATCATGATCACATCGAACTGGATACCATAGTCATTGACCCACAGATTGATTGTGGGCAAGATCTGGTTGGTTTCCACATGGACACCATAGGGCTTGGTAGAGTGTTTTGCCACCTGGTCCTTCTTCAAATCTTTCAACTTGTGCAACTTAGGGTATCCTTCGGTGGGGTAGGTAACGTTCCGAATGTATTGCGTTGGGAGCTGGCCGGAATGTAAATAGTTATTGGGGTAGTCGTTTTCAAAAGGTCTCTGTCTCATGGACGGAGAGGGCACTTGGTTCATCTCAAACGACGAGCTAGTACTCAGCGAATGAGCACTTCCTTTCTTGACCCTTAACTTGGAGCTACTCTCGGAGGAATTGCTGGCGGAGGATGACCCTCTGTTGCCGTACTTGGAGTATGTGTACATGGCAGTCAACAAAAGTCAATATATCAACGGAAAGAGTTCCAATAAGAACCAATAAATATCAATAAGAAAAAATAAACAAAAGTCAAAGAATTTGGAAATGTCAAACTTAATAAACTTGTAGTATAATTATGGAGGCAAATAAAGTGGGTGGGGCGCCCTTCTTATATAGACACTTTTTTGCAGTCGATGTTTCAGCTCTATGCACACTTGTTTGAGGATTGCAGCAGGTGCACGTTTCAGAGTTCACCCCCCTCGATTTTCACCGCACGCTGCCTTTTTCTTATTTGTTTCAAGTGATTTTCGACCCCCCCCCTTTTCGGCCTGTTGCAAATCTCTTATCGCATTGATTCTTAAAGCTGCATTACCTGGTGCAGCGGAAGCCCAGGCCTGGATCTACATTTAGCGCACATTCTTTTTGCACCCACACTCACTCCTTATGAACCAACACCAGAAAACTATAAGTATCGGCTTAGAGACCGCCACTGGCGCCCTCGAAAAGTTTCTTGCTAGTGGTGATCTGCCCAATCACTGCATCGATGTGATTTGCACCATCAATCGGGAGTTACAGTCGCCAGTGCCTCACTACTCACTGCAGGACTTGGTGGCCTCTTTCCTAGACTCCAAGCTCTTGACTTCGGCGTGTGATACTTTGGTGACCGATGGGATTCCACCTCTATTGACAGAGGTGATTCTGGAGTTTTTCTACTTGGTCACCCATAGTATCTTCTCCGATATTGGCGTGATCAATGCAAGTCTAATGTATCGGAATAACAAGGTGCTCCAAAGAGTGTGTAACTTTTACCAATACTTCTACCAGACTGCGCTTGAATCGAAATGGCCTGCTTTGTTGGAAAATGAGAATAGAAGAATCAATGATTTGTTTGTCTCTGCTATTGGTCTGAATAAGGTGTTTCTTACGGAGTTTAACGAGCTCCACGAGTCGTTTGCTCCGCTCGAGTTTTTTGTGGAGCATGTGGCTCTGTGTCATAGATACGTGGCCGAGTGTCTTGAGTTGCCTGGTTTGAGTCGTCAGACTCTGGCTATGAAGAGTCGCTTGAGGGAGAAGACATCTTGGGGAGACGCAAGTGTACAGGATTTCGACAGCTCGTGGAAGTTCCACTTTTACTGTGAAATCCTCAAGCCCAGTCCCATCAGCGAGCTTTCCTTAACGTTATTCCATATGTTTCTCGAGCTGGTGCAGAGCTGGAAAACGCTCCTCTTTATGTCCATACGGTTGTTGCAGGTAGTGCCTTCGAACTCACTGGTGAGTTCCATTATCGCTGAGGCTGTCAACTGCCGTCTTGCTCTTTTCGGAAATATCCTCGGAGAAAACTTGTTTGATGACGAAGAAGAACTGGTGGTGTGGTATTTCCTCGAAGATACCTTGAAAGGCGGCCGGTTTGACTTGGTCATGGGCTTGTTCTACGAGCCTTGTGAAACGGGTGCAGAGGTGGAGCCCGAGAGCACCCAGACCCTTCGCCAGGCGATTTTTGAATTTGTGGATAACAGTGAGTCTTTCGAGCACGAGTTTGCCAAGAGTCTAAAGGAGATCCAGGAAAAGTCCCGCATGCAGCAGGAGTGTGCCATCCGGCTCTCCAACCGGCGCTCGCTTTTTGGGTTCTTCCTTTCCCGGGTTCAGAATTTCCATACAAACACCACACGGGTGAACCGGATCATCCGGGCAGTCTTGCTTGGGTTATGTGTGTTTAACTGCTCGCATTCGGCAGTGCATCCTGGAATCATCTACCGGGAGTTTTTGGGGTTGATCGAGGCTATTCATTATGAACGGCCCAAAGATAGTGGGAAAACAATGGTTTCTCCACTTTCCCCACCGGATCCAGCCCGAGAACACTCATCAGGGTCATCAGCGAGCGCATTTGATTCATTAAAATCGTTCAAGGTGCCGGAATACCTCGATATGGAGTTGATCAAGGATGAGGGCCATCGGGTCAACATGAAGTTGTTTGAGTCGTGCCTCGCGATAGTGTATGCGGCCATCAAGGCCAGAGAATTGAGGAGGATGAGAAGCCAGTAAAGGCTCTCAGGCATGGTTTGTTCTAGAAGGTCAAGGCAGGCCCGAAACTTGTAGAAGCTAAAAGCAGGCCATAATGAGAGTGACTCGCTACAGATTAATGGAGTGTTCTTGCTTCTATTTATATGCATCTATATATCATGCCTTGTAGGATCTCACACCCACGTTGGATCTGAAGATGGCATCACCTTCAGAGTAGCCTCTTCCTAAACCAAAGCCGATTCCAACCCACACTGGGAAGGCTCTTCTTCTGAAAAACAATACCGAGGCCAAGACACCTCCGCCAAAGCCCAACGAGGTCTTTATTAAAGTATTGGACAAAACAATGTCCCACTGGAGGTTAGTAATTGTCACCAAGAAAGCTCATTAATACATACCTTATCATTTAACAAGTTTTGAGATGCTGGGGTAGCGAGTTGGTGGTCAGACATGGTTGCTGAGGTTAGTAAAGAAGATAAGAGAGGGCAAAGAAAGGATTAAGTCACGTGAGATGAAGATGATATAAAGGATTCATAAAGGATTCATAAACGGGTCATAAACGGGTCACATGATATTGGCATCATTTGGTTGGTGATTCGAACGTACAGTGAGAAGTAGTGGGTGTGAGTATGGGCGACGAGTCTTCAGGTCGCACTTGGTTGGATGGCTATATGCAGTGCGTTGAGCCGGAAATCCAACTACACCAACTACGCTACGCACTACACACTGTTCACTACGCACTATTCACTACACAGTGTTCACTAAACATATGAAGGGTAAAAAAAAGAAGTTGTAAGATTTAATTGGTGGAGAATCGGAGTGCATGTAAAATGGAATTAAAATAGATTTAATTTGGAATTAAAAGGAAATAGATATTTCCATCGACTAAGAAAGACGAATAGTTGGCCATTAAAGATTTCAGGTTCATTTCGGGGAATAACAATTCCATAACTTGATACTCACTTACTACTTGATCTTTCCATGGATCGCGCACTAAATGGTGTATAAATGACTCTCGCGCACTCACCCAAACAGGACTGAACAGGACTGAACAGAAATAGAAACAGGACTGAACAGAAACTGAAACAGGGACTCTACATACTACTCCACCAGAGAAGATCACCAGACTGGATCACCAGAGAAGATCACCAGACAAGACCACCAGACTGAATACACTGGAAGTAGATGGGAACAGGACTGATCTACTTTACTACACCATACATACTACACTGGATGTAGACTGAATACACTGGATACCAGATAGGAATACTCCTAGAGATTACACTGAAAGACTGGAGGTCTGAAAGACTGGAGAACTGAAAGACTGGAGAACTGAAAGACTGGAGGTCTGAAAGACTGGAGATCTGAAAGACTGGAGATCTGAAAGATTGGAGAACTGAAAGACTGGATATTATACTAGACTTCACTGGATGTCGACTGAACACTAGACAGGAATACTACAACTTTTCTACCATAGTAGACCAGATATAGTGTTAGAGACTTGTACTAACACTGGGAGTCTTGATGGTATGGTTGGAAACTCACAGTTCTCTATGGCTATAGTCGAGTGGTCCAGTACTCCCAATCTCTACACCCTATATCTCTACACCCTACAGTCTCTACAAGTCATGGTCTCTACAAGTCATGGATTTGAACGGTGATAGTCTCTGTAGAAGAGACTACTATAGATGGGAGAGTGGATGGTCGGAGCTAATAAGTTTATATCCATTACAAAGTGATATGGATCAAGACATGTGACTGAGGTATATGAAGGGAACAAGAATAGTCATATACTCTAGATGGTTCAATCAATAAGACTGGTATTAGACTATACTAAGATTGACCAAGTATCCTCTAGTATAGGACTACTCTAGAGGATTACTCTAGATGACTACTCTAGAGGACTACTCTAGAGGACTGATTCTAGATGACTGACTCTATAGGACTAGGAATAATACTTTGTAGGGAATAGTAATGGTAGTTGGACAATGAATAATAGTATAGAGAAATAGAGAATAAATTAATACAAAGAATGGTATAGGATTAGAATATACTTACACTGAGGAGTATAACAAGGCTAGTACTATAGTACTTATAGACACCAGACAGGAACAACTCTAGTACTGAACAAGACAGGAATAGGACTAGAAATGATACTACAAAAAGACTGGCAATAGTACTTAGTACACAGTATACAATAGACAGTATACAATAGACAGTATACAATAGACAGTACACAATAGACAGTACACAATAGACAGTACACAATAGACAGTATACTAATGATTGGATCGGAATATTGGAGTTCATATTTCTACTTCTGCACTAACAAAATGAAACTATATCTTAATATAGAGTTATGATCATCAAAGCTACTTGACACTCGAAATGACTCCAGCACCTGAAGAGAGTAGATTTTTATCTACCATTCTTTTAATTGATTTACTGAATCCAAGTGACGTCTTGGTGTATAAAATCATATTCTGGTTTACTATAAAATGGCTTCTTGGTGTATAAAATGGCTTCTTGGTATACTATAAAGTCATATTCTGGTATAAAATATATCTTGATAATCGGATCTATTGTGTTTATTTATAAACCAAACTGGTGGATTTGGGGATCTATTTTAAGAACTACAATTCAATACTATATACAGTGAAATGGTGATGAAGAATGTAGAGTATAGAGACTTCAGTTCTATGAGGTAAGAAATTTGGCAAGTGGTTATTGATATTTATTCTTTGTGTTATTAAGTATTACAGTTGTAATCCTGTTTATGGTGTCTACTTTAATCTCCTATTGTTTGGGGTTTTAATCATTTATACCTCTTGTAGTCGGGTTGAGCTCTTTAAATTACGTGGTCCTGCATATACCCAGCTCTTGGCCATACTTCACCAAAATATCAACTACCCAAAATATCAACTACCCAAAATATCAACTACCCAAAACCACTCTTTACATTCTCTCATTATTATCTATACTTCAATCTTCACCATCATAGTGTGGCTAAAAGTTGTCTCGTAGAAAGAGGTCTGAGGTGCTATGTGCAGTCCAAGCATGATCTTTTATTCAAATCTACAGTTTTGCCTTTTTTTTGTTAAATAGTTTGGGAAATGATTGGTCTCTATGCAGTACCATCCACCTTCCAAGATATATTATAATATGATGGGTATACAGGTCAACACGTGATCTACTACTACATAGAGGGGTCAATATCTGGGCCTGGAGTCTCGTGACTGGAGTCAGTACCCCAATATTCCATTTCAATATTATTAACCATTATAGAATCATTTCAATATTATTAACCATTATAGAATCATTTCAATAAATCGTTACAATTATCTACAAGTCTGGAAATCCATATACTCTGAGAATATATGCAGTGGATTACAGTATATCACAGTTTTGACGGATTTTATGATATTAACACAATATTTTAATTCTTTATAATCTTCAAGTTTTTCCTATATTTACCCACATGTTAAAAGAAAGATATCCCAAATGTATGGCCTTTGGTCTGGAGTATAGCTCTGAGGAGGTGGATTCTCATCCAATACCTTAAAAGACTACATGGATAATTAAGTAATAAAATAAGTATAAAACATAATGGTATGATTAGGGGGTCTAAAAATAGATTATAAGTATAGAATTGATATGTGAATTTGAAGAAATGACTAAGGCCATGTTTGATTAGTTTTTTCCTGCATCTTACCGTGTTTCTGTGCAGGTGGTTCCGATTTTCATATATGAATACTTTGCTCTGGTTGCCATGCTCTACACACTGATTCTGTCTCTTTTCTGTCTCTTTTCTGTCTCTTCTTTGTCTCTTCTCTGTCTCTTTTCTGTCTCTTCTCTGTCTCTTCTTTGTCTCTGACTTTTCTCTGTCTACTATGTCTACTGTCTATATACAGTACCACACTTTGTCTCTGTCTTTTCTTTGTCTTTGTCTCTGTCTCTGTCTCTGTCTCTGTCTCTGTCTCTGTCTCTGTCTCTGTCTCTGTCTCTGTCTCTGTCTTTTCTACCAAAATTAGACGATTACGATTGGCTCAAGTGGTATATAAAAAACGTGTGCTACTCAAACCAGCCTTGGTTTTACGAGGGAATTCTTAAACCTCCGCGCGCAGTTTCATGTACTTCCACTAGGGTGTAGAAAAACCAAACTAGTTTCTTAAATAAACAGATCTACACCCTCATCTCAAATAATACATGGCCAGCCAAAATCCCCCAATTCTGGCTCATAAAAATCCGGTTCTTAAAATAGTCCATTGTTTCATTTTACGATTATCTTTCAATTGACCAAATTGACAAAATGGACAATATGAACAATATGGACTAGAACCTTTTTTTGGCTTTTTCTTTTCTTTTAGTCTTGAGCCCCAATCCGCTTTACGTTTGCTGTGGAATGGTTTTGCTCGGCTATGCCAAGTGGTGGATTTTTTTGAGGGGGATTCTTTTGAGGCGGATTCTTTTGGGCGCAGTGTCTACTGGGCTCACTAAGCTTTTAGTGAGGCTACTATGCCTTACTATGGCTTACTATGGCTTACTATGGCTTATTATGGCTTATTATGGCTTATTATGGCTTATTATAGCTTATTATGGCTTATTATGGCTTATTATGGCTTACTATGCCTTACTATGAGCAGGCTAAAAATCGGCAATCATTTTTATTTGTTCTTTTTTTGTAAAGCATGGATTATTTTTTTTATTACTTTTTTTAATACTTTAGCGCGACTCCACGGGTTTGTTTGTCAGGATATAAGATTTTCTTGACGCGCGGTGCTGTGGACGACGCTCTACATACAGTCCGCACAGCGATCTATCAGGAGATTGGGCTATTTTTGTCCTGGAAACGATTTGCTTTTTCCTACTTTGGCTTGCATAGACTATGGAAACCATGTATGGAAAATCCCCGCTGGAAAATCCTTTTGTTGGCCTTGTTGACTCTACCTCCAAAGCCTCTGCGCTATGTATGTACTGTACCCAATAACATTGCAAGATTCCTGGATCGCACTGCATCCATCCTCCCTTTAGAAGCCGTACAGTGTTATTCACGTCTGTTTCATATCCCACCTCAAACCGTAGTGATCTGAGTTCCGCTGCTACTCAGTCTTTTTTGTTTTGTTTTGTTTTTTCCGCTCTGCCATGAGCACCGCTGCAAAAATGCCTGTTTTTGGCCTTGGCTTTCTTCTCGTCTATTTGGGCCTGCACACGTCCCTTACACCCGCCTCATTAATTAAACTTCTCTCCTTATCCTTCACAATCCACCCATCAATCCTTTTCGACTTCCTCTTCGTTTCTTTTACCTCTGCATCTCTGTACCTTACATTATATCTATTGTATTGGACCATGCATCTGCTCTAGAGGTGCTCCTGCACACAGCCCGCGGGTCGCTCAATGAAAATACTTCATCTAAAGTCTCACTACAATAACAACACATTTAAACCCTCCATCCATTCTTCCCCTCCCAGCGTTTTCGCCTGCCCCCTATTTCTTTGTACTATACGGTTATTGTCCCTGCACCTGTTCCCCTGCGCCTGTGCTTACCGGTTTCCCTTTCCTGCCGCGATCACATCTCCTGCTTATCGTGTGTGACTTACTCCTATTATTCGCTTTGCCCTAGAAATTGCTCAAAAGACTTTCCTTAATGTCCCCTGCTACACCTCGCCACGATTCTGGTGACCCGGAGCCTCGTGTGAAAACTCCTGACATCCTGACCATTTCTCCTATTCCACAACTGCCTGTAACCGAGCTCCACAGGGCCTTTTCCAAGGCCAATTCCCGTAGCAGCCATGCTGTTTCTGACAGGTGTTCCAGCCAGACCATTCCTGAGGATCCTAATCCTAATCCTACCAGTCGTGCTGTGTCTGAGACTCTTAGTAGTCGTGTGGGTTCCAAGAACCCTAGTCGGTCTGCTTCTCAATCCCATAGCCTTACTGTCTCCAGGAACCCCAGCCGTTCTGTTTCGGACAACCAAAGTCGCTCTGTTTCTGAGAACAACAGCAGTCGGGCAGTCTCTGATAACCACAGTACTCAGGCTTTTCCAGAAAATAATAGTGTGGCTGAATTGAACAATGAAGACAGGTCCTCTGACGACCTGTTGGCCGACATGCTGGCCTCTTCATCCGCCCTTCCAAGAATGCCTGGCACTTATGACTTCACAGGCTTGAAAATAGACGATGGTTACCCCACTGATACCATTGAATCTCTCACTGGGCGACTAGCTGTATCGCCGCTTGTTTCAGAAATTAAAGGCAATGCTAGTATTGGCGCTGGCTCCTTTGGAACAGAAGTGGTCCCGGTCCTGGCTCGCCAGGACTCCCTCCAAGTGGACAAAACTGAAGCGGTTGACTTAAATAATCAGTCTGGCCTGGACGCGGTCGCTTCCCATCAACACACGGACTCTGACCTTCCTCCTCGGGCCAATAAGTCTCTCCCCTCCGCCCATGACAATGAGTCGTTGGAAATCCCCATGCGTGGAGATCTTCTCATGAAAGTCGAACACTCACCAACACCTTTTCTCAATTCACCTGACCTTGCCCAGTTCAAGTCCCTGCTTGATCCGGGCGTGCCCAAGCCGGAATTGGAGCCAGCAGTTGACATCGAGAAAATCTTGGATAGCAGTAGTCTAGAGGAGAAGTCCTCTACGCTGGTGTATTCTAGAAGCAGCTCTAATGCCGGAGCACCTTATAGCCAGATCAAGTCGCCCAAACGAGGCCAGTCGGCACAGTCTCCCCAATATGTGGAGTATACGGCTCCCTCCGATGAAGCCTTGCTGAGCTTTGCAATCCAAGCGCCAGATAGAACACTCAGTCAAAGCTCAGCAAGAAATGTCTCCACTCTGACAGTGTTGCGGTCCCCAGGAAGATCGCAGACTGCACCTGCCACTACAAACACTCCACCTGCTCCTCCGGTCACATACAACAAAACGTCGCACGTGACGCCCGTATTAGACCTGAACCACTCTTTTACGAGTAACTCCATCAATGTCCCTGTTCTGGCACCAAGCAGGCTCTCGAGTACGAATTCCATCAAGAAGAAGGGCACGGCCCGGGTCAAAGGTGTACTTAGCTCCATGTTTGGTAAGAGCAAGAACTACTCCCTGAACAATCTCCCTCCGTCATCTCCCGAGCTCAGCATGAAAATTAGTACGCCTTTCAATGCCAAGCATGTGGCGCACGTTGGAATAGACGATGATGGTTCGTATACGGGCCTTCCCATAGAGTGGGAGAGGTTATTGAGTGCAAGTGGTATATCCAAAAGAGAGCAGGAACAGCACCCCCAAGCTGTCATGGACATTGTGGCCTTCTACCAAGACTCCAGTGAAAATGCCGATGACAATGCCTTCAAGAAGTTTAAACAGGTTGAGCAGGGTGGACATTTGACTGGAAGCCAATTTAAGCGCACTTCTCCACCCACAGCAGCTTCTTCGCCAACCACAACAGCTACGGGATCCGATGGGCTGGATGGCGATAACTTATTGCCCCAGAGGGTCAGAACCAACTCGTCTGCTGCGTCTCCTCCCAAGAGCTCCGCTGGACACAATACCTCGCTACATCTGCCGGGCATATATGGCACACCCAACTCAAGTTTCGATGGGCAATTCATCCCCAGCCGTCCTGCGCCCAAACCTCCTGCGTCCAACGCCGGCACTATCAGCGCCTCAGACGCTTCACTGAAGAAGCAAAGCTCCTTCATACGCCGGTCGTTCTCTGCCAAATCCAACAAGTCAACGAAAGTCGTCCGCGACGAGACGGTTCCCCAGCTACCCAAGTACCTCCAGACGAGCAAAGGCAATACAAGCCATACTTCCATCCCCAAATCCAAGTCTCATAATACTTCTCTAGCCGCGAAAATCCAGAACCCTCCACCTGGCTCGTCCACTGCGCCCGTTCCCCCGGTGCAGAAATTCAGCTCCACTGATTTCAAGTCCCACAGACCTCCTCCTCCTCCTCCAGGTGCTCCTTCTCTAACCCCAATCCATCCTGCTGATACTCCAGAACCACAGGCGCCAGCCCAGGTGGAAGAAAAGGAAATCAAGGAATCTGGGGATTTCAAGGAAAATAAGGAGACTAAGGAAACCAGGGATGTCAAGGAGGTCAAGGAAGCCAGACCTGAAGAGGAAAAGCCGGCTCAGAAACCAGTGCGTGATGCCAAGATGGCCGCACTCATTGCACAGAAGAAGCGTGAAGAGAAGAAGCGCAAGAATCGTCAGGTGGTGCTGAAACTCCAGGAAATCTGCTCCGAGGGTAACCCCAAAGAGTTCTATAGGGAGTTGAAGAAAATCGGACAGGGTGCCTCAGGTGGAGTGTACATTGCACGGTCACTCACTTCCAATGGAGTGGTAGCCATCAAGCAGATGAACTTGGAGCAGCAGCCCAAGAAGGAGTTAATCATCAACGAGATCCTCGTCATGAAAGACAGTCAGCACGCCAACATTGTCAACTACATCGACTCGTATCTTCTTAAAGGGGAGTTATGGGTGGTGATGGAATACATGGAGGGTGGATCTTTAACCGAGATTGTCACGCACAGTGTGATGACCGAGGGCCAGATTGGAGCGGTATGTCGTGAAACCTTGAATGGGTTGCAGTTTCTTCATAGCAAGGGTGTCATTCACAGAGACATCAAGTCAGATAACATTTTGCTCAATACCGAAGGACACATCAAGATGACGGACTTTGGGTTCTGTGCGCAGATCAACGAGCTTAACTTGAAGAGAACAACCATGGTGGGCACTCCCTACTGGATGGCTCCGGAAGTGGTTTCCAGGAAAGAGTATGGACCCAAGGTGGACATTTGGTCGTTGGGAATCATGGTGATTGAGATGATAGAAGGAGAACCTCCCTACTTGAACGAAACGCCCTTGAGGGCACTCTACTTGATTGCTACCAACGGTACCCCAAGATTGAAGGAGCCCGAGGCCTTGAGCTACGAAATCAAGAAGTTCTTGGCCTGGTGCTTGCAGGTTGACTTCAATAAGCGAGGTACTGCGGCCGAGTTACTCGAGGATAAGTTTATCTTGGAGAGCGACAATGTGTCTTCATTGGCACCTTTGGTCCGCATAGCCACCATGAAGAAGGCTTCGGAATCACTAGACGATTGATTGGTTGCGCTAGTCGTGACCTGGACTGTTATGATGTATATGTAATCTATGTGCGTCCCAAGCAGCTATAGCCATCACAGGTATTAAAATCCCCCCGACATATCTCTAATACGGTCCACCTCTTCCTGTAGTGCCTTTAGATCGTCTAAGATGTTGGCTGTGCTAGAGCTGCTCTCGGTGTGCTGGTACACCTGATTGGGTATTTTGTCCGGAAGCGGAGGTCCTTGTTCCAGCCCCATGGCCGAGGCAGAGCTGGCTGTTCTTCTGGACCTTGGCGGAGGAGGAGGTGTCGGTCTGGGGGACCGCTCGGCGGTGACTCTGGGCGGAACGGGTGGACCAGGACTGGAAAAACCATTTTGGCCCGAGCCCCGGTCGTATAAGCTAGACTGGTTGGGGAAAAGCAACTCTTCGCCTGTACCATTCAAGGGACTAGGCTGTGACACCGATCGGGACCGCCGTTGGCTGGGTGCTTGCGGAGCAAACAGGTTTCCACCATAGTTGACATTTCCAAGAGACCCAATTCCAGTGCCAGAGTTGGCAATGCCAGAGTTTTCATTTCCAATGGCGGAGTTTTGGTATGTGTTTGCAAGGGTGTTCCCCGTCATCTGCTCCGAAAACGACTGGAGAGATATGGCAGGCTGGGGTTCTGCTGACGGCGAGAGAAGACGGGCCATGTCTGCAGGACCGGTGACGTTGGGCTGGAGGAAGTTGTTCCAGTCGCCCAGCGATTGTTTGTCGTAGCCCATCAGGGCCATTTGTGCCGGGCCCGTCATGTTGGGCTTGAGGTACTGTGGCTGGGGCAGTAGTTCCCGGGGCAGCCTGAAACTGGAGTTGGCGCCCAAATGAATGCTAGAAGGAACACCGTCCACCAGAATGGTGTCCACGGAATTGAGGTTTTGAAAGTGGTTGATCTGTGGCTCCATTTCCTTGAGGAGCTTTTTCTCCTCGGGGTCGGGCGAAGACACCACGGACGGCACCAATGGTACCGAGAGTGAGGGCTTGTTTTTCATTCGGTCCATGAGCTGGTCCATCAGTAAGTAGTCAGAGTTTTCGTTGTAGTCATATACAGACGCATCTGTTTTAATGTCGGTGACGATCTGGTCAGAGAACTTGACGCTTTTAAGCTTTTTCAGGCGTTTTTTGGTTTTCTTCTCGTCTGGCCGTTCTCCAGTCAACATGAACTGGGTGAACAGATCCAAATCGAGCTGTGCGGACGGAGGGTCGCTGGACCCAGGATCAGGCTCTGCTTCATCGTCCTCAGTATCGTCATTAAGCCGTTTTTTCGAAAGAATGGACGGCGGCGTAGGCACGCTGGTATCAATAGCAATGAGGGCCCGGTCGGGCTCTCGTCCCTGAAGGGAATGGGATATAAGGCGTAGCAAGGCGAAAAACTCGCCGATGTTGAGCAGGTGCAACAACTTGGCAAACATACGGTTGGTCTTCTCCTTGGTGGCGGCGGAGATCTTGAAATTGCTCAAGAACTGGTACACGTCCAGAATCGACACCGTCCGCGAGTTGGTGCGGGCCAAGATATCCAGGTACCAGCGCATGTAAGTTTTGGATTCCTCTAGTGTCAACTGTTGCGCCTTAAGCGATAAAGGGATAGTGTTTGTGGCGTCTGCATGCTGGGGTATGCTGTCGGACGAGGTGTTGATGTGTCTATAGTTGGAGGCCGAGGGGATTCTGGAAGGCGGAGCGATCCGGGAGACGGGGGCTTTCGGGGTGGGTACTTGGTTGCCAAAGAACACTGTGGGAGGAGCAGTGGGGCCCGTATGGCTTTGTGGCGGCGCCTGGCCGGTCCAGAAGGTATTGGGGTCCATGGATGGAGTGGTGGTTATAACGAGGCTAAGGAAACAGGAGTTCCTGGAACAACGAGGAGTTTGCAGCTGGATATGTTTGAATTAGGGGATTTGGAAGGATATGCACTTGGAGAAGAGAGTGGGAGCAAATGGATCTGGGCCTGTGGCGATGAGTAGACGGCTAGTTGAATGTGCTGTCTGGGAGTGTGAGATCAGTAGCCCGAACAATGCAATTCTGCAGGAGGATGTGGTTCGCGCGAGAAATTATGCTTGATAGCTGGGGCCATTTGAAGGCAGCTGTTGCATAATGGGAAGTGCTGCGGACTAGAGAAATAACGAATAGTATTTCTGGATGTTGGGGGGATGGGGGGGTTTTTATATTTGGGGTATTTTGCTTTTGTGGTTGTTTCTTTTTGTGTTTGTGTTTGTGTTTGTGTTTGGGGTTTGATTTAATCTATTTTTGTTTTCTCCCAAAAGTATACGTTCCCGGCAAAATAGAGATATGAAGAATTGGTATGGATGCGGTAGAGAGTAATCAGGTCCAAATCTGAAACAGCAATAAATAGTAGAAAAGAAAAGACTTGTGAAAATTTAGAAAATCCAGTAAAGTATCAGAAGGAGTTTAGAGAGTCCTAGTATACAGTCTAATATTATGGGTATTAATAATATATAACAGTATGAGTAGAACAACAATGACAATATGGTGTCAATATGGTGACAATAACTGGTAGTGTCCGACAATTACTGGTAATGTCTGACAATTCCAGAAAATATCTGGAGATGAAATCTGGCGTTCTGAAATCTGACAATTGTCATTAAACATTATGATTCATTTAGTTGTCTCGAAGAGCTTCTTGCATCAGCAAATTGTCAATCATCTGTCTCTCGCTATGATGGGAAAAAGCATCTGTAGGTTGCATGGCAGTTCCGTTTGCATCGGGTCTCTGCTGAGAGTGAACAATCTTCTCAATGGAGTCTGCACTGGGCATAAAGATCACCCTGGTTCCCGGGTTCCGACTCATGTTCTGCAACGCGTCTAAGTACCGGATTTGCAAGGCTGCAGGTGAAGATAAGATATCCGATGCCTTTCTCATTTGCTTGGCACTCTCCACTTCGGCCTTGGCATTGATGATCTTGGCCTCTCCAATCCGTCTAGCCTCAGCAGCCTTTGCAAACGATTCTTGCACGGAAGGAGGCAACGTGAGATCCTTGATCAAAATGGATTCTATATTGACTCCCCATTCGGCCGCAGTCTTGGAGATAATGGCCTCAATGGACTCGGCAATCTCCTCTCTCTTTTCCACCACATCCTGCAAAACACGGTTTCCAATCACATCTCTCATGGTATTCTGCGTTCTCTCGTTGATAGCAGAGTGGATATCGGAAATGGAGAAGATGGCCTTCTGAGGGTCAATGATGTTATAATAAACAACTGAGGTCACCTGCACCGAAAGGTTGTCTCTGGTGAAACATGATTGCGGAGGAAGTTCTCTGGTGTTGATTTTGATGTTGACTCGGGTCAAGCTCTCTGACCACGTGTTAACGTACGACGTACCGGGCTCGATGGTTCGCGATAAGGCTCCGAAAGTTTGCACCAAGCCCACCTCTCCTTGGTCCACAGTTTTGTAAGGGTTTTCGCACAAAAAACAAAACACTCCACAACACCCGAAAATGCTACCCATGGACAGAATGAAGTTCTGGTACGAATCCTGAGGAGGCGTAGGGTAACTTTTTGCAAAATTCTTGGCCACCATTTCGGGCTTGACATAGGCATGTTGTTCCTTCGCAATGGATTGAATGGAAGCGTCCGACATTGTAGAGAATTTGAAATGTTGGTTGCAATTAATAAATATTGGGTGGGATTAATTATATAGTGAAATTGAAAATGGAGGGGCGAAAGAGGCTGCTTTTATACTTGTGTGAGGGCTTGGCATTATCTTCGCCGTCACGTTTATACTGCATAGTGCTTTTAGCCGCACAAGGTCTTGCATTAAAGCTTATTTACATTATTGTTAGGGCCCAACATTTTGATATTCATGCATAAATAGCGATACATACACTGGAGAGTATCCAAAACGGAAGACGCAGTGAATCCAAATAGTCTGTTTTATGCCGGTTTCCTCATGCACATGGTTACTCATAAACCAACTATAAAACATCTTCCGCTCCTGCATCTCCTGCACAGTGGCAAGATAAGGTCCCTGATAGTGCGCACGACTCCACCTTCACCCAAGATACAAGTGCCAGCCCTTTTCGCCAACATAGTCGGCCCAGTCTATGCAGGTGTCGCCAGTAGGGTTAAGGCCCCATACTTCCGTGAGGGTTTCCTCGATGCGCTGCAAATTACCCAATTCGTATTGTTTGCGATGCAGGCGAAACCGCTCGATCATCTGCGCTTTATCGTACACCGTGGTACATGCCATTCCACAAACCATCAACAGCAACGACAACAGCACCTTGAAACGGGTCTTCAGCAAAATGTCTATGAGTCCAAGGCTTTTCAAAAGTAAGTGCTGAATGCGGACGGTTTTGGGTGGGAGTCTCTCAATGGCCGTGGCTAACTGGATCTTGCACACGTACCGGTAGAGATCGAAGAGATGCAAATGTAGCACCTTCTCATTAGGAATGGTATCGAGAAGAGCCAAATGGTGACTTTGCGGCTGGCATGTGTTGATGTAGTGGGAGAACTCGTCCACTTTGCTCTGCACCTTTTCGTAGTGTGTAGTACGCATCTCATTGGCCTGGGAACTACCATTCCGAATAAGCAGTTCAATACGTTTCCGATCGTCATTGAGCTCGGCCTTGGCACTGCCCATATAGCACATGAGCTTGTATAACGGACTCACTATGCCCTGCAAAGGGTCAATGCCATACGAGTAACCTCGGTCCAAGGCTGCTTCGTATTCCTGCACGGGGAAGATGGGCCCGGACGCTAGAGCCTTCAGCGATACTATATCGTGGCACTCAAAGTCCAGGATCATCCACTGGATATCGTTATTTCGCCCGAACATATTGCTGACTGCACAGAGACCTCCACAGGACCTCAAGAGTCGGGCGCACTGGGCCATGAAGCTGTGCCAGTTCCTAATGTCCCCAGTACACACCTCCATACCTATGAAAATAAGGTAGAAGGCAAATAGATACAAGATCTGGTCCTTGTTTCTGGGCTGCAAATTTTGCCCCACTTGCTGACACATACTCTTGGCGGCCTCCTGCATGTACCTCCAGGGTCCAGCAAAGTCACTCTTCTCCTTCCTTAGCTCAAGGTAAAAGCCTCCCCACGCGGCCAAAGCATATGCTATACTATCGTTTGTCTTTGCAAGCCCCATAAACGTCGATGCAAAGTAGTTCAGCGATTCCATCCCAATGGATACAAATGTGCAGTACTCTTTCTGGTAGTACTCAAGGTACACGAGGCCCTGGGACTCCAACTTCGAAGCATGACTGAAGTCGGAAACCTGAAAGCTGCCTGTAGGATGAAGGGGTATATTTTGAGCTGCACTTATGGGAACAGAAGGCTTGGCCTCGGGTTCTTGGTCGTACAACTCCGTCTGGAAGCTGGCCAAGTCGTTTTTAAACTCATTCATGTCGTGCACCACCAAATCAAGATTGAAGAATAAGTTTAGATCCTCCAAGGTATTATCATCTTTGACCAGGGCGATTTCCAGGCCCATACTTTTGATTTCAGTATTTTCCAGGCCCATACTTTTGATTCCAATATTTCTCTGAATCTCCAAATCCCCACTTTCTCTATTTTCCTGGTTCTTCTCTACCCGAGACCCTTGGGTGTTCCCGGGCCAGATACAAACGTCACTTCGGCTATTGCACCGGGCACACACGGGGTGGACCTCATCACACTTTTTCCTGGAGTTAGCATTTGTATTCTTTGTCAAATCCCAACCAGACAAAGATCTAAGGAACAAAATCGAAGGAACAAAATCCAAGGAACAAAGATCTAAGGAACAAAATCTAAGGAACAAAAACCAAGGAACAAAGATCTAAGGAACAAAATCTAAGGAACAAAAACCCTAATATTAGACGGTACGTACTTTCTCTTGCGGCAGCGGAGACACCCATTGGAAGATCTGGCCCTAGGTCCAAGAAAACGGCTTTTTTTGCATATAGGTAGTTGCGTTCCAATAGGTATAGTGGTCAGCTTCACGGTCTCGAACGTATGCCCATTAAGGGTATGGAACATGTGATCCATGTCAATAGAAGTGATGTACGCACTGCGGGGGGCACCAAGAGGAGCACACATCAGTACACCGCTTCTAGGGGAACGAAAGTATAAAAAGCAAATGGATAAGTGAAGAGAGATCCGGGTGTGCATATAAGACAATTAAACCATTCACCACCAATTTCCTTCTACTTGTTGTATTTCTTATTCTCGTGTTCTGATGGTTAGATGGTCATGTGATCATGTGATCATCCAGTGCGTTAGGTTGTTAGAAATCTTGAAGGTTTCATGAGACGAAGATACTGCGGGGTGTATGCACGTAAGATGCGATACCGTAAGGTGAGGCAGCATTTATGAAACAAAAGCCGCGCTTGTTCCAGAGCCTGGGCTCTAGAGGCCGCGACAACGCATAAACTTGCAGCAAATGCTCAGTACTCGGTCCACTATAAAAGGACCTGCTGCTGCTGTTTTTTTCAGGACTGTTAATTATTTGGGAACTGTCACTTATTAATGAATTAGAAGGATCATTATTTGAGTCACGGTACTACGACTACGATTGCTTCTGTTTACCAATAAATACGATTGCTTCTGGTTACCAATAAATACGATTGCTTCTGTTTATAGTCATCAGGATGCAGCATATTTGGATGATTATGGCTCTCTTTCGAGAGTCGTGGATGCCTGAGTTCCCAGCAACCAATTTTTTTCGACTCTCATTGGCTCAGGTGAAGTGGTTACCATTGCCTCCTACATGCTCTGACTCCACAAAGACATGGGCATCAGCACTGGTATCTGGTCTGACTCCACCAAGACGTGGGCATCAGCACTGGTATCTGGTCTGACTCCACCAAGACGTGGGCATCAGCACTGTTATCTGCTCTGACTCCACAAAGACATGGGCATCAGCACTGTTATTTGGTGTGACTCCACAAAGACATGGGCATCAGCACTGGTATCTGGTCTGACTCCACCAAGTCAAGCAGTCTGGATACCACATTGAGCTCGTGACTAGGAATTACATAAAGCTGGATCAGATGTGTGGGAATATGGTACGAATTGCACACCGCATCAGAGTACTGCCGTTTGTCTTGTCCATGGTGTATACCATGATAGTGGTGGAGCAAAAGAGAATTGGAGAAGAAAGGGGAGATTCATAATTCTGGAAAAAAGACATTCATATCTTTCCACGTCAAATGTCAGTACTAATAGTACTATTATACTTACAATCAGACTACAAGCCACTACTACTGCTGTATTCCTACTAGTCTAGTACTATTCTATAGTACCATGCTACACGAGTGACTCAGTCTTTTATTTTGTCTTGAGGGTTCTGGTTCCGTTGAAGTAATGGATGTTAATACTACTCGGTCTTGTAGTTGTTAAAAGAATGGTCAAGAAAAAGCTTCCATCCTCCTAGAAGAACAAAGTGTATGTACACTGGTGAATGGAGGATATAGAATTATACCTCCGTGGTAGTGGGTAATAATTTCAGATCTATGGAAACAGCCAACCAAAAGCCAACCAAAAGCCAACCAAAAGCATTTCCCAAGGCCAGAGTAGTATTAGTGAATACAATAGCTCCACCGTGGATAAGCCATTTACTAGCCCTAGTAATATAGTGATTGCTTAAACAATTCAATAAATCATTAACAAAACCATCGTCATGGTATTTCTTCATAGAGTAGGAACCAGTGATTTTCCTATTTAAGAATCTCTTGAAAATGATAATGTCGCCGGTGAGTTAAGCCTAGATGTTCCACCAAATTCCATTTTCAATCAAGGTCTTTGAGAAAACATCTTATAGAAAGAGTACTCGTCAGGTCTTTATGACCCTAGTATCCAACCCAAAGTCGTTTCAAGCTATCAACAAAGTTCCAAGGAGATGTCATTACTCTTGATGAAGATAATGGCAATCTTCCTGATGTATAGGTCCACAGTCGAGTTAAAGTAGTCAGTCAGTAGTCAATAGTCAATATACTATAGTAGTCAGTATAGTATGTAATACCCAGTGTAGTATGTAATACCCAGTATAGTCAGTGATCAAATGTCAGTAGTCAGTATACTATAGTAGTCAATAGTCAATATACTATAGTAGTCAGTAGTCAGTAGTCAGTAATCAGTAAGTCAATACCCAGTATAGTCAGTAATCAATAAGTCAATACCCAGTATACTATATAGTAGTCAGTAGTCAGTAGTCAGTATATAGTAGTCAATAAGTCAATAGTCAGTATAGTGTATTGTAATCAGTAAGTCAATAGTCAATAGTCAATAGTCAATATACTATATAATACCCAGTATACTATAATAGTCAGTAGTCAGTATAGTATATAGTATATAATAGTCAATAGTCAGTATACTATAATAGTCAGTATACTATAATAGTCAGGGTGTGACTGTTTCCTGATAGTTAATACCTTCCTTGTGGAAGTACCCCAAAACCACAAGTCTTGGTCATTAACCTTTGATATGAATACCCACTTGGTCATTCGTCTTGACTCAAAGCTTCTGTTCGGATCCTGAGCACCCATGACTTTGTCACATTACTTTTCCAGAGTATTCTCCTCCACAGACGCATGGCTTCTTGTAGCTTCTATCAGTAGTCAATACATAATAGTCAGTCTATATAGTCAGTAGTCAGTATACTATATAGTCAGTAGTATATAATAGTCAGTGGTCAGTATAGTCAGTAGTCAGTGGTCAGTGGTCAGTATAGTATAGTGTATAGTAGTCAATACTTAATAGTCAGTGGTCAGTATAGTGTATACTATATAGTCAGTAGTCAGTAGTATAGTGTATAGTAGTCAATACTTAATAGTCAGTAGAGAGTCAGTGAACAAATGTCAGTACTAGGAATTAAAGTAGATTGAGTATCTCTGTATGTGAATTAATAGTCAACTTCCTTCTTCAGAGTTTATCATATCAATATGTAGTATCAAGACATGATTTAGCCTTCTCCTTTATCAATAACACTCAGTAACAGTAACAGTAACAGTAACAGTAACAGTAACAGTAACAGTAGTCAATGGTCTTATAGTTTCGTCATTCTAGTAGTAATCAGTTGTCCATATTCATAGTAGTATATAGTTATAGTAGTTCATAGTCATAGTATTTCATAGTCATAGTAGTTCATAGTATTTCATAGTCATTGTAGATCTTGTTGATTTAGTATCAGTATAGTTCGCACTCGCACTAGACGTTTAAAGTGCGCGACAGCAGATTCCCTCAGACCATTGAGTAGTGAGAAAGTGAGAAAGTGAGTAGTGAGAAAGTGAGAAAGTGAGAAAGTGAGAAAGTGAGAAGTGAGGAGTGAGGATTGAGCATCACCAGAAATTGAGTAGTAGAAGTCGCACATCATCATTTATCAACACTCTATATAGTTTCGCACACCCACATTTAACACCAATAATACCAATAATACCAATAATACCAATAATACCAATAATACCAATAATACCAATAATACCAATAATACCAATAATACCAATAACACCATTAACACCAATAATACCAATAACACCAATAATAACAATAACACCAATAATACCATTAACACCATTAACACCATTAACACCATTAACACCATTAATACCATTAACACCAATAATTTTAGACCGAATTATTAATAATCAATGGGTAATCATGATTTAAATAAACGACTATGTGAATAGAGCTCTAGATTTCTAGATTTCTAGATTTGGGTTAGTCTATACCTTTGAATATTATTTAAATTAAATTAGATTTACTGGTCTACTTTACTTTACTATGGTCCCCACACAGACTACTCTAGAAATGGACTACTTTGGAAATAGACTACTCTGGAAATGGAGTACTCTAGAAATGGAGTACTTTGGAAATAGACTACTCTGGAAATGGACTACTCTGGAAATAGACTACTCTGGAAAAGACCCTTTAATAAACTTCAATACCAATTTCACTGGTGAAGTTAAACAGAGAATGTACATTCATCAGGTTCAGGATTCTTCTCTCCAGAAGAAAATCGGAACAAACTCCGACAATCGACTCTATTGAGAATAATCCGTAGGCTGGAACGTACAAAATCTGTTCAGTGAACCGGAACCAGAATTCCTAGTATCTGTTTAGCTTGGACCTTAATCGTTCCATACACTGGCACCCATGTGTAGTGGTCGTTTACCAATCTTAGTAATTCAGGAGAGAGTGCTGACATCTTAGTTCTGTGTATTGTTGTGGATGCTAAACTAATACCCAGAAGCTTTTCTTTTCAGTAGGCTTATTTTGTTACCCCAGAACATACGGAGCGGGATCTCCTTTTATATGTAAGTTTTCCTTTTCTGGGCGTAACATGGTCACTCCTTCAAATCGTCCAAGAATAGAACGTACGGCATACATTTCTTAGCCACCACATTCTTAAGACCTCTTTGGACCAATACCTCCTTGGATCGATTTTATAGAGCCCCTTCCTTGAAACCTCCTTGGATCGATTTCATGGAGCACTCTTATTGTTTCATCTGGAAACTGCATATTGACCCATGCGAGATGTCTCACATCTCGCCTGTTCAACAGTATTAATCCAGATTCCTAGTATGAGTAGAAAATAGTAATGAAGATAACTGAACTCCACACTTCTAGAAGATTCGATTACGTAATCGTCCATTTATAGNGAGATGTCTCACATCTCGCCTGTTCAACAGTATTAATCCAGATTCCTAGTATGAGTAGAAAATAGTAATGAAGATAACTGAACTCCACACTTCTAGAAGATTCGATTACGTAATCGTCCATTTATAGAAACCTTACGAATATACTCAAGTACCATTCAACTAAATATCACTATTCAACCTACTATGGCTAGATTAGTATTCCGATGTTTGTGGCTAATATAATTAGACTGTATGAGAATCTGGTCGTGTACTGCATATTATGAGATAGATGATATAGATATGGAGAATAAAATACTTTGGATAATTGAATGAGAAAACTGACTAGAGTTTTGGATGACTGGAATAGGAATATAGGAATACTGGAATATAGGAATATTGAAATATTGAAATACTGATATATTCTTAGTGTAGGCTAGAATGAATACTGAGTATGGAAGACAAAAGACAAAAGACAAAAGACAAAAGAAAGACAAAAGAAAGACAAAAGACAGAAATAGAATGGAGCAAGTTTTTTAATACTAAATACTGGAAAAGGAATGGATGGATGGAATTGTGTGGGTGGATAGTGGAAGAGGAGGACCGAGCGCGGGTTCAGTGGAGGCATTTCCCATTTGCCTTTTTCCATTTCCCATTTTCCATTTGCCTTTTTCCATTTTCCATTTCCTTTTCCATTTTCCATTGCCATTTCCCATTTGGTCTTGGATAAAGGCCCTATACTGCTGCACTGGCACTAGAACGCATGGAGGCGCGCAAGGACCATTCCTTGACACCGTCCAAGAAAAAATGCTTCTGACGACATGTGCCACGCTTATACTTAGGACTGACCCGGCAATTTCCGGAAAAAGAAAAAAGGGAATAATAAAGGTTGACACTGTATTCTTGATATTTTATAGTGTGGTGTCTTGGTGTCTTGGTGTGGTGTCTTTATAGTGTGGTGTCTTTATAGTGTGGTGTCTTGGTGTGTCTTGGTGTGTCTTCATTATAAACTGTTGGAGTTTTCTAGGACATGGTCTTCAGTGGAGTGTATAGAGTATGCAAATGTACGGTTTTTCTTCAGGGCATAAGGGCTTTGGTTCGCTCAAGGTACAACAAGAATATGACAGTTCGGGACAATAGGGTTAGGATGAGTAAAATCCTTTTCTAAGGTGCATACGCGCATGCTCCGAGACAAGGTGCATACACTTGCATCCCGAGCGTTTCGTCTTCGCTAACTGAGTGCAGGCGCCCGCCATTCTTTTCTGTGCAAACAAGAAAAAAGCTTGGAACTTGAATAGAATTACGGGGATTGGTAGAATGGAAAAGGCTAATGCTCGAGATGCCCACCTGGACTCATGCCTTGCTTGACCATATGCATACGCAACGCAAGAGTGCGCGCAAGCATTTTTCAGACACCGAGTACAGGGCTTCGCACCGTCTATACGGCACAAGCACCCATAAAAAGAGATCCAGTAACATTTAGGAGTTCTATTTGAAAACATAAACAATCTTCATGAATTGTCTAAATGTCCAATCAATAAAATTGGTCACATATAATGATGCAGAAAAGTGGATGTGGTTATAGAGGCCTTTTGAACGGTGTGCCGTCAAATGCAGTAGTGTATGCAGGTAATGCAGTAGTGTATACAACCAATGCCAAGGCATTAAAGCCATGCACTTAATGTGCGTAAAGCGGACGCGGGAGTGTATGGAGATGAGCAAATAAGGAAAAGTGAGCAAAATTTTCTCGGGTGCGCACTGTTATCAATCAAATCTATTTAATCTATCTCATATCTTGATCATCAGCACTTTTTTCCTCACTCTTTTCCTCTCTTGCCATGAGCGCCCAGCACCCCCAAACCGCTGAGTCTCTTCAGGATGCAGACCACTTTCAAAGTGAGCTCCCTCAAAGTGAGCTTCAAAGTGACCAATTCCAAAAAACATCACGCCACTCGTCGCTGGCCTCCACGGCATCTCCCGCCGCTGACCACGTCAAGTACCAGGACCATAAGGCACTCCCCGAATATGAACCGGTTCGTGTGACCAATGTACTGAGTTTCTTCAAGTATATGATGGCTCCTCAGGTGGACAATTCGCCAGCTACTTCTACAGCCAAATCCCATGGTGTTCAGATGACTGAGTTGATGACGGCTCAGTATAATAGGCCTATTTTGAAGGTGGCCTACTACTTTGCTGCATTTGTGTGTGCATATGTTTATGCTTTGGATGGAACATTGCGTTATCAATTTCAAATCTATGCTACTGCCTCTTACAGTCAGCACTCGTTGTACACCACGGTGACGGTGATCCGGTCTGTGGTTGCTGCTGCTGCTCAGCCTACGTATGCCAGATTGTCTGATTACATTGGCCGGTTGGAATTGTTTGTGGTGGCTATATTGTTCTATGTTGTGGGTACAGTTATTGAGTCGCAGGCTTTTGATATCCAGCGTTTTGCTGGAGGTGCTGTGTTGTACCAGATCGGTTACTCGGGTGTGCAGTTGATCTTGGAGGTGACGTTGGCCGATATGTCCAACTTGAACTGGCGTTTGTTTGCTTCTTTCATTCCAGCCCTTCCATTCATCATTAATACCTGGGTTTCCGCAGATATCTTTACTGCCATGTACCCATCCCACTCATGGTCTTGGGGCATTGGAATTTGGGCCGGTGTTTTCCCTGCTGCTTGTGTGCCATTGCTTATTTGTCTCATTGACCAGAGATGGAGAGCAAGCCGGACCGAACAATGGCAACGGATCAAGACTGACCGCAAGCTGCAGAATAAGCCAAAAAATATCTTTCTGGATATATTCTGGAAAGTCGACGTGGTTGGTATTCTTCTCATCATCTGTGTGTTTGGCTTTATCTTGGTACCTTTCACTCTTGCCGGTAACAAGACCGCTACTTATGTTAACTCCAGCACTGCATGGGGAAAAGCCCATATCATTGCTCCTCTTGTGATTGGTGTGTGCTTGATTCCTGTTCTCGTTTTGTGGGAGTGGAAGTTTGCCAAGTTCCCCATTATCCCATTCCCTCTTTTGAAGGACCGTGGAGTGTGGGCTGCACTCGTCATTGCCTGTCTCATTAACTTCATTTGGTACATGCCCAACGACTTCATGTACACAGTTTTGGTGGTAGGAATGAACACTTCCATTAAGGCTGCTACCAGAATCACGTCGTTGTACTCGTTTGTGTCGGTGATCACCGGTCCCCTTTTGGGTTTCGTTATTGTCTTGGTCAAGAGAACAAAGGCCTTCATCATCTTTGGCTGTGCCTTGTGGTTCGTGTCCTTGGGTATACTCTTGCACTATAGAGGCTCCAATACTGGCCTTGAACACCAGAGCATTAAGGATGGTGTCATTGGAGGCTTGTGTGTGCTTGGATTGGGTGCTGGTTTCTTCACTTACACCACGCAGCTTTCGATCCAGACCTGTACCAATCACGAGTACATGGCCGTGGTGCTCTCGCTCTACTTGGCCGCATACTCCATTGGTTCTGCTCTTGGAACGGCTGTTTCTGGAGCAGTGTGGACTCAGCTCATGCCCAGCACCATCTTCAGAAAGATGGCCTCTTTGGGTGTCGATACCTCGCTTGCTACGCTGGCTTACGGAGACCCATTCTCCTTTGCCATAAAATACACCTGGGGCAGTCCTGAGAGAAGATCCGTGGCCATGGCCTATGCTGACATCCAGAGAAAGATGTGTATTGTTGGACTCTGCTTGTGTGTGATTTTGATTGTCATGGCCTTCTTCTTAAGAGACCATCGTTTGGCCAGTGTGCAATCGTTGGATGAGGTTGTGGACCATGAGATGGGTGTTCATGCCGAGAAGCCCGCTATGGGCGACACCGTGGTGGTCAACGACTACGACAAGGATCCCATTGCTATGTTCTTCAAGAATCTCATTCACGGTGGCAAGCGTTAGCCACCATAATTTAATGTATAGACTAATGAATCAATGATTATTGTGACAACACACTACTCTAACTTCTACGCTTGTAAGTAAAAGTTAAAGGAGCTCTCTTCATGGAGCTGCTTCAATTGGGGCGAGGTGATACTCATCTCAACTGAATTATAGTACTTAGTCGTTAGTATTTGGAGGGGTAGAAACGTCTGGTTGGAGATTTCAGTCGTTGATCAGTAGAACCTAGATCAACTGAATCAAAATATTAGCGCATCTGGGACTCGGCCTCCTCGAACATCTTAAATGTCTCCCGTACATCTTCTTTCATTTCCTGCGCCATACCCACCAAAGGTGTGGACGACTTGTTGAACATCACGCAGTTAGCAAACATCAACATGATATCGCGCTCCAAGTCTTTGACGGTATCATAGCTCTTTTCCGAGTCTTTGTGCTTGATATTCTTGAAAATGGACTTCAAGTCCTTGGGCTCGAAGATCACGTCCTCGTAGTTTTTGGCCAGCACCGCCGTGAGGAATGGCGACGAGTACCGGTGCTCCTCGATGGTTTTGACGAGGTTGACTGCGATGTTCTGGAACCGTTTGCGCTTTTGCGCCAGATTCACGGGCGACTTGGCTCTTTTCCGGGGCTCTTTCTCTGCGCTTTCGGTTTTGCTTTCTTCCTTGATCTCCTGGGCTTCACCATGAGAGACTTGCTCTTCTAGAGTTCCAGTTTCGATTGTATGGCTTTTAACCTGGGACACATCCTCCTGGGGCTCTTCTTCCACAGGTTCCTCTTGTGCTTGTTCCTGTACTTCTTCCTGTTCGGGCTCCTGTTCTGGTTCCTGTTCGGGTTCTTGTTCGGGCTCCTGTTCGGGTTCCTGTTCGGGTTCTTGTTCGGGCTCCTGTTCGAGTTCCTGTACTTGCTCCTGTACTTGCTCCAGTTCCAGTTCTTGTACTTGTTCCAGTTCTTGTACTTGTTCCAGTTCTTGTACTTGCTCCTGTTCTTGCTCCTGTTCCAGTTGTTGTACTTGTTCCAGTTCCTGTGGTTCTAGTTCCTTTTCTTCCAGGTCCTGTAACTGGACCTGTTCTTCTTCCTGGACCTTTTCCTTTTCCTTTTCTTCTTCTTGTTCCTGGACCAGGACCTGGACCAGGCCTTGGCCTTCTTCGTCTAGTTCCTCTTCAACTTCTGGTTCACCTTCTGGTTCACCACTTTGTCCGTCTAATTCCATTGCGTCTTCATTATTCTCCTCTGGTGACTTTACTGGTGGACTGGCCAGAAGCTCTTCAATAACTTCATTGTCATTAGTTTCCTGGACCAGCACCTGCTCCTCGTGGTCTATGTCCATAGAATCAGTTCTAGGTACCGTTTGACTTTCAGGCTCCAGCTCCCGAAGGTACTTTGATTTGAGTTCGTCGAGCTCGCGGAGCAACACGTCGCTATAGTTCATGGAGCATTCCGCCACGATTTCCTGCCCCACGGTCTTGAAATTCAGCAACCACCGTTCAAGAGAAATCGAATGCTCATTCTCAAATGAAAGAAGCCGCTTGAGACCCGTGGACGCCACCAAGTACCGGAACTGTGAGGTGTCCAAAGCGTCATCCTGGCTAACATAGTGATGGGCGGTTTCGTATTCTTGGATGGACTTGCCTAACAAGGGAAGGAGTTCAGAAACCGCCACACTGCTGACCTCGTGTGCAGTCTCAAGGTAACCCCGTACCGTGTGGATTGTTAAAAGCACGTATAACGATTTTCGAGTTTCATCCATGGGTATGAGGAGTGGAAGTGTATGAGGAGTGGAGTAGATGCGCGCAGTACAGTGTATCTGATATGGAGTACTGTATAGTAGATAGAGCACTGTATAGTAGATAGAGTACTATACCAACTATAGAGACTTTAAAGATACTAAACAGACGGCAATGATATGTTTCAAAATATCCGATTTACTATATAACGTTATTTTGGGCTTGGTGGCAGTAATACTAAAGGATAGAAGTATGAATGGGACGATGCGGTATATGCAGGACAGAAACAATATAATTTCATTAGATTGCTTACTGTTCAATTAGTAAAGATGGATAAGTCGGTAGTATACAGTACTACTAACTACTACTATACAGTACTATACAGTACTACTAACTACTAACTACTAACTACTATACACTACACAGTACTACTACTATACACTACTATACTACTATACACTACTATACTACTATACAGTACTATACTACTATACACTACCATACTACTACTATACAGTACTATACTACTATACACTACCATACTACTACTATACACTACCATACTACTACTATACAGTACTATACTACTACTATACAGTACAATATTTAGTGAATATTGACACTCATTATTGATGCGCGAATTCTAAGCAACATTCCTACACCACCACTACACTCTAATGCACTCACTATTTTCGCACCCAGTCTTCGCACCCAGTCTTCGCACCCAAACCAATCTACTGTTAGAACTTAAGCAGGTCTGAGATTTATAAACAAAGTTATATCAATTGTATATTCGAATACTGTAATTTAACGTAGACGGATTCCTAGAGAATTCATCTAGTTCTATATACTTTTCTACTTTCTACTTTCTACTTTCTAGTTTCTACTTTTCCACTGTGTTAGGTAACCCATTCAGGGCTTTCCTGAACCAGTCATCAAACAGTTATGGACCGTTTTGTTTCATTTATCATTTAGAATTCCATATTAAAGAATCCTTGTGGCTCAACCAGGTCCAATGGTTCCACTTGCCCAAGGCCTTGTGGCTTAATCCAAAGTCACTAGATACTCAATTCTAAGGCCTGTAGGATTATTCCTAACATCTACTATACACTACAAACCAATTTATTCATTATTCATTTTTAATCTACACACACCAATGTATAGGATACTACTATTATACTATTATGGTCTTTTAACTACTTGTGCTATACTCTACAGAAGTAAAAAAGACATGTGGAACACGAAAACTCATACGAAACTGATGCTTTAGATAAACACATTTATACAGAACATTACATTTACCTATATACCCGGAAATGTTCCAGCAGACAGAGCCATACTACTTCTTTCTTATTATATGCTTCATTCATAATATACAGACTTTTCTATCCAGACATTCCAATGATTTATATTGATCTTATTAAATGATTTTTGAAAATGCCTTAATAGATGTTCAATAAAGTAGAGGAGACGACAGTTTAGAGTGGAGGAGTTTAGAGTAGACGACAGTTTGGAGTGGAGGAGTTTGGAGTGGAGGAGTATAGAGTGGAGGAGTATAGAGTGGAGGAGTTTAGAGTGGAGGAGAGACACAATTCAATACAGTAGTAAATAGTGGGGACAATAGGAATAGGATCTAATGGATATAGAAGTGGTTAAAACACTACTCTTTTATATCAACTCTTTAAATCTACATGGCCAGGACTTAGTTTTAAAAGACCACCATACACTCCAGCACCTAGTCTGTAGTTAAAGAGAGGATTAGTATATAAAAGTGCAATGTCTAGGCATAAAAAACTGTCAAGAAGATTTGTAGTATATTGTATTAGGTAATTCCGGATCTATACCCTTTTAATACCTAAAAATAGACACTTTTTGAATAGTGTAGTAGATATAAGAGAGTGTAGTAGATATAAGAGAGTAGTGGAGACAATGCAGCTGTATGCAGGACACGCCAGATTATATATATATATATATATAGAAGCTATATCTTGACATTCATAAATTCTATATTTATATATTGAACCTTGACTAGTACCGAGCCAAAAGTCCTACCCATATTATGCTTCAAGTCACTAGGTACTATTGTACAATGGTAAATACCACTCCAAGTACTCTTCTACACTCTACTCTTCTACACTCTACTCTTCTACACTCTACTCTTCTACACTCTACTCTTCTACACTGATATTTATGTATTATGTATTATGTATTATGTATTTTATTCTAAAGTTTGCTAGAAAATGAGGCTAGGATATCTAGTTGAATAGTAGTTCAGGGTAGGTATAAATGTATTATAGTAAATATGACATCAATCTCGGTATTGGACAATACAGTGGATTCATTACAGTAAATATATAACGTATAGTATTGACAATAGTATAGTAGATAGAGACCAGGTCAAATACTAAGAAACTAGGTCAAATACTAAGAAACCAGGTCAAATACTAAGAAACCAGTATCTACCTTGAGTTGAGATTCCACCAAAAATCTAAGAATACAACCGACTTAATCATAAGCTTTCTTTAAAGCTTAAAGTACACTATAGGAAAGAGTCAATGCAGAATGGAATATGGTCTAGTAATTACAAGAGAAGATACTATAGTGAATCCATGGATAGACATTGGTATGGTTTAATACAGAATAGTATTAAAGGGTGGTAGATGGTAAATGGAGAATGGAATAAAGGGACTTTTTGCTGTGGTTTTTGTTCTACCCTCAACTCATATTGTACACCTTATAGCTGTCTCTATTTGAACTCTCAATACCACACTATAGACACTATAGACAGACACCTATAAACCACACTATAGACAGACGTATAAATTGTCATGTGTCCTCCATACTATAAAGTTAGTATATCTTGTCTCTGTCCATTCATCCAAGTTCTACACCTGTTCTAGCATTATTTCCTTCATTATATACAATCCGCTATACATCTTTCTATCCTCTTAACGCTTTCTTCTCTTTTCTCCTTCTTCTCGTTTCTCTATCTTCTCGTTTCTCTATCTTCTCTTGACTCCTTCTCGTTTCTCTCTCTCCTCTTATCTCTTTTGCATGTTCTGCATCAACAAGGCACTATGGTTAGTAAAATCAAACAATCAAAAAAATCCAAATACATACTTTTGCTCCTGGAATCTTTGCCCCACCCGCTCGCTGTGCTTCAAAAACTTCTCGGAACATTTGAAGATACACGACGACTCCTTGGTGGACAAGTTGGCAGACGTAAAGTCATTGACACAATCCTCAAAACATCTGGACACCAAGTTAGAGTATAACCTCATAAAGTCCTTCATCTGCTTGGCCTCCACGACCTGTTGGAATTCTTGTTGTTCTTTGACATTCAATTGGTCCATTTTAGTTGGTGTGAGTAGTTAGTGCATTATTGGTTTGCTCACCTTTTAAAAACTTTTCATCTGAGTATGGCACGACCGCGGATTCTGGGGTCCTGACGTCACCTCAACTACTACTACCCTTTTCATGTTTTTAATTGTCCAAGAATTCTATATTATTTGGGTTCTTTATTTTGGGTTCTATATACATGATTGTTGCTTAACAAGGACACACGTTGGGTGCTCTTGGAAATGCACTGATGTCTCTGATATTCTCCATTCGGCTCAAGTAAGCCAAGAGTCTCTCGAAGCCCATGCCAAATCCTCCGTGTGGACTCGTGCCGTTTTCTCGTGTGGATAAGTACCAGTCCATGCCTGCAGAGTCCATGTTTCGGTGGACCATTTCCCTTTTTAACTTCTCCAAGTCGTGTTCCCTCATAGACCCACCCACCAACTCGCCTATCTCAGGTACGATCAAGTCGTAGCAGGCCACGGTCTGGTGCAAGTCGTTTTCGGAAACACCTTTGGAAAGAGGCATGTAGAACGGCTTTTGTGCCTTGGGGTAATCGGTGATGAACACCGGTGATTGGAAATGTGTTCCTGCTAGCCATTTCTCGTGCTCCGTCAGGATCGAGTCTCCCCATACAAGTCTGCCCTTCAGACGTCCCTTGGCCTTGACGGTATTAAGAATCTCCACGGCCTCGGTGTACGTGATGCATGGCCACCGTTCTTCCCTGAGGAGACCATCCCATAATTCCAGAATGCCAGAATCTTTGTATTGAGAGTTGGTCAAGTCCAGCAAGCTGCCAGAGTCCGAGGGACCAAGGGCCCGTAGTTTCAGCACCAAGGCCCGGATCAAGTGCTCAGTAAAGTCAACGAGTTCACTTACATCCGCCACGTGGGAGATTTCTGCCTCTAGCATCCAGAATTCGCTCAAGTGGCGAGTGGTGTTGGAGTATTCAGCCCGGAAACACGGTGAGAGCGTCCACACTCTGTTCAAGGACGCAGCTAGGATCTCCAAGTGTAATTGCGACGACACTGTTAAGTAAGCTGGTTTTCCAAAGAAGGCAGTCGAAGGAGATGCTGTAGAAGCTGAAGGAGAAGGAGAAGCATCAGCTGATGCAAATGCTTCACATGCAGAATCGCCAACTGCTTGCACTCTAAACTGCTCGCCAGCACCCTCGCAATCGGAAGACGTGATGATCGGAGGACTCACCTTGATAAAGTGGTTGTCGTCAAAAACTGCAGCTAGTATAGACTCGAGCCTGGACCGGAACCGAAGCACCGAGGCCAAAGTGGAAGTTCGATGACGAAGAGTAGGCAAAGAACGGAGATATCCAAGCGTATGGGACTTCTTCTGGAGAGGGTAAGTATCAGGCACATCACCAACCACAGTCAAGTACTGATCCAGCACAGTAGCATCGTACACAAGCTCGGAAAGCTGACGTCCGTTTGACTTTCGCCACTCCCCCCTTACCTCAATACTCTGGCCAACCTTCAAGTCATGTTTCCCAAACACCAGCTCAGGGTCCCGTACAACTATATTCACCGGCACAGCCAGCGAGCCATCAGCCACATCAATGAAGCCCACAGTCTTGGAGGTCCGAACCGAACGTATTAATCCCCTTACCGTGACCGCCACATGGTGGTCATGTTCTTGTAGTAGTTTTCGATGAGTGGGAGGAAGAGAGTAGTATCTGACAGAGAGCTGGGAGTGCTGAGACTGTAGGGAGTGCTGAGACTGTTGGGACTGTTGGGACTGCTGAGAGACCTGAGAGACCTGGGAGATCTGAGAGAGCTGAGAGAGCTGGGACTGTTGGGAGACCTGAGAGACGTGATTAAGATGTAACCGCACGAAATGATGCGCGCTAGTCTTATGACTTCCGCATATCCCCCTCCACACAACCAATCCAAAGCGCGAGCTCACACCACCAACGTTCATGAAGTAGTAGTAGTCGCACACTAATGATTAACGCTACGCACCGCACAAGTTGTTTTCCCTCACACCACTAGTTACGCACTATACATTATCATTATAGATGATAAATTACGCACCACTCCACTACACTACACTACACTACACTACACTATACATTATACACTATACACTATACACTATACACTACACTACTATATACTACACTATACAATATACAATATACACTACTCTACTCTACTCTACTCTACTCTAATATACATTACTCTACTCTACACTACACTACACTACACTACTCTACTCTACTCTACTCTACTCTACTATACTCTACTCTACTCTACTCTACTCTACTCTACTCTACTCTACACTACTCTACTCTACTCTACTCTACTCTACACTACTCTACATGAGAATACTAAAAACTTTAATGCTATGGAAGATTATACTACTTCAAAGAAGACCTTCGAAAATCTAGAAAATCTAGAAAATCAACTCTTTCATATTTTCATATTTTATCTTATTCTCATTCACCAAACGCAAATCTTCTAGTCAAAAGATCTCCAGATCCATATTGGAAATTCTATCATAGTTAAAACCCGAATTTTATAAAATGAAGATGATTAAAAATATATTGTTGCTGATCAAAAAAATGCTTTGTATACCATAACATATGTAAATTAAAATAGTGGTATACACTACTACACTACACTACTACACTACTACACTATACACTACTACACTACTACACTACACTACTACACTGGTATACACCCCAGGGTAGAATACTACAGACCCAATTTGAATCTTAACGTAAACCAATAATACACTTCTATTCTTATACTACAAAGTATATACTAATAAAAATAAGAAGAATTGGGTATACTGAAAATTGTACCCAGGATAAGCATTTGCACATTTGAGACTGGGTTCCCAATTACTGCGAAACCACTGACTTTTTCTCACCCAGTCGCACTACTCAATATGTAATAGTGTACTTTTAGTAGTAGAATCAGTAATCACTATAGATCATTTTTGGTCAGGATTGGTAATATTTGTGACTATTTCGTAGCATTGTACTTTCAATATTTTCCATATAAATTTTAAAGCTCTAAACTTTACTAGACCAGACTAGAAGACCAGACTAGAAGACCAGACGAGAAGACCAGACTAGAAGACTAGAAGACTAGACTAGAAAACCAGACTAGAAGACTACAAGAAAGCTTTTGTAATTGACAGTCTGAGTAATGAGTCAGTACCAAGGAAATCAAATAGTCTTCAGTAGTCTTTAGTGGTAGAGCAGGAATCAGACTTTGGTATAAAAGCCGTGATGGAGATGAAAATCACCAATAGTCATGAATGCTTATGTATTATGCTCCTATGTTCTACAATGGTAGTAGGTAAGGTAGAAGAACTAATACCATGGTACAGAACATCACTGCTGTATAAGAAAGAAAGGAGTATAGAAAGAAAGGAGTATAGAAAAGAAAGGAGTATAGAAGAAAGAAAGGAGTGAATGTAGATGGTGCAGGAAAGTCACGGATGGACGATAATCTAGTATATACATAAATAATATCAGAGGACCCGAGATCTAGAAAGAGGCATTGTAATGTACGTTTGTTACCTATTTATGACCAGATGATACACATGAAAACCCAAGGATTGGTGGAATACATGAAAGTATTTAATTCAATCCATAGTTTATTTATGACAGAGTATGAGATTCATACATATACAATGAATTGAAGAATCCATATATTCTCACTGACTGCTGAGCCAAAGATCAGGGTATATGTAATACCAGGTTCCAAGCTATCTAGAGCCAATATACTTTATAGAGTATTGTATAGAGTATTGTATAGAGTATTGTATAGAGTATTGTATAGAGTATTGTATAGAGTATTGTATAGAGTATTAAAGTTATACCTTCGCATGAGTCCTAAAGTCTATAGTCATTATTGATTCATATGACTACCACAAACTACTTAATTTTATGACTAGTATAGATTACTTACATTATATAATTAATAGATTAAAGTCCTCAATACTTATCAATTCTTGCACATCCAATCAGTCGTACCATATATTTATCCATCATAGAATGAATATACAGTACCAAGAAATGTTCAAGTCAGAAAAAATGTCAAAAATGTCAGAATAGAATTTCAGAAAAAATGTTTGAAAAAACGTTTGAATAGAATTTCGGAAAAAATGTCAGAATAGAATTTCAGTGTTAAGAAAAAACGTCTCACTAAGTCTCATGAAGTACCGCGATAAACTGCGAACTGCGAACTGCGAACTGCGAACTGCGATAAACTGACTCACTACTCCACTCTACATTCTCATCAATTGTTAACATCCTCAATTCCACTCATTCTAGAGACTTTTATATATCCAAACTATGGTGAATTATTGAAATTGAATCACTATATTATATTGCACTCCAATTTTATTCATTCGAATCCCTATTGTACAGGATTTATGATATATACTAGTACTCTTTACTGGCTCAATTCTCACCAACTCTGATTGACACTGATTGACACTGATTGACTCTGACACTGATTGACTCTGACTGACTCTGATTGAAACATAACATCTCTGATGCACTCTCATCATTCTCATAGTGGTCAATACATTCTGCATGGTCATGGACAATTGGATGACATGGTGCTGTGTGCAGCTCAAAAGGGCTTCGTTCATTATTGCCTTACCGAACACATGCCTCGACTCAATGAGTCTTATCTTTATCCTGAGGAAAGGGAGAAACAATATACACTGAAGAACCTTTGGGAGGATTTCGAAACTTATTTGAAGCATGCCCGAACCATCCAGACGTCTTCTCACTCCATGAATATCTTGGTGGGCTTCGAGGTTGAGGGTGTGGATACACAACACATTGTTGCTGCCAAAAAATGGAAACAAGTCACTGATATGTGCGTGGGAAGTACTCACCATGTGCACGGGATCCCAATTGATTTTGATCGGGACTGTTGGGGTCGCTGTGTGGAGATTTCCGGCTCTATACGCAGTCTCTTCCATGATTACTTTACTTTGCAGGGAGAAATGATCCGGGAAGTACAACCGGATGTGGTTGGCCATTTTGATTTGATCCGCTTGTTTCAATCCGGTACCGATGTTTCTACGGGGAAGGATATTGCTGACGTTAACATCGAGTGTGATTGGCCGGACGTCTGGGCTACGCTCTCCTCCAATATCCAAGCTGTGGTCTCATACGGAGGTCTTTTTGAATTGAACTCCGCGGCCATTAGAAAGGGTTGGTCCTCGCCTTATCCACAGGCTGATATTTGTAGACGGATCTTGGAGTTGGGTGGAAGATTCTGTCTCTCCGATGATGCTCATACTGTGGACCAGGTGGGACTCAATTACGAGAAGATGTGGCTGTTTCTAGTGGATGTTTTGAAACTAGAAACCATCTACCACTTGGAACGGAGGAATGGCCGTACGCTGGTGGTGGAAGACTCAGTGCTGGATTTATGTCAGCATGTATTCTGGACAAACAAGTGATGATGTATGTCTATATGGTATATGTATTCCGGAAACGCTGCTCGTAGGATCCGTTGACTATATCGATGGACTAGTCTATAGATCCAATGACTAGATCTATCGATTCCAATGCACTAGATCTATCGACCCAATGACTAGTAAGATCTACCGAACATGGTGAAGTTCACTGCCGGCTTGTCACATCTGACACACTTCTGGTCCTTCTTCAACTCAGGCTGGTCGTATGGCGTGCACAACGACTTGGCTCCCATGGAAGGTGCCCGCTCGTCTTGCTCCTCATCGTCACCGTTGTCTTGCTTGGCAGAAGAGTCCTTGATGTCGTCCTCACATTCGGGCACTCCACACCATGGGGCCAAGATCACGTTCTTGGCGTTCAACGTAGGCACAAAGTCCTTCCAGTCCTCCACGAGCACCCGGTGCTCGTCAAACACCTTGCGGGCGTTCACCAACAACTCCTTCTGCATGACCTCCAAGATGTGGGGGATCTCTGTAGTCAAGTCGTCCAACTTCACCGTGTACTTCTTGTTGTTGTCACGTCTGACGGCCGTCACAACGCCTGCAGCCAAGTCCTTGGGTCCGAACTCCACCCGCAATGGCGTACCCTTCAACTCGGCATCGGCAAACTTCCATCCGGGCGAATAGTTGTCCCTGTAGTCACCGGTGACTCTAACGTCAGCGTCGGCCAAGGTGCTTTCGACCTTCTTGGCCCCGTCGTTGATCTCCTTTCTTTGGGCATCCGTAGATTTGGAAGTCAATCCAACGGGAATAACCACCACCTGGGTCAGGGCCACACGGGGAGGCAACACCAATCCTCTGTTGTCGGAGTGAGTCATGACCATGACACCAATCACACGCGTGGACAAACCCCACGAGTTTTGGTGTGCATATACCCTCTCCTTATCAGGGCCCTCGGGGTTCTCCACGGAGATGTTGAACATCTTGGAGAAGTTGGTTCCCAAGTGGTGCGACGTGGCTCCCTGGATACCTCTTCCGGTAGCAGGCACAAAACCTTCCACAGTACTGGTGTATTTGGCACCGGCAAACTTCTCGTTCTCGGTCTTTCTACCCTTGACCACAGGCACGGCCAACAAGTCCTCGTAGATGCTGCGGTAGTAATCCAAGATGTTCTCCACCTCTTCGGCAGCACCCTCCTGGGTCAAGTGAGCGGTGTGGCCCTCTTGCCACAAGAACTCTCTGGTTCTCAAGAAAGGCTGTGGGTGCTTGAACTCCCATCTGACCACGGAGTTCCATTGGTTCAACTTCAAAGGCAAGTCCCGGTGCGATCTGATCCACTTGGCGTAGTATGGGTACATGACGGTCTCGGAAGTAGGTCTGATGGCAATGTGTTCGTCCAACTCGGAGGAACCAGCACGCGTGACCCAAGCCACCTCCGGAGCAAAGCCCTCGATGTGGTCCTTCTCCTTCTCAAGCACCCTGGACGAAACAAACATGGGGAAGTAGGAGTTCTGCACGCCAAGCTTCTTGATGCGCTTGTTAAAGTAGTTTTGAATCTCCTCCCACACAAAGTACGAGTTGGGACGCAAGATGTAGCATCCAGACACGTCGTAGTAGTCCAACATCTCAGATTTGACCACCACCTGCGAGTACCAAGAGGAAAAGTCCTTGGCCTTGTCCACAGTAATACCAATGAGTTTGGCGTCCTCCAACTTGGCGGCCTCCTTCTCCTTCTTATAGGCCTCCTTCTTGGCAGCAGCATTAGCCACAGGAGCAGCGGGAGCAGAGGCAGCAGCGTCGGTCTGGAAGTCCGTGGGGATAATCTCGATCCCCGTAGACTGCAAGAAGTCATTAATGGTTTTGGCAGGAAGCGCCACCTTGGCCAGTTCTGTAGACAACTCAAAGTTAAGGTCGTCCTTGGCGTAGACAATGGACAGGTCTACCACAAGCTTGATCTTGCCAGCACATGCATTGGACAAGTTTGCTATGGATACCTCCTTGACAGTGGTAGCAAAGAATTCTTGTACCAAGGCTTCGGCGGCCAACCGGGGCTCCTTGACCCCGGCAGCTTTGGCTATGGCCCCAGCTGGAGTGGCCGTGGACGCCAAGGCAAACACCACCACCGGCACGGGCGTGGCCGTCTTGGCCGTCTTGGGCTTGAACACTAAGGTTTTGGTAGGAACGGCATTTTCCGCCGACACGGTGGCTAAAGAGAGCGCCGCTAAGGTTTGTTCAAGTGCCATGGGTGATGCGATGTAAGCTAAGAGAGACGAGAAAATTCTGGTGGTCGCGCTACAAGTATAGACTGCGTACTACAAGAGAAGTGCGCACTATAAGTATGGAGCCATGCGCACCTTCACTCCTTTGTTTCATCTACTACTTCTCTTCTTCTCTTCTTCTCTTCTTCTCTTCTTCTCTTCTTCTACTACTACTACTACTTCTTCTCTTCTACTGTTACTTCTACTACTTCTACTGTTACTTCTACTACTGTTACTTCTACTACTTCTACTACTATTATCTAGTCTACTACTACTATTATCTAGTCTAGTGTTACTGCTGTGATGATCCAGATACTATGGGAATGGAGAAGATTCTGAATCTGATTAGAGCTAACGTGGTTTGTCCATTCTATTAGTTGTCCATTCTATTAGTGTCCATTCTATTAGTGTTCATTCTATTAAGCTACCAGTCTCAGTCTATCTTCTATGTTAGTCTACAGTACAGTCTGTGTATGGACAAATGTCTGCTTTAAATCTGGAATTAGAACAAGAGAAGAATGTGGAAATTAGTATAAGCTTTTAAAAACTAGTAGCCAATCTCATTAGAAAGAGATAATTAAATTAATTGGAGTAGTACGTTTATCCTGTTTTCAATAGCAGGTCTGGTTACTCTACGATTTTATGAGTAGCGCACTACCAAAGATTTGAGCGTACTGGTGTGGTTCTCCATACGGGCATTTAGGCATAAACTGGCTGCTTCAGTTAATGTATGGAGACTACTGGGCCGGTTTTCTGTTCCGAGGGTGGAAGCGGCAGTTCCGGGGCTTATATCCAGTTCCGACCTATTGACTCAGGTCGTTTCATCCTCTCCACAAAAAACTTTTTTTGAAAATGGTTTGGATTTCTGGGATCCCGTCAATTTCGCCAAGAATATATATCATCATCAACTCTATAAGTTGTTTGTGTGAAGAGCTATGAAGAGGTCGGGTCCCGTCACGTGACCATTCCGAGGGTCACATTACAATATTAAACTTCTAGTTCTACACCATATAAATAAAATCAGAAGTAATTTCTACAACCAGACTCTATCTATCTACAAACACACAATGACTCCTTAGAAGTGATAAACAGGTATATATTTCACGATACACTCAAACTCTGTATTACTGCCCGGGAGGTGTACTGCACATTGACAAGTAGACTTCAATTTTCAATTCCTTAATTGGATTCATTCAATCGGAAATAAAAAATGTTCCATGTTCTATGTTCTACATAAAGCATCTAAACCTGGTACCCATACGTGGGTGCGAAAAAGAGGAACTCCACTGCGAAAAAGAGGAACACTCTACACTACTCTACACTACTCTACACTACTCTAATGTGCAGACCATAATGAACACTAGAAGATTTAAATAGTATGTTTATGGCTTCTTTATTAAACTAACGTTTTAATACATATAATCCATTAAAGGAAGTACCAGAACGTGTACTCAAAACTCATATCTGTTCCAGGTTATTTATGGGTCAAGTATAGAAGACAGAAGTAGAAAGTATTGAACAGTAATACAATTCAAAATACACTTTTCAAGTATACATTGTTTGATGAATATTATGTATGGAGTAGTATTTATAGTATGGAGTAGTATTTATAGTATGGAGTAGTATTTATAGTATTTATAGTATTTATAGTATGGAGTAGTGTACAGTCCTTTAACGATTATTCAGTAACACAGACTGAGTACAGTATGGAATGAAATTATAGTCTAGTGTAATATACAGTCATAGGATATGACATATAATCTCCCACATTTCGGTTTTGATATACATGGTGAGTGGAGTTGAAATGGGTGCGAAACACTACTAAATACTCTAAATACGCTACGATATACACTACTATATACTCTACTATATACTCTACTATATACTAAATACTCTAAATACTTAATACTCTACTAAATACTCTACTATATACTAAATACTCTAAATACTAGTATCTCAAAGAAGTGTGGGAAGAGTGAGAATGTTGGAACTTAAGCAGGTCTGAGATTTATAAACAAAGTTATATCCGTTGTATATTCGAATACGGTAATTTAACGTAGACGGATTCCTAGAGAATTCTCTACTTCTATATACTTTTCTACTTTCCACTTTCTACTTTCTACAGTCTCGGGAACCCATTCAGGGATCTGTGGATCATGGAACGTTTTGTTTCATTTATCATTTAGAATTCCATATTAAAGAATCCTTGTGGCTCAACCAGATCCAATGGTTCCACTTGCCCAAGGCCTTGTGGCTAATCCAAAGTCACTAGATATTCAATTCTAAGGCCTGTAGGATTATTCCGAACAGAGAATAGACTGAGAATAGACTGAGACATACTCATACACTACTACAGCAGTAAGTATTGGCACAGATCCAATTCAGGTCAAGTTAATTTTATATTTCAATATTTCCGAATTTTACTAATTTTATAATGTCAATTCTGGCATCAAATAGATGTGATATATATTAATACTATTGTATTAAGTATAGGTGATTAACGTAAAGTAAAGTAAAGTAAAGTAAAGTAAAGTAAAGTAAAGTAAAGAGTATGTCGAGGTACAGGACTTAGATACAAGTTTTTATACAGACTTTGAACATTTTGAATCGTAGATTCTAGTATAGTTGGGATTATACATTAATATGATTTATTATGATTTACGAATTAATCTATAGTGTAGAGTGTTGGGTATAGTTATAGTCTAGTGACATTCTAGTGCTGTATATAAGAGAGAAAAGAGAGAAGTGTAGGAAAAGAGAAAAGAGAGAAGTGAGAGAAGTGAGAAAAGAGAGAAGTGAGAGAAGTGAGAAAGTGAGAAAGTGAGAAAGTGAGAAAGTGAGAAAAGAGTATCCTTATACACTAGTCAATATACTATACTATTAAACCAGTCAATATACACCAAACCAGTCGAAATACACCACCCCAGTCAATATACACCACACTAGTCAATATACACCACACTAGTCAATATACACCACACTAGTCAATATACAGGATAACCACAATTCTCTTTTTAACCAAACTGATTATTCAAAATTAATGATTCCATTAGAATTCATCCAAATGGTTTGGCTTTTTAGGGCCATGCTTGACTTATCTTTTGTTGCGCGTTATTGCTAACATTCGCGTAAGTAGGAACTGCAAAAAAAACCGTACACCCCTCATTGGTCTTTAGTACTCTAATAAGTAAGACACTTCAGTGATAATGTCAATCATTTCTATTCGTATCTTAAGCTAGTTCTATTAGAACTCTTTCTGTCTCTAGTATGACTGGACTTTTTCATACCTTTAAAAAGTGGGATACCGGCTTTCTATTGTTGAACAGGCAAAATGTTACATATCTCATGGGTCAATGTGTATTTTCAGATGAACAATAAGCTGCATATGAAGCGGAGGTATTGGTCTAAGGAGGTTTAAAAAGGGAAGAAGGGAAGAAGGGAAAGAAGGATGTGGTGAGTCTGCCTTGAGCCTTGAGTATGGGAGTCAGCCTGGAGTATGGGAGTGGGAACTCCTGGTACTTTGCATCCACAATAAAAGAACAAAGATGATAGATCTCTTAAACTAACA
>NLAC01002150.1:0-16270 GCA_002374635.1 Metschnikowia sp. 04-218.3
CGATACTCGGTGGCGGCTCTCTTGTGTAATTTCATCTGTTCTTCCTGCATACTAACCTTATGAATTTAATATGCAGTGCGTATGAGACGTGCGAGTCTCATACGTTCAACAATTCTCACACCAATTCACACCCCATTCACACCCCATTCACAATAGAAATGATCAAATTACTCTACTTTTTATTATAATTACAAAGTGTTGATCTCCAAAGATGGCGGCAAAGATCCTTGCAACTTCTTAGCCTTGGCAGGTCATTGTCAACCAAAGTGTACAAGTACTTGGCACCTCTGACCTTGAACTTGGTCTGCTTGTAGACCTGGCCCTTGGCGTTGAGCTTCTTGTTGACCTTGATGGTGGCAATCTTAACGTCGGCTCTTCTGGTCAACCCGACGAATTTCTTGATGTCCTTGATCTCTTTCTGCTGCTTAGTATTGATTTGGAATAGGTGGCTCACGTGGGTCGCTAATAAGAAATTCCACGTGACTGAACAAGTCAAGACGAATGACCACAATGGATTCTTGGACTCCTCGAGGATTCATGACTACATGATTGGCCATGAAGATGAAGACAACGGAGAACTCGCATTTTTGGACCGTGGTGGCGTTCAATTTGGTAATGACCAAATTGGAAAGCTTTCTTACATGGAAGTCTTGAAACGCCGTGCATTGAAGAGGTATGGTGTTAGCCGAGTTGATGGCTTCAAAACTCACTTCACTCCATAAAGAATATGCAGTTTCCACATGAAACAATAAGTGTGCTCCATGGAATCAGAGGGGAGGTATCGGTCCAAAGAAGGTTTGAAGAATGTGGCGCAAATGAAACGGTTACTTTTTGAATACATCTTTGGAGATTTGAGGTGTGAGTAAGTATTATTAGTAGTGTCTGGAAATGCATTGGAATTGAATTAGGATGCTCTTGGACATAGGAGTCTTAATAGAGATATGTACTCTGAAGTACTCTGTATAATACTATGTGTTTTATGTGAATGGAATCACTCCTACCTTGTAATTCCCAATGTCCTAGAAATTATGTAGTAATACATCACTGTGAATGTACTCTACTCTCTACACTTTATCTTCATGAGTTTCGTTAATGCCAGTACAGGTTCTATTTCATCTCAGTAGCTGCCCCATTCTATGGGCTCAGGGTTAGCCAGTAACTCCTGCTCAACTATCTGAATGTCACGGTTCTTCAAAGAACCCATGGTCTTTATATTGGTCTTGTGCCCGGCACTTTGGATGGGTGCTGCGCTGCGGAAACTCAAACTCTTGAAAACTTTTGAGAACTCCACGTCGTCCAAGTCATCTGGAAGATCATACCACGACTTGGGCTGCGAGAGCTCCGTGGCTGATGATTCTGCCAATGATGGCATGGGGATGCTGTATGCTTGTGCCTGCTGCAAGCGACCTGATCCAATGGGAATACTGCTCGTGTAGGTCTCATGACCTGGGAGACTCTCATCCTTCAGGTCCTCCTTATCGGTTTCGTGCTTGGTATTGGCCTTGGTAGAGAAGTCGTCCATGTCAAAGACAGACTCTTCATGGACTTCTGTCACGTCCTCGGAGTCGGGGGTGTTGTTGTAGAGCTCCTCCTCTTCCCATACAGTCAAGCCATACTTCCAATTGTCACCCAATTCCTTTATGAAGAGGTCAAAGTCTCGCAGTTGGCACTTATGGTGGTACCTTGCCAAATCGTCCTCTGTTCCTCCGGCCTTCAAGAGATGCATGAACACATTGAAGCAGGTCTCGTTCATGTCCGGGTAAATATCATAAAGAACGCTTGTGTTGTTGTAAAACACAAAGTTCTTGAAGTTGCTATCAGACTCCAAGGATTTTTTGACCGTCTTGCCCCGCATCTTGAAGCCATCTGGCGAAACTCCCATATCGTCCCGCACGCATTCTATGGGCTTGAACGGAGCAGAGCCAAATACTGCAGTCAAGAGCGTGATTCCCACGGACCAGTAGTCGGCGGCTTTGCAATCGTAAGACTGCACCACATACGAGGGGTTAGAGCTGATGGGAGTGTGCAAGAAGCATTCGGGTGCCATGTACTTCTCAGTGCCAACATTAAACACGGTACTGGTCCTGTTGAAGGTGGCCAAGCCCCAGTCACAGATCTTAACCGAGCCCGATTCTGTAAATAAGATGTTCTCTGGTTTGATATCTCTATGGTAGATACCCAAGGAATGACAGTACAGCAAGCCCAAGTGGATTTCCTTGGCCAAGTTGTAGACATCAACAGCACTTGGAGAGGAGCCCGAATGAATGACATCGTACAAGTCACCATTGGCACAATACTCCAAGACCAACACCACAAAATGGGCCGTATCGAAGCTATCCAACAACTGGCAAATGTGCATATTATCATGGCCAAGCCTTTGCAAAACATCGATTTCATGACGAGCCATGGATTCCACATCCTTAGATTTGTGCATAGCTTTCAAAGCCACGTGGCGACCATTGGAAGTATCAAGGGCCAAAGAGACCCTACCAAAGGAGCCCTTCTGGATCTGCAGGATGAAGCGGTATTTGCCATGGAGTAAGAGCAGGCCTTTCTCATAGATTCCAAAAGATGAAGTACAAGATTGGTTTGTTGAAGTGTAAGAAAGATCGGAAGACATTGAGGAAAAACCAATCAAGTAATCAAGGTGTCGGGGTTAAGCAGCCACAGTTGAATAGGGGAAGAATGAGATCAAGTATAAAGCAGTTGACTGATAACAAAGTCAATTTGCTAACAAGTGCTATTTGGCGAAAGGTATTGCCATAAATAATACACACCAACTGGTCAGTCAAGGAAGGGATGAATGGCGATAGGAAGAGAATGTGAGGTAAAGTAAGGACAATGAAAGGAGAGGTTCCCCAGGTTTATATGAAAGCGCGCGAAGAGTCATGGAAATCTGTGGAATGTGACGTGCGCTCGTGCGCTCGTAGGAGGCAAGCCAACGGTCTGGAGGCGGCCTGTATGGCGGACGGGTGCGACTATTTGGGCCTCGAGCTGCGCACGGACTGCACGATGCGACTTTCTTGGGCCACAGCTGATAAACTGGCTTCGCATTCCCAACAAACAAAAGTGGTTCAAAATTCAAGGACAGAAGTATTTTATGTTATTGATATTTATATAATCCATTGTTAGTATGCAGGACCGTATAAATACCACCTAAAATCCAAAAAGAGTTGAAGTGGAGTTTAATACATTGTTCAATAGATTAACTAGTAGATTGTTCAATTAGTAAAGGACATGTATGAGAAGTCTCCTATCAGTGCGATGTTTCCAAGTTGTTTTAAAGTAAGCTTCGCGAATTACACTTGTTTAGAATAGTCTAGAAAGTTCTACCTTCAATAGACAATTGTTGAATCTCTCAATAAAGTATAAGGTTAAGGTTTAATGACATTGAAGGGTCTGGGGACCGGAAAAGTCCAGGATTCGTGGGGAATTGTTTTTAGACAAGACTAGTTAGTAGTGTTTAGGTGAGTTGACCGGGTCGGAAGAGACACTTCCGGGGGGTGCCCCAGGCAGTTCCGGGGCTTATATCCAGTTCCGGGGCTTATATCCAGTTCCGACCTATTGACTTGGGTTGTTTTATCCTCCACAAAAAAACATGGATTTTCTTTTTTTGAATGGCTATGGATTCTTGTTGGTTTCAAGATGAATATATGTAAACGGGAACGTTGCATCTAAAGTGTGTGGCCAAATACGATATGGGTGGTGCAAGTCACGTGGCCAACTCTTCTATTCCGAGGGTATTTCCAATCCAAGTCCACATCTACTCTAACAAGCTGTTATACTCTTTAAACTTGACTCTACTAGACATGTTCCCATTATAGGGCTTTAGCTAGCGGTACTATGGACCACCAAGAACAAATTTTGTAAATGACATCATCATTTCTGAAACCAATTCTAAGTACAATTCTGATTCTGGAACACTCCAGTCATGTCTAGGTATATAGTACAGTATAAGATATCTAGGAAGTCCCAGAAAATTCTGTAGCTTACTCTAATCCTGTGTTCTAGAATAAAGACTTGAAACCTATTGATACCAGTCTAGTCTATACTGTACTCTTGCTACAATGATTACTATACAATGATTACTATACAATGATTACTATACAATGATTACTATACAATGATTGTGAGACACCCAGTGTAGATTTAATTCAGTCCATGGAAGTCTTGGTTAGAGGTATAAATACTACCTAATATGGTAACTATAGCTACTACTCTGTTATATACCGAGTACTATATACTGAGTACTATATACTGAGTACTATATACTGAGTACTATATACTGAGTACTATATACTGTAGTACTACATACTCTGTTATATACTCTAGTACTACTCTAGTACTACTCTAGTACTACTCTGTTATATACTGTAGTACTATATACTGAGTACTATATAGCTGGGTGTCTGGAGTGTACTTGAGTCAGATGCCTGCCTTTTGGACTTGACCCGATCCTGAGTTCTTGGAGTATGGTATTCTAAACTATTGGATATGAACCGGTTATTCGTTCCTAGTGTATTTCTCAGTGAGTAGTTCCTAGAGTATTCCCCTGTAGTATTCTATTCTAGTAGTTCAGTCAACTACTCTACTTCTCTACTTCTCTAATTCCCTAGTAGTATATTTACTTCTCTATTAACTCTCTGGTCCAGTCTAGGAGTAAGTCTAATGGTTATTCTCTAGTTCAGCATAGTTTCTCCGTAGTTTCCCCGTAGTTATTTCTCCAGTACTTTTTCTCCAGCAGTTATTTCAGTAAGTCTAGTTCAGTAGTACTTTTTCAGTAGTAGTTATTTCTCCAGTAGTTATTTCAGTAGTTATTTCAGTAGTTATTTCAGTAAGTCTAGTTCAGTGAGTCTAGTTCAGTAGTACTTTTTCAGTAGTAGTTATTTCTCTAGTAGTTATTTCTCCAGTACATTTTCTCTAGTACTTTTTCTCTAGTACATTTTCTCCAGTACATTTTCTCAGGATTGATGCGATTCTGAAATCTGCGATTATACGTTTTAAGTTTCTGAGTTCCACTCATTGATTCTCATTCATTATGAGTATTTCCACACTCCACTTTTCACACTCCACTTTTCACACTCCACACTTTTAATTGCACCACAAAAAACCCACTACCCCAAACCATAAAATTTTCTAGAGAATTCTATTTCAAGATTCCCTCCATAACATCACGTTTTTCTCCTTTTTCTCCTTTTTCTCCTTTTTCTTTCTTTTCTTCTTTTTTCTTCTTTTTTCTTGTTTTCTTCTTTTTTCCTTTTTTCCTTTCCTTCTGTTCTTTCTTTTTTCCTCTTTTCCTCTTTTCCCCTCTTTTCTTTGCTTCTTGGTGTATTAAATGGTGATACTTTTAGCTTGCGCGCATCCCGTTTGACTCATGCAGCAATCATCTCCACGCACTCTTGAAAAGAAATAGACCATAAATTGGTCAATGGAGTGGAAAAGGAACTGGAGTTTCGATGTTTTCAAAGGAGGTTTTATAGAATTTATAGACTTTATAGAATTTATAGAATTTATAGAATTTATAGAATTTATGATTTCATTGATTTTTTCGGCTCTTTTGTGTTGAATACATCCTACAATCTTGCATTGACCAGGGCTGCGAACCATCCCTCACCATCCCTCACCATCCTTCACCATCCCTCACCATCCTTCACCATCCTTCAAATACATTCTATAATACTACCAACTATCATTTTTCAAATACATTCTCTTTTAATACATTCTCTTTTAATATATCACCTGATTGATTACGGAATCAGGATTATACTGTAATGGCTGTTCTAAAATAAATCCCTATTAATTATTAGTGACTTCCTTGAGAAACTGATTTCAACCCTCTTATTGCTTGAGCAAACTGTCAATCTCCGCACTCAAGCTCATGGGCTTGGTCAAAGATGAGTATCTCTGTACAACCTCGCCCTTTTTGTTGATCAAGAATTTCTCAAAGTTCCACTTGACACGGCTGAGGCCCATGAGCCCCGATTTCTGAGATTTCAAAAACTTGTACACGGCTGAGGCATCGTCTCCATTGACCTTGATCTTCTCTAATACAGGAAATGTCACGCCGTAGTTCAATGAGCAAAACGATGCAATTTCGTCAGAGTTACCGGGCTCTTGGCCTCCAAACTGGTTACATGGGAATCCAAGGATCTGCACCTCCTGTCCGGCGTACTTCTTGTTCAACTCCTCGAGTTCTGTGTACTGGGGGGTGAAACCACACTTGGAGGCAACATTGACAATGACCACCACTTTGCCCTTCAATTGCTCAAATGAGTAGTCGGCGCCCTTGGCGTCTTTGGCGGTGAGTTCGTAGAAACTAGACATATTTTTGTTCTTAAGGATTTAAGGTTATGTGGGAGGGGAATGGCGGGCTATTTATCTACTGAGCCAGATGGCTTGTGTGCAGGCGCCGATGCGGCATATCTGGTCTGGCCCTTTTTATGAGTAAGCAGGTTGCTCGTTAAGTCAACAAAGTGGAATTTGGCCTTGGCTCGGGAATTTAAATACATTAATAAACATTTGCACTGTTGGGCCTATACTGCCCCGATTTCAATACTAACCACTCCATTTCGTGGATCCACCACATCATCGCCTCCTTCAACGATAGACCATGCATCATCGAGGCCGCAACAATGAGACTGAATCCCATCGAGTTCGCAACAATAACACACAATGACCACACCACCAAAACAATAAGGTTTGTGTGAAGACCACAATAAAATTAAGTGGAGACCAAAACTCAAAGTGGAGACAAGTGGAGATTAAACAATCGACACGTCAAAGGGATGATGCATCTTCATGGATCATATCATATAGGTTCTATCAATCACCGTTAGATGAAGTAACGGTCCCCCAAAAACCCCACGCTGGAAATGGCAAATGCCGCTCCAGCAATGTAAGAAGCGATGCTGAAAGCCGATTGAATGTTATCGAGCTCATGCACACGCTCCTTCTTGCGCAAGGCATTCTCCACCTCCTCCTCAATTGAGTGTACAGAGTTTGACAAGCTGGAACCCTCAGGCGTCACGGGCGACGATTCACTAGAAGAAGAACTCTCGGAAATGTTCACATAAGACAGATCCAAAGCCTCGGGCTCAGAGGAAGCAGGTGCAGCAGCAGGTGCAGCGGCCTTCTTCTTGCTCTTCTTGCACTTCTTGGCCTTCAACTCATCACAGTATGCCTTCATGTCATCAGTGATAGGCATCATAGGCTTGCCGCCCTTATAGAACAAAGCCAAAAGCGCCAATGGCGCACCAAGTGCAGAATAGATCAAGTATGGGTGTTTGGCCGAAGCACTGGAGTGCTTATAGGCAGTTCTGAAGGCACTGGTAGACAATGCGGCCAAGGCCAAGTTGACCACGTTGGTAATAGACAAATGGGTCTTTATACGGTTGGTCAACGACTGGCCCTCCAGACTATGTACGGAGTCCAGGTTGTTTATGGACCTGATTAAATCGGGGATGTTCTGCAAAGACTCATAGACTAATGATCCTGTCAATAAGCCCAAAGAAGTCACTCCGCCAAAAGTGATGATGGTGATGCACCTGCCCATAGTAACTAGAACGAGACTTTTTTTTTGTGAGGGATTTGGGAATAAGGATGTCTTGAATTGACAATTGATTCCGGAGTCTGGTGGGAAATCGAGGGATGTGTGCCGTCACACGGAGGCAACGAGTACTGCGGGATGCACGGGTGCGCCTCCACCTCGGTTTGCTGCCATCACCTCACAATGCTCGCAGCATACCGAGAGTGACATAATGTAGTCAAGATCCACAATCAATCAAGTAAATATTCAAGCAATAAAATTGATAAGTCAATTAGTAATCGGGTCACGTGAGTGGGTGAAATGATTGTATGCTTCAAATCCGTACACCAACTCCATACACCAGGCGTTTATAGTATTGGGGGAACTGAGACATGTTCAACCAACTGGCCTAATGTTTCCATGAGCAGTCGCACCACCTCCACTCACCACTTAGACTTCCACTCGGGCCTAGACTTCCACTCAGACCTGGACCTCCACTTAGACCTGGACCTAGACCTCCACTTAGACCTTTAATAGTTTCCAGTATTCAAATCACACTTCTAGCCTGAAAAAATGCATCTAACAAAGTCCACAATCTCCCACTGTCAAGTACTTCCTCTTCGTGGTAATATTTCTGGTATACCAGAGATTCTCACTCACTTCTCAATGAGTCCACTTAATTCACTCACTCACTCACTCACTCACTCACTTAATTCACTTAATTCACTTAATTCACTTAATTCACTTTGTTCACATCAGCTTCACATTACTTCAAGAAATCCGGAAGCCGGTCTGGGTCGCCTTGCACGCTCAGTATATCAAAGCTCTCTATAAGTAACTCCACCAATATGCGACCACCGCGGGCACCTGAAAAACGCCTATACTCATCCGAAACACTGGCCAAGTTCCAGCCCTGTAGACGCCTCAAGCACCCAATCACTGCCCCCGTCCGGTGACGCCCCATTCCACAACATACAAGTAATGGATAATTCTCCTTATTGCAAATCTGCTCCAAAGCACTGGCAATGGTCCTGTCGTCCAATGAGTCCCACGGGTTGATGTTGGTGTAGTTGTAGTCGTTGATCAAGCCCACGAACTCGATGTTAATGCCTTTGTTCAGACAGTAGTCCAAGAAATCTTCCACGGGCTCTTCGCTGGCGAGCCAGAGAATGGTCTTGAGGTTGAGCTGCTCGAGAAACGATTGGTTAATTAGAGACGGTTGGCCCAGACGGTAGAGCTGTTTTTCCACAGGGCAGAAGTTTAGCGGTGGAATGATGCGCAGAATGGGTGCTTTGGGGAGGAGACTGACCTTTTGCGGCTCTGTGGCGTCCACTTGGGGGTCTGCTTCTATGGCTGACGTCATGTGTACTGGAGGTGTAAGCTCTGCCTGCCAAGAGTGTATGGGCATTTTGGTGCGCACGTGATGTCAGACGATCTTTATGCCAAAAGATACCAAACCAAAGATGTATCAAAAAAAACAAGATTAATAAGAAGATTTGATTTTAAACGTTTCTTAGTGCTATTATCTTCCTATATACTGGGACTGCATATAAATGGCCTATAGTAACATCCCAAGATCCTAGCTAAACATAAAAAGTTGACGATTTTTAAATAAATCTTTAGTTCTAAATCTCAATAGTAGCTAGATTAAATTTGTTTGAATAAGCATGAATACTGGGTAATTACTGGGTAATTACTGGGTGAATACTGGGTGAATGGTGGTTATGAATGGTGGATATATAGGTGTCCTGCACACAGCCTGGGAGTCTCACGAAAGAGCCAGCGTACACTTCTACTCCACCAGTATGAGCAAGAAAGAAAGCACCAAGAAAGAGGCCATGGCCAAGAAGGCCGCCGCATCCATGGCTGCTAAAACATTTGGGACCACCAGTCGAATTGATCTAGATGGACCCAAAAAAAAGAGCCTGCTGGTGTTTCAAAATGCCACAGACGTTGTTGCTGCAGTCAACACCACCTACAACAACTACATCAACACGTTGAATGGGCGGTTGAAGCTCATCGACGTGTTTTTGGTATTCCTTGTGGCTTTGGGCGCCTTGCAGTTTGTGTATGTGTTGATGATTGGCAATTTCCCATTCAATGCGTTCTTGGGAGGCTTCATTGCGTGTGTGGGCCAGTTCGTCTTGACTGTCAGCTTGAGATTGCAGTACGCTTCAATTGTTCCATACAAGAGCGACTCCTTGGTTTCCGAAAAGCCCTTTGCCACCATCTCTCCGGAGAGGGCTCTTGGCGACTACGTGTTTGCCAGTTTGATCTTACACTTTATAGTGTTCCACTTCATCAACTAGATCTACGATCAATAAAGACAAGCATGCATTTCATGTATTCTCGTATAACCCTTGTAACCTATCAAGTTTTTGAATTCCCTTGTTGGTCATGTTAGAGATGTCTCCACTAGTACAATTGATACTGTAGACAACTGTAGACAACTGTAGACAACTGTAGATCACTCTGGATAACTCTGGACCACTCTAGATCACTCTAGACCACTATAGACAACACTCTGGACTTGACACTCTGGACTTGACGCTGTATACGTAACCATGAAAATAAAATACCATCAATAAAACACCAACAATAAAATACCAACAAAATATGATTGGATGAGCTGAATACTTTTATAGATTCGTCTGCCTTGAGATCCACCTCAAATTCCACTGCGCACTATAAGGCATGGTGTTTGGTGTCGCACTAGAGGGTATAGTCCCAGGCACCAACCCACCAGAGCATTTCACTTGTATAAGACCATAAACTTTGTGTTACTCCAATTCACTTCTAAAACTCACTCTCACTGCTTTTTTTTTTTTCTCTTATCCTAATCACCAACTAGACATTTACCCAAGACTACATCTGCGTGGGTGCAACGGAGGACCCGATACAGTCAAGTGGAGATGATTTTTTTAGAATTTTTTAGAGATGATTTTCTGAAGGGGATTTTCTAGAGATGCTTTTCTAGAGATGATTTTCTAGAGAGAATTTTCTGAAGGGGATTTTCTGAAGTGGATGGAATTGGAGATGATGGAATTGGAGTTATCTGACTAATGAATTTAACAAGCTTATTTTAATTGTACAAAAAACATGGTCATCTAGATCACAGATCTATGACCTGAGAAGTCCACCAATCAGCATAATCCAACCCTTAGAATGACAAGTAAACGTCTAGTCTACTGTATTCTGCTATACTATAACCATAATATAATCAGGTATAGCTATTGTATCAATGTGCCATTACCACGAATATATGGCTGATCCTTCTCACGGTTAAAAGACTGGCTTATGAGAATTTAGTAGTATATTCGTAGCTCCAGTATGGAATCAGTATATAGTAGAATTAGTAGAATTAGTAGAGTAGTCGTTATACAGTAAGTATTTTGGTCTCAGTGAGTCGCATATAGTGAGTATTCGTGGTCTTGGTATGTAAAAGTAGGGTGTAAAAGTAGGTGTAAAAGTAGGTGTAAAAGTAGGTGTAGAAGTAGGATGTAGAAGTAGAAGGTAGTAGTAGAAGGTAGTAGTAGAATGTAGTAGTAGCTAGTGAGTAAGTACTTCACATCACAACCACCTCTGTGTTCTGAAGAAAGTAGTAGGAGTAGTTTATTATATGTAGTACTAGAAGTCTACTGATTGAACCCTTGGCCATTTCCCAGACCTAGTGTCCGTATCAAGTGATTTATAAGTATCTATTGTGACCAGAATTCGCCCAAAATGAGATAACACGTGGACCATAAATATAGATGTCTAAGTTGTTAGTCTAGATAATCAGGCAGTTTCGGCCATCAACAATCACAGTAACATTATTGATAAAGCTAATAACGTAGATGATGCAGTAGATGATAAGTATATATTAAAGTAGATGATACAGTAGATGATACAGTAGCTAATACAGTAGCTAATAAAGTAGCTAATACAGTAGCTAATAAAGTAGATGATAAAGTAGATGATACAGTAGCATTGAGATATGGATCCTAATCCAGATATAGTAGTAGGGAATCAATATGAATTCAGATTATATTCTGTATACTCCTTCCAGGCTATATTGTATCTACTCCACTCATAGTCTAGTCAAGTATTTGGACCAGAATATCTATACTAGTCACTCACTCAAATGTTAGTTACCATCTTCACATTCCACTATATCTCCTAATAAGTCCGTGAGCCAGTGACTCACTAAATAATACTAAGTAGTAATGGGAGTAATAGGAGTAGCAGTGAAATACTGACTCAGTGTATAATCGAAAGAAGATACTCTGTTTATACAAACTCCAACCTTCTACCAAGCTCTCCCACCACTATTTATGCTACGTGACTGTCTACACTGACCAGTAGAGAGTGCTTGGTGCGATTCAGTAGACTCTCTGAGACATGGGATTCTATATAAAGGTCACATTTAAAGTATAGGTTCTGGTTATACATTTCACGGAACCGTGACCCTAAAAAAGTATTACCGTATGTGCCTAGTGGTATGTTTGGTGTAGTATCTACTACTATATATAGGCAGGTCCGGCATGTAGACAACCACGAAGGTGAGCCAGTCTTGTAAGGGAAACTTAGAGTTGCTCAACTACCCGGCCATGGTCCAGAACATATGGAAAAGACTGACTTCAATTTAGCTGTGCAGTGCTAAGAGACTTAGATAGGATTATTAACCATTGACACCTTGAACACTACCAGTGAGTATAAGGGCACCTCATATATTAAGAGTATAGTATTACAGCGGATTTGTTATACAATAACACAGCAGCCGGCCTTGCTCTTCTGCTCCACAGTAGAAGGGGCCTTCTGGGCTTTTCTCTGCGTAGTGGCAGTGGTGGGCGCATTAGTTGGGGGCTGTGGCTTGCCCAAAGCAGGGGAAGCAGCAGCAGCAGCGCTGGCAACCACAGGCTTGGGGTTCTTCTCAGAAGAAACATCCAGAGTCTCTTGAGGAACCACCGGGTCCAGCACCTCCTCAGGAGGAGGAGGAGCGTACTTCTTTTCATTGATGTTGCGTACCAAGCCATAGAAAGCCTCCTCGACATTAATTCTCTGTTTAGCGGAAGTCTCCAAGAATGGCGAGTTGATGGACTTGGCAAACTCCAAGCCCTCTTCGTAGGATACCTGCCTCTCGCCCTCCAAGTCACACTTGTTACCCACCACCAATACCGGGACATTCTCCAGGTCTTTGACGCGCTGGATCTGCTCGTAGAACAGCTGCAATTCGTCCAAGGAGTTACGCAGGTTGATGGCATACACAAGCAAGAAGCCTTCTCCAGTCCGCATGTATTGCTCCCTCATGGCCGAGTATTCCTCCTGGCCAGCGGTATCCAAGATATCCAACATCACCTCCTCGCCATCCACCACACAAGGCTTTCTGTATGAGTCCTCGATGGTGGGGTCGTACTCGTCAATAAAGTGGGACTGGATTAACTGGATGGTGAGGGCAGATTTACCCACACCTCCGCCTCCAACCACGACTAATTTATATTCCTTGACCATAATTGTAATAGATTCCGAAAGTCTGCAGTGAGGATAGTTTATTCAAAAAGGAAGAAGCTCTGGAGAGGAGTTGCGGAAAAGGAAGCTGAGGGAGAATGGAGTAAATAGTCGAGGGTTGGATTTCAGTGACGAGTTTTTCGTGCGGTGCGTATCTGAGCGCCCAAAGCAGCAGCGCAGCAGCGCAGCAGTGCAGCAGTGCAGCAGTGCAGTCCTCTGAGACCGGCACATAGGTTTACCCCAATGGGGAGAGTCACTCATCAAAGAGAGAAACTCTGTGCAATCACGTGCCATGGACGATAGTATATTTAGAGTGGAGGTTTTAAAAGTGACTTTGTTTCAAGTCAATTTGGTTTCTATTACTTGCTAATACTATGTGAAGATATGATGACGGCCTTCCTTTTTGGGTTTTGTATAAACACCAGTTTACGTGATTTCCCGCACTCGCCTTGCGGTGACTAAATTGGGGAACATGTGTAGAATACAGGAGAAGAGAAGATGGAAAAAAGAGAAACCAAAAATAGAAATGAAAAGGAAAATGAAAAGGAAGAAAGGAAAATGAAGAAAGGAAAATGAAGAAAATGAAAATGGAAAAACAAGCGGTCGTTTTGAAATATACCTTTGGTGCTTTTGGTGGCTCTGAGTATGGTTCTTTGGACTAGTCTGTAGTCATTCCAATGAACTGGGTATACGGAATAATTAGACCAGATTATAGAGAATAGAGGAGAATGGACCAGATTTTAGAGGAGAATAGAGGAGAATGGAAAAGACTTTAGAGGAGAATAGAGGAGACTTTAGAGGAGATTTTAGAGGAGACTTTAGAGGAGATTAGTGAATAATGGAGACTGGGGTCAATGGGCCGTGGAGGTGGGGGAGGAAAATAAAAAATAAAGAATAATAAAATAAAAAGAAAATGAAAAAAAATGGAAAAAAATTGGAAAAAAATGAAAAAGAAAAAAAAGAAGAAAAAATACGAACTGCCGGAAAATCCATTGCCTTCGCAGGTTATGGTCTTAAGACCCCTTTGAGTCTTGATACGTAGAATGAGTTCTCTTTTACCATTTCTTCGTTGTGTTTCTGTTTCACTTCTCCTATACACCTTGATTTTCTATGTTTATGTTCTTCCTAATTGATTCATATTTGGTTCATCTTGGGTATGCTTTGGGGTGGCCGATGTGGTGTTCTATTCCTAAACTGGACATGCACGGAATTAAGAGCGCGCATGCCGACGTCACCCCAGCTGCTACCTTGACGAGGCACACTTGCGGCAATGGATGAACATGCGAGCATGACATGTATCATGCTACATGTGGCCACTTCACATCCTTTTCTACCACTTGGCATTTTTGTTTTTTGCTCTGGGTTTTTGCTCTGGGGTTTTCCCTGGTTTTTTGCTCTGGTTTTTTCGCTGGTTTTTTGCTCTGGGTTTTTCGCTGGTTTTTTCGCTGGTTTTTTCGCTGCTGTTTTCCCTGGTTTTTTGCACTGGTTTTGCATTTGGTCTTGTGCATTTATTTTGCGTTTAAGCTTGCGGGCGCCTCTCGATCATGTTGAACATGCAGTCTTGCTCCCAACTGATGTTTACGGTAACCCCAAGCGAGCCCATTGACCTTGGTCGGCGAGCCATTTCGGCCCTGGTCGGCGAGCCCACTCGACCTTGCTGTCGCTATTGCATATAACTCATGCGCCTGATGCGGCCAAAGGCTGTCTGTCTTCCATCTTCTCCTGCCCGTACTTTTCATAGGTTCAGTCACTGTAAGATATCGGCCATGTCGGAATCAAATCATCGGGCAATTCTCTCACTTGATATATCTCACAAGACATGTCCTGCAGCAATCACCCACCACCTCAAAATAATCGAGATCACCACCAAACATTAGCAATTGCAATTCACTCAGTTAATCAAAAATCAAATCCAGCAAGAACCAGAGCTTTAATCTGATCAAATGAGTCAATCTGTCCAACCTGAAATCTCATCTACCAAAAATCTCATCTATCTGCAATCCAAGTCACTCGGTTCAATCTGATCAACCTGCCACTTGCACCCTAATGCCGAGTGCTTCTTATCACCTTCTACTTCTTAGCCTTCTTCATCTTTGCCACACACTCGTCACAGTACCATTTGCCTTTAGGTGGGTTCTTGAACCCAATGCATGGTAAGTGGAACCATTCCCGCAGACATGTCTCACCATCACACCCCACCATCTCTCCAAATGAAACCTGGTTACAGTAGCAGTACGTGGGTTCTTGCCCACTGGACCCATTGTTGCTAGGCTCATCTCCTCTCTCTTGCTTGGGCTTTCCACTGGCTTTTTTCTTGTCCTTGTCACCGAACACTGGTGCACTCGTCTTTTCATTCTCCTTGCGGCGTCTTTTGTTGTTGTTTTCTGCAATTGGCGTGATATCTCTACCATTTCCTTTCCGTTTCTTCCCGTCCTCATCCTCGTCGTCTTTAGTAGCCCTCTTGGCCGCGATGGCCTCTCTTCGACTTTCAGATCGCTGCAGATTCACCGTCTTGCCTGCATCCGATGCTCCTTGGGAATCCACAATAATGGCCCGGTGGTTGAAAGGTCCAAGCCTCACACTCTCGGGAATCTCGTTGTTTCCAATAATCACCTTGTAGTCGTTGTTAATGCGGTGCATGTGCTTGGCAATGACATCCGATGCCACGGACGTCACATGCATCTTCTCCTCCAAACATGGCACCACGTCGTGGATCTGCTTGCGGATTCTCTGTAGCCGCTCGATCTTGGTAAGCCTGGTTGGAGCATTGTCGCCTTTTTCATGGAGCGTATCGATGTAGTTGCTGATGTTGTGGTTGATGACGGGAATTGACTTGATGCACTTGGCGTCGATTTCTTTGAGGAGTGTGAGGTACTTGACCAAATCAATGGGCATGGCCTCGAAAGCATCCGAAATATCGTTGATTCCGGGCAAGAGCTCGTTGATGTTGCTGATGTTCTGGGACTTTCTCTTGAACTGCTGGAAGTATTGGGCGGGCTTTTCTGCCCTGCTGCGGTTAACGAGACGCTGCGACTTTGGCCGCGCTGGGAGCTCGCTGTACATATCTCTGGAAACCGGGTGGTTGTTTTAAGGCTTTGTGGCGTTTGGGAGTCTTGTAGTGTCGTGAGAAGGTAGCTTGGAGAGGTGCATAGTTAGGCTCAGATGCAGCGCGGTGAGTGATGTTGAACGTGAGGAACCAGTACATCTCTGATGTACTGCATACTCACGTGTCTGCATATAAGCAAGAACAGATGAAAC
>NLAC01002152.1:0-14305 GCA_002374635.1 Metschnikowia sp. 04-218.3
AACACATGATCTTCAATAGAGGGCATTTTTTATGATACAGTGAAGTCTAATTTTAAGTATGTCTTTATAAATAGACTGCTACTTTGAGCTGGAGCTTTCTATGTGTAATGAGCTAATTTCAGTACAGAAAAGGCCATTTGAAGAGCTAAAAAGTGGAAAAGAAGAAATATCTCGTGGATCTTATATGCAGTACCATCTATTAAGTCCATACAGTACCATGTTAAGTCCAGTAATCTTTGTGGGGTTGTATAAACCAAGGCCCAATCCGAGGCTTGGATGTTCAGTTCCGGGGCTTATATCCAGTTCCGACCTACCATCTCAATTTCATCTGCATACTATGTTATTTCTCCACTCTACTGCTTCTCCCAGATTTACTACAGTAGTACCAGAAGTCATTTCCAGTATACAGTACAAAGCTATAATAACACAAAACTTAATCAAGTCAGCAAAAACCTGTACCTTCGTGGAATCTAGAATTTACGATGGTTATTCAGGTATTGGAGTATGGAGCTACAGTTTCGTACCATGAAAAAACCATATTTAGTGAAATTTATATAATGATTCCAAGTAGCTCCTCGCGACCTAACTATATTGGGATTTATACTATAGTAGTAAAATCCAGAACTGACGTGGATGTGGATGACTTCTATCGAACCTCCTAAGTTTCTCATGACCATCTGATAATTTTATAAGTCAGTTAAAAATTACAAAGACAATATAAACATCTCATTAGACTACATCTCTCTTCAGACATTATGATTCTTTGTGCTGGGCTTGTAATGTCTGTTAGATATCATTTAGAGTGTTATCTGCAGGTCAAACACTTGCACTTCAAGGCAGCAGCAGCACTTTACCGGGCGTATATACAGTTGTTGGAGAACTTAAAGTATAACCAGCATCTGGCTTACTTACTCTGAAGGTGTGCATCGAGGCTCTGAAATATAAGCTGTACCTGGAAGAGAGAGTATTTCAGGACTTGACCGGGCTCATAACTACCGTATAAAACTGTATACGTCCTGCAGAGAAGGTTAACGAGGTCGGGCATCTCCAGCCCGATTTTAGAGCTTTCTGGCTATTAAATTTCATGGTACATATGATTTTTAAATATCGCAGATTTAGTCGAAAATGTTATTATGTAACTTAGTTCTTACTATGTCAGTATAATAAGGTGGATTTATGCCTTGCATATAAGATAATTAAGAAGAAATGATATTCATACAAAATGGCTCAATTCATCATATCCATTTGATTTCAGGTATCCTGGGTAATTTAGTCCCTGGGTTTATCCCAAAAAAAAATCTTTCGGTTGCGGCCATACCAAGTGGAAAATACTGTTTCCCGTCCGATCAACGTTAGTCAAGCCACTTAGGGCCACAGTGAGTAATGCAGTGGGAGACCATGTGTGAAATTGTGGTGCTGCAATCTTTTTTTCCCAATAGAATCTTTAGCTTCATGTCCTAATGTTTTATTGTCACTACTTGAAAGTTGGTGAGGTTCTATCCCGGGGCTTATATCCAGTTCCGACCTATTGACTTAGGTCGTTTCCACTAGCCCCTCAAAAAATATTTTGCCCCAAATTAAAGAGATTCCAATTCTCCATAGTTCCAAGACCGTTATATCTTATAAGAAAATTCATATCTAGTGTGTGTGCCGCTAAAAAGCAGACCCATTTTTGATAGAAAATGTCACGTGATCAAACCGAAGGTTTATTCATTCGCATTTTTCTGTATACAACCCAAATCTTACACACCTCACTACAAGACGTACTACACTTAACACGACCACGTACTCCAAACCACACCACCAAACCCCACACTTCCCAATTGAATGTTTTCATTCGCCAAGAAATTTGTGGACCGGTTCGAGACCGTCCTGCACAAAGATCACGACTCGTACTACCAGGATCATCTCTCGCACAACAACAATGGCCATGGACTCCGGGTGCTCTATGTGGAGCCAGACTCAGCAGCACAACATCTTGGTATCGAGCCCTGGTTCGACTATATTGTAGCCATCAACAATCATGAGTTGCCCATGAAATTTCCGCTCAATTCCCATTCCTACAGCTCCCCCTACAGCGTGGGAAGTGATGGCTCCGTGAATTATGGCGGAGAAGCCCAGGCACTTGAATCTCGCCAGGTGGATTTGGACTTAATGATCCAGGAACTCGCCACCATTGCTTCGGGGCCTCATAAATCTGTGGTTTTGGAGGTTTGGTCTGCAAAAGGCGGTGTCCTGCGTACAGTCACCGTGGAGTTGCACCCACAACAAAATACTCCGACCCAAGAAGCCGTTTTGCAACAAGATACTGTTGTAGTTGGAAAAAATCGGTTCCAGAGCCTAGGTTTGACAGTTCAGCCACAACATTTAACCACAGCTTCACACGTATGGAAGATCTTGAGCATACATGCAGGACTGCCGGCGGACCGGGCCCAACTTGTGGCACATTCGGATTATATCATTGGATGTGATTCCGTCTTTCCACAGGACGAAAATGGTAAGGGACTTTTGGCCGGTGGAAGCGAATCACTTTTGTCCAAAGTGGTGCTGGGCTACTATGCACACCACAATGCCATTTCCCAGGACGACAGTGTTCCCATCCTCCTATACGTGTACAACCACGACTACGACCGTGTGCGGCCGGTTACGGTCTATTTGTCGAGATCATGGGCTCCGGAGAAAAACCGGGGTATTCTTGGCTGCGATGTTGGATACGGCTTGCTCCACCGGTTACCAGAGGTGATTGGCAAGTTCGATATACAGGAAAAACTCGACGACCTTATTTTTGAGAACCCTGTGGATGTTTCTTATGATATTAATAAGGATAAGGTTCAGGAAGAGTCGATTGAAGAGCCCAAGAATGAGGCCCAGATTATGAATGTGACTGAACCTGAGGACATTGTTCCAGAGGTCACTGTTCCAGAGGTCACTAATCCTGAAGCCATTAAATCTGAAGCAACTAATTCTGAGGTGAATTCTGAGGTGAATTCTGAGGTGGTTGAGGATGAAAAGTTGGGAGACTCGATCTCTAAGCCAGATCCATTGGGTGGACTTGACGGTGCAGACTTTTTCAACCAGCTTGGCAGTTCATCGTTGGGTGAGTCTGCTCCATCAGGAGATTCGCCAGAGACTCATATTGAGGAAGACCTCAATGCAGAAGTCAGTCAAAACCCTGGGCCTTTTGAAACCAGAAGTGAACTTTTTGAGACTGAAAATCACGAACCAAATCTCAACGAAATTCCAAACGATCTTAACCAGAATTTGGACCATTCTTCCGTTTTTCATTCTGACGTTTTTGGGGCTCTGAGTGTCCAAGAGTCCCCTCAAAGTGATGCTCACATCCAGGAGATGGAGAATGAAACAGAGAAAAATGAAAAGATTGACGAGGCTGAAAAGGTTGGTGACACTGTCCAGGTTGCTAGTGGTGATCTACAGCACTCTGAGACTTTCCAGAATGATACACCATTAAACCCAGGATCTGGAGACCAATTGGGAGAAAAATCGCCAAATTTAGTGTCTTCGAAATCTCCAAAAGAAGCTGAAATAGATGATCTTTTTAAAGATGATCCTGCCTTGGATGACGATTTCTTGGACTCACCTGAAATGCACCCAATTACCGACCTGCATACAGTCCCACCGGCAGTAAGTCCCCAGGCTCCCCCATCCAATCCGCTGGGTCCCTCCAATATGACTGAAATTGCTTTGAATGATGATCAGAATAAGGGGGATGTCAAAGATGAACCTGTTCCTCCACCACCTGTTTTTTCGCCAATTAAATCTCCCGTGGTGAAACCTCCAGTTGGGCCTGCATACAACGCCCCACCGGTGGGTTCCAGTGGATTGATAGCACCGGCGAAAATCGGGCGCAAAAAAAGACACCATGGGCCTGCTAATGTTAGCAGCTTAACGGATTTCATGAATGAAGAGCTCTCCAAATCGAAGGCCACGGATGTGAACTACAGCCAGGTTGATAATGTGGATATAGCCCCACCTCCCATGCAAAAAAAGTAATGAATTAGGATTGCGAAAATAACAGCATAATCAGGAAGTAGTATACAAAAAAGTAGGTCTCAGTTTGAAGTACCAAGTAACGTTGAAAACATTAGTACCTGAATGAAAAAGAGCGCGAGAAGTGGAAAAAATATGCCCACTGTCGGAATCGAACCGACGATCGCCTCATTACGAGTGAGGCGCCTTACCACTTGGCCAAGCGGGCATTTGTTGAAGAGAAAATTTTCATGATTAAAACAAGGACTCGTTTTATGGATCAACAATGAGATCTTTATTATGGTTAAGCATGACATTTTAATTAGATTGGCTGCCTCGGAGGTTAGATCCATGACAAATAATGAGTGGATTAATTAGGATAAGTCTTGCATGTTAGCATTTGATCAGCTTCGTCTCTACTTATATTTATTTGTAGTGTGACATTCACTGTGTGATGTTCACAGTTTTTAGTGATTGTGCGAAATTGAGAAGTATCAAACAGATTTCAAATAAAATAGGTTCATTCCAAAAATCCAATACTATAGCAAACACAACAAAATTTGGGATTTATATAGAAAAAGGTCTAAGTTACCACCTCCCTTTTGAACGGCTTGTTTTTCGCAATTTTGAGCTCACCATAATGAATATAGCCTTAACAGAGTTGCTGCGACACATGCAGGATACCATCTCTAACTTATCACTAATACAAGAAGATAAGAACAAGGAAGAAGTCGTAAATAGGGAAAACTATATCCAGAAAGAAATCGGAGAATTGAAAAAGGAACACAGTACTGCATATAGTAGTTCAGATATGAATATAATGGATATGGGTACGGTTATGTGCAGGCACAAGCAAAAAGCCCCTTTGGCTCTTTTCATTCCAAGGAAGTGTTTCTGGCTACTTCCTGAATATTAATAGATCACATGATGTACCCAAAGTACCACTTGCCCAAAGGCCTTAGACAAATATGTGCTTTACTATGTTCTTATTAGATAGATATTTGGGTGTGTTTGGTTGGGATGTTTAGATCTTGGTTATCTGCAGTACCCTTGGAGTATTAGATTAGTAGATTATAATGGAAATTAATTGGACTTGTGTCATGCACGAGTAGAATCAAGTGGTTCTGTATACTATCTTAAAGTCTGTACTCTGGCTATACTCTAGTGTCTTGTGCAGTTCTGTATAGTGAAGTATATGGGTCAGTGGTTCGGCCGAGTGCGCATCCATATGTCACCACCACCGCTTTTCTGCACACTTGGATTGTTCATTATCGACGAGAACATATATGCCGAATCGCTTAACCGGCCGTCCGAGTATGATATCATAGGTGGAGGGGCGTCGTATGCTATAGTGGGTGCTCGTATAGCGTGTGGCCAAGCGTTGGGCCCTCGGATCACGGGGATCGTTGATAAGGGCTCGGACTTCCCCCCGGAAATCGAGCACGAGATCCGGACATGGCACACCGGAACTATCTTCCGTAGCGATTCATCCCGGTTGACTACCCGAGGTGCCAATATTTATTCTGAAAATGGCATTCGGTCCTTTATATACCGGGCCCCCAAAAAACGGATCGAGGCTTCAGACATTTTACTGACCCCGGGTCTTTTATTCCTGAAAGGGTTCCATTTTTGTTGTGCTATGGACCGGTATGGTGACACTATAGATCAATTCCATAAAGAATTGTCGTTACAGAAATGGGAGGAACAACCCAAAACCATATTTGAGCCGTTTCCCGATGTGTGCAAGGCTCTGAATTTGGGGCAATTGCATCAGGTATTGCCTAAAATGGACGTTTTCTCGCCCAATTTGGATGAGGCTGCAGCATTTTACCTGCTTGAAACACTTCCTGAAACAGAAGAACAAATCGATACTTTGGCAGCCAAATTCTTGGTGTCGTGTCCTACCAATGGAGGTGTGGTGCTTCGGTGCGGAGCCCAGGGCTCATACATTAAAACACGCTCTTTGGCGGTGTTGCTCCCGGCATATCACCAGGTGCAGGAAAAAGTGGTGGATGTCACTGGCGGAGGCAACTCCTTCTGTGGCGCATTTCTCACGGCCTTGATTCTCTCCAACGACTGGTTTGTGGCGGGAATTGTGGCGAATGTGGCTAGTGGCATAGTCATAGAGAAGTTGGGCATGCCCTTGGTGCATGGAGACGTATGGAACGGGTCTCATTTCATGGACAGACTCAAAAACTATGTTGATCTGAACAAAATTCTACTCCAAGACTTTGATATAAACTCCATCAACTGGTTGACCTCATGAGACCGGACGTGACAAGAAGTGTCTACGGAAACATGAAACTGATTTATACCAATACTGCTACACTTTCCAGAGACTTCGAGAGAAGACAGGTGCAGTCCAAGAACATCAACGAGACCCAGGTTAAAAGCTCCACATTTTCTGGGTTGGTACACGAATTTTTTCAAGGCATATTGATCAAGTTTAACCCGGTGATTCTTGAAGAGGCTTGTTAGAGTGTGGAGTTATCTGGAACCATTCCCTTGAAGCATGGGTGCAAAAAGTGAGTGACGGTGGGAGACCCAAACTAATTGCCTCCTACTGTAATGCCACAGAGGGAAGAGAGTTTTTTTTGTCAGACAGCAAAACCAAAACCGGCTCCATCCACTCGTTAGATATGCAGGAACGGGTGCATCCAGAAACCCTCGATCCCCAACTAATTATGACCAATACTACCAATACTACTAAAAGTATAACTAGATATATTTTCTTAGACTACATTATAATGCTACAATATTTCTACTGTTTATTTCTACTTACAAAAGAGTATACTATACACTACAGATGCACTGCATACAATGTCACCTCTGTTTTTGTTCAGACTACTCCACTTACGTTCTATTTTATCTATTTGTCTATTTTGTCTATTGTCTATTGTCTATTATTTTCTATTAGTGTCTAATACTACCACTACTATCAATAATACTACTAATACTATTCAGGACTATCGTGTTCAATACTACTACCACGAGTATAAAGACTAGACTAATATTAAGACTACCAAGACTACCAAGACTATTAATACTAATTAGACTATTAATTAGACTATTAATTAGACTATTAATTAGACTATTTTGGATGGAGAGTATATCTCAGTATGGGTGTCAGTGGAACCTATGGTAGCTATAAATGCTGGGATTCAAAGGTATATGGGTTTCGACGCAGGATATAAAAAGTCAATGGCTGATTCGGAATCACAATACAGGAAGTCAATACTAATTAGGCTCTAATGCAGTCTCAGTCTCAGTCAGTCTCAGTCTCAGTCTCAGTCAGTCTCAATGGTTAGTCTACCATATCTATTGGACTTAACTGAGTGCATTTACCAGTGAATTTCACCTTAGTAAATACTCCTTAATACTAGAATCCAGTAGTACTACTCCAATGGTTTTATAATTTCAAAAATAATAAACTCTTTAATTTATATACTCCTCCAACTATATTGTTTAATACTATACAGCTCGGAACATGTCCATGAAATCTTCTAGAGTTCAGAGCCAAGTGAAAGACAAGTGTAAGAATTTGGCAAAGTAAACAATGGAGTCAATGTCGACTATATATTAGTCTACCATATAGTACTCTGTTTTACTCTTTACTAGTCTACTCTATTCAGTGTATACAGGTCCACTCTATTCAGTGTATACAGGTCTACTCTATACAGTGTATGCAGGTCTACTCTCTATATCATATAAAAAAATATATAAAATATGAAAACATGTATACAAAGAAAGATATAATACAGCTACTTTACAGGGCTAGTCTACTACTCAAACTACACTTCTTAACTAGCACTACTATATGCAATATGCAGCNATGAAAACATGTATACAAAGAAAGATATAATACAGCTACTTTACAGGGCTAGTCTACTACTCAAACTACACTTCTTAACTAGCACTACTATATGCAATATGCAGCAATGGAGTAATAAACACTATATGCACTACTCTAATACTTCGAATGAATCACTATGGTTTTCTACAAGCACAATTCTAAACCGAATATTACTCAACACTCGTAGTAGTCATATTAAACTTGTGGATTTCATGATGGTGGTTTTAGTTTTCATTTAAATTCTCCTTAATCCAAATCCCATGAAATTACCCCTCATTACTATCGGTCTCCTTGTCATGTCTCTGTCTTATTTAAAAGTTAATAAATTTTTAGTTGCTAAAAATAGATGAACCCGATGAATGTATTGCGTAGCTCAATCCACACTAACCGAGTGTGTATTTATAGAACATAGAGAAAGTGTTCAGCCAGTCTCTATTCCTTGTTATATTAAAACAGATGCGACTATATATACTAAGGCAGGTGATTTCAAGAGTACTATACTCCTTATACTCTAGTAATTAGATTGAGTTTAAAAATACCCATTCTGTACTCCAGTATGATGCTTCACCCACTCTTATACATTAGTTTTCCATTAGTCACTCCAGTCACTCATTCCTCTCATTCTCGACTAGGTAAGACTAGGTACAGTACTCAAGACTGCAAGAGTGCTTGAGGGCTGGACCGTTAGTAGGTGCTTCGATGGGACATCCATGAACCATTATGAACTCATTATGACTTGACTAGTAAAGGAAGTGATCCATGGAGAACGTGTCTGTACCCTTTAACTTTAAAGGCATTATAGCCAAATCCAAGTGCATGGATAGCGCTATATTCTATTTCTAGGATTCTGCGTCTTCTTCTGGTTGGTGGGGGTGATAGAGACCCTTGAGAAGCTCCTTTTCGTCGGTCCAGGCCCGGAACTGCTTGCCATAGATATAAACTATGATGCCCACCAAACTGACAATCAACTGCACGCACCCGTACACCACAAATATGGTCCTGCCGTTGACAGCATCGTAAGCATTATTGTTGAAAAGCGAGAAGATGAAGCCCAACACGTTTTTGGTAAAGTTGAAGTTCACCAATGCCTCCGCAGAGTACATCCGGTAACAGTCTACCGTATAAGTAATGGCAGTGGTGGAGGCCATGGACGAGCCGAAACTTAAGCACCCGAAGAACAAAACCGGCGCTATCCACGGATCGGCGACATGGGCGGACCAGCCGTAACCCATCAAGCCAAATGCAGAAAACATGGAGGACGGAATGAGCATGAAAAGCCGGAATTCCGGCTCGTAGATGCCGTGGTTGCGCTTGACAAGAAACCGAGTCAAACGGTCACCCAAAACTCCGGCGACAATGGATCCCAAGATGCCCCCTACAAATGGAGACACATAGAAAAGACCCACAGTCTCCTGGGAGTAGCCATAGGGCGGGGACCTGAAGATATCCGAAAGTGTCTCGGAGATCACAATCAACCACACTACCGCAAGAGAGTACACTATGGAGCCATAGGCCACGCCTGCGTACGAGTAGAGGTAGAACGGCCTCAAGAGCACCATCCACCACTTATCGCGGGTGTGTCTTCCGGAGAGCAAATTGAGTCTGTTTCGGAATGATCGGGGGACGGTATCGATGGTGCTTGCATCTGGGTATTTGGAACCTACATCTAGATCATTGGAACCTGTATCTGGATCATTGGGGAACAGTGCAGTCTCACTCTGACTCACCGTATTGTTAGCGTCAGCAGTGGTATTAGGATCAGCAGTATTAGAATCTCCAGTAGTAGGTTCAGCAGTATTGGTGTCCGCATGGAATGTGGTATCAGCAGACTCAGAAAGGGGCGGATTTGAAATATTATCATGATTTGTATCTTTTCCATTTTGATCCCCACAATCTCTCAAATTTTCCTTCTCACTATGTCTCCCACTCCTTCTCTCTTTGTGTGATCTGGTAGAAAGAAAAGAAGATGTGGAGGGATATGCATATGCATGAGGTCTCTTTTCCCGAGGAACGTAGCCAGCAGCATGACGTGCAGCCTCTGTCTCCTCCAACGACCGTTTGTTGGGCGTAGGAGACCGGTCCCAGAAGGTTTCCGGCACAAAGAGGTAGGTGAGGCCAAAATTGAGCCCCAAGAACATGGCTAGGATCCAGTAGAGCCAGTGACGGTCCAAATGCTGGAGTATAAGCGAAGATAGAAGCGGCAAGATGTTTTTTCCGCCTAGGAGAAGTAGTGTGTAGAGCCCTGTACGGTAAGCTCTTTCGTGCTGAAAGTAGAGCTCACTGAGACTAGCGGAGGCCAAGGATTCGGTGGGAGAAGCACCGAAACCAGTCAATATCCGGCCAGCCATTAGGGCTCCATATGTTTTGGATGTAGCACATACTATGCAGCCCACAAAAAATATAAGTATTCCCATAAGATACACTAGACGTTTGCCGTAGAGTGCAGCCGTGGGACTGGCAAACACAGACCCCACTCCGAGAGCCAACATGTATGCACCAACAAGGAAGGAAATCACAGAAAGCGATTTATGAAACTCCTGTTCGAGACTGGAGAAACCTGCAGCCAAGATGGCGGTCTGGCCGCCTCCTATGAAGGTCTGGAACCCGAGAATGAGAAAACAGAAATCTTTCCGGAGCGTTGGCCAGTTTAACGGATCATTGGGACTATCCTGCGGCTGGGGATGTAGGATAATGCCCGCCTTATCTTTCTTGAGGTTGCTATGGTCCTGTGACTCTTCCATCATAACAATGGTGCCGGTGACCGTCCCGGCAGACGGTAGTCGCATTCCAAGCGTCATCAGGTATGTGGTGAAAGTAGAAGGTACTCAGGGATACTCAGGGAGTACTGAAGGAGTAGTACCAGGAGGAGGATGTAGGAGGGGTAGTAGGACTGAAGGAGTGTAGTGCTCAGGGGTACATCCAGTGCACTCCGAAATGGTCGTAGTATATTTGTAATACGCAGGAAAAGGAGTAGTTTCCAGAAAAGGAGCACTCAGGAAAAAAGTCCTTCAGGGGGCTTATATAGTGGTAGTTGGAGTGGAGAGTGGTTATGCTGCGGTTCAGATGCAGACGCACTAAAGCAATAACAGATGCACCGCGCAGAGGCCAATGGTCACTATTTTGATACCGCACCAGAAGACTCTTGGACCAAAAAAAAAGACTAGGAGTTTATATGATGTTTAGGAGTGGGGGGAGGCGTACGGGGTTACGGCAAGAGTGTATATAACCATATACAATTGGATAGGAGTGTATATTGTCTGGTGGTGATTAGACTTGTGGGTGCACTTGCCTGGCTTATTGTGGTGAGGCATGTAAGTGTCTCGAGAACAAATGAAAAAAGACTTACACACCGAGACTTCTACAGACACTATAGAGATAAAATTAGAAAATACACATGCTGAATTTAGACACAGTATAATACAAACATTAAAATATACACATTGAAATCCCCATCGAAATAGACCTTGGTTTTTGGGCATTGGATTATACAGACAATGCGGAGGCATAATAAGGTCGAGAATGCGCGGAAGTTGCAGTCACGTGCCCGTGCACCACGCTATCTCAAGAAAGCTTCACCTTACTTAAACTCCGCCCAATCCACACCCAATGCTCCACAAACTCCAGAAGTCGGTGGTGACGTTCCTTGTGCTGTTCTTCCTACCCGAGAGCCAGCTCCTGTCTCCGCAGCGGTGGGTCTTGGGGCTCGTCAACTTATCTGCAGTGATCATTTTCTGGGTGCTGAGCTCGTTTTTGGTTAACGACTTGTTCGAAACTGATATCTACCGCAAGCCGTTTTTCATCACTTATATCAACACCTCATGCTTTGTCTTCTATCTTATTCCTTATATGCGCTATAAGAGGCTTAGTGTGCGCAAGTTCATGGACTTGGTCCGGGCAGATTACCATTCGCTAAAATACTCTAGGTTATCGGACAATTCCCCTGATTCCCGGCCTATGCAAGTATACGGATCTTCTCGGGATGTGAGCGTTGAAAACCTCCCGGAATTGAGTCAAAATTCGGAGGAGAATGACCATGAAACGGTGGGTGTATATGAAACCATTCTCCTAGCGCTCAAATTCATCGTGCTCTGGTTCTCGGCCAACTTGGTCACCAACTCGTCGTTGTCGTATACAAGTGTGGCATCGCAGACCATTTTGCTGTCGACGTCGTCGTTTTTCACGCTAATATTCGGCTACTTATACAGCATCGAGAAGATCAACACCAATAAAGTGTTGGGCATTCTTCTCTCTTTCAGTGGAGTCATGATAGTCACTAAAATCGATGCAGACTCGGAACCCATGCCGGAAAAAAGAACTTCGCTAATGGCTTTGGGAGGTAATGCCTTGGCGTTGTTGGGGGCCTTGATATATGGTGCATACACAATTCTCTTGAAGCACAAGATCTCGAGCCCTGGTCTGAATAGGGAGCGCATTTTGGATACCCACTTGTTTTTTGGCTTTGTGGGGCTCTACTGCTTGGTGTTCTTCTGGCCGTTTTTGATAGCACTACACTTTATGGGGCTTGAAAAGTTCGCCATACCGTCCCAGGCTCACGTGATCCTGCTTCTATCGGTGAATGCGTTTATTACCTTCATCAGCGACTTTTGCTGGTGCAAGGCCGTGCTATTAACGAGCCCGTTGACCGTGACGGTGGGACTATCGTTGACGATTCCGTTGGCCATGCTTGGAGACTGGGTTTTCAAGGGTTTTCACATAAATTTGTGGTACTTGACGGGTGCTATCATCGTGACCCTTGGGTTTTTGGTGATAAACAAGGACGAAAAGGAGGACTTTGCTGTGGACTCCGATGGTGTATAGTCTAAGTAGACCAATTCCTGCACATAAGACATTATATATCAGATCCGCGACCTCTCTCGACACACAACACCATGAGGCTCAGTGTGCTTCTATTTACACTAGTGTCCATAGTATGGGCTGCCAGTCTTTCCCCCAAAGAGGTACTGAATGATTTGGTGCAGCTTACATACAGTTTCCCCGATCGGGTAATCCCCATTTCAGACTCCGACTTATCCGCCATCAGCCACTACCATAGAGACCATTTCACGCTTATAGTGGTTACGTCCACGGATGAAAAACACAATTGCGATGGGTGTGTCCGGTTGAAAGAGGTGCTTCGGAGAACAGCACAGGTGTGGTTTGCCAATTACCCATTTTCCGAATTGATCTTCTTTTCGGAAATCGACGTGGTGGACCGGACAAATGTACAGTTGTTCAACGATATGCAGTTCAAGGAGGTGCCCCAAGTTTGGTTGGTTCCCCCCTCGAAAGTCACGGAAAAACATGGCAGTGCAAGGGTAAGAAAAGTGGACGAATATGGCGATGTGATTTTCGAAAACTTGGATATTCTTTGGCAGCCGCACGCTGAGTTCAAACTTACAGACACTTCCATGGACCAGCAAGTTTTCCAAATGGCCGATTGGCTCGCCAAGATGCTCCAAAAACGATTGACAATCCATCAGGAAAATGCTCTGCTTAAATTTGTGGGAACGTTTGTGGCGACGTTTTCTCTTATCGTGATAGTGAAGAAACGGGGCCCTGCACTCATAACCAACATGTTCAGCAAGTCACGGGTTTACATTGTGGTTGTCATTGGGCTGGTGCTTACTCTTCTTGGCGGAGTGCTGTACTCAAAAATCCAAGGCGTTCCGTTCATTGGGCTCAGCGAAAAGGGTGAGTCCATTTACATTAGTGGAGGGACCCATTACCAGTTTGGCGTGGAGATGCTTGTGGTGGGACTGGTGTATGGGTATTTGGTCGCCAACCTTGCGCTTCTACTTTATCTTGGCAACTACTCCATTTCCGAAAGCAGTGTGATTCGTACCCAAAAGCATAAATCGGTTGCTGTCCTAATGGCTGCGGGTGCCCTCTACTGTGGCTACAGTTTGTTGTTGAGCATCTACTTGCGCAAGGATACAGAATACCCTTATTCCATGTGGAGGTTGATCTAGACTATTCATGGAGTGCATTACTAGACTAGACGGGACTAGATACAGGACTAAGTGTGGTGATTATTTGGCCAACGTGTATCACGTTATGTGTTACAATCTGGCCTCATTTTATTGATTACATCAGCATCCGATTGTATCCATCAAAGTCAGACCTCAAAGTCAGATCCCAAAGTCAGATATCAAAGTCAGATATCAAAAACAGATATTAAAGTCAGACATGAAGCGTTCGTTTAAGAATCTGATGATGATAAATTGGACATGAGATCAATGTCAGACTGGCTGCATGTTCCAACTGAGTATATGATCAAATGAGAATCAATAAAGATCATAAATTGGGTCTCTATTGTAGTCTAGTGCCTATGTAAAACCGATAAGTGCAGGATCTATTGTCTGGATATTCCTGTATACTACACTACATTGTTAGAACTTAAGCAGGACACTAGGACTTTATAACAAAGTTATCTTAGTTGTATATTCGAATACTGTAATTTAACCT
>NLAC01002156.1:6698-99073 GCA_002374635.1 Metschnikowia sp. 04-218.3
CACTACACTACTAGACACTACACTACTAGACACTACACTACTAGACACTACACACTACACACTACACACTACTATATCATAGAATGTATTCTATAGACAATATAAACTTATTTCTCTACAGCTAAAGTTTCCAAGAAAAGAAATCGTGGCAGTAGCTTAGACTAGTGTAGTTTATCTGCTACCTTTAGTCTACCTTAGCGCATGGATCACGTGTTTAGTATACAGATTAGTATAATACTTAGTAACAGACACCATGTTAGTGTATACCTATAGTATTAACTATAGTATGATAGTTGGTGGTGGTCAGACCTGCATAACCATCATGACTCTTACCGGTATCTCAAGTACTCTCCAAGCCTTCACTACTCTATCAGTCAATATAAATTTTCTAGATACATTGTCCGAGTCGGCATAGTATTATTTAGGTGTTTTTAGGTGTTTTTTTAAGGGGTCTTTAGGTGTTTTGAGGTATTAGTAAATTCTTAGTGTTCAGTGCTATATGCAGGTTTTAGTAGATACCTCAGATTCCTTACTGTGGGACTGACACTGATACTAATACCATTCATAGAACATGGTGGTTTATAATAGTATCCTCTAGCAGATTTTCATATAATAAATCTGAATAGATTTACACTGGATAGTACTCTCCTGCACACTACCGGGTATACTACTGTGTCCCATATCTTGTACAGTTACTTTTAGTCTATTCTAATCGTGGCCCATCATGACGTCATCATCATATCTTTGAATACTTAGTATTTCCTCTCGTGGCCGTTTCCAGAGAAGTCCCACTCCGCGGAAGCTGTATCGTCCATATATGTGGATACTCCCCGTACAGGATATGGAGCTGGATACTCCGAGGAATCCAAACCTTTGTCCTGTCCCGTTCCATTGCTGCCAGCATCCAAGGACTCTATCGAGTTGCCTCTTCGGGATGCATGAAGCAAGTCTGCGGACGAGTCACTTCTGGAATCTGTCAGATGCGCATCCAACCGGTCTCTTCTGAATAGCTTGTTCACATCCTCATTGTAGATATGCGAGCTCATGTCTCGGCGAGAGGTCAACGAATCCGTGGTCTGTGTTCGGCCTGGCGCAGCAATGGGTGCATAATGGGGTGAGTAGCTAAGATTGGAACTCGGCTTTGGGGCTGCTCTGGGAAACTCTCCCGAGTGGGGCGATTCGTTGCCCGCATTGCTCATGAACTTATTTCGCGAGTTACGCTCAAATGGGTTTTCCGAGTCCGTTGCGCTCAAGTCCGTAAGACTGATGCTGGAGCCGGAAAAGTCGAGTTTCTTGGGGTACGAGTTTTCAAACGGACTGTGAAACGGATTAACCGGCGTATCGTAACGGTCCATGGGATTGGACGAGAAAGGATTGGGATGCTCGAATGCCGTTTCGCTCCGCACGTCAAATGTGGACGACGATCCCAATAATGGGTTGGCCTGAATGTCCGCGTAGTTCATCAAGCCCTCGTCCAAAATCTGTTTCTTGGGCTTGTGGTTCCTGCGCACCAAGAACCGCACCTTATCGTTGACGCACTTGTAGCAGTACGCCTTAAAAGACTTGTATCCTTTTTTGGACATCTTGACCTTAATAGGAATAAAGAGCAACAAGGCCACCACAAACGAAAGGAAGAAAAAGAGAAAGATGGCAATTGAAAGCAACTGCACCGAGAGAATGATCGAGAGCCGCAAGTTTGTCTCTGCAATACCTCGGATATTGGCTAAAATGTCATTGTTCAATTCTCCACCCGTAGCATAGTACCGGAGCGTCATGAAGTTAATCACCTGCCGAGGCAAATCCGCCACGAGGATCTGGAGCGCATCGTCCAACTGGAAGTAGATGAAGAAACACGACCATTGGAAAAAACCCTCCTGCTCGATCTCATGGAAGAGACATTGGTAGTTGTAGCTGCGCAAAGAATAAAAAAGCCGACTATAGTTGTTCAAATACGCTAGCGCAATGTTCCTGGTGCGGTAGATATGAATACCCCAGGAGACCTGGTACGCCAAAAGAAGGAACCGGAAAAGAATGCACCCCGTGAATATCCACTTGGCGATCTTGTACTCGTACACCTCATAATCTGAAGACGACCACCGGTGGAACACCAAAATAGACACACACGTATATGTGTCCAGGGCCAAAATGGCCAACGCAAGGGCCAAAAGCACCCATACCCATAGGTAAGACATCAAAGTCCAGAACCGGGTGTTGTGGAATGCGTCCACCTGGACAATGTCGAACGTAGACAGATCTAGACTCTCGGATTTCTTCTCTGTGTCGAACATATTACCGGCTATTATAAATCAAGGACCTCTGTATCAAAAAGCAAGGAAGAAGTTTAGAAGTTAGCGCAAACGGGTTTCAGTAAAGTTGCACTGCTCATCAATGTTATCACAACACCTGTACTTGGGGCGTATCTGAAACACTTGGATGGGGATCACTTTCTGGGCACACCAAGCTTCAGAGAATGAGCTGGGTCGTGTAAAGGAGAGAAATGACGCAATGGGTGCCGGACAGAAGTCTAGCAGGCTAAGATAGTGAAGTAGCGGTGAAACAAGGTCGTGGCTAGGATGAAACAGTGGTTCAATCAAGAATGATGTGTAGTGGGTACTGCAGATCTTCGCGAGGCGTGGTAGGGGGAGATCGATGCGCAAGCCTGCGTGACACATACTTGAAACACACGTGAAACACACGTGAAGCACACGAAAAGCACACGAAAAGCAAACCTGAAACGCAGGGGTTGCAGGGTTTCCCCTGAGTCTTTTACAGATACTTAATCATGTTTTCCATCAATCTTGTTGGTGAATGGGAATTTTGGGGCTTCTATAAATAGCGCCTTTGGCTGCGTTGCATCTTATATGCAGGCGCGGATCTTGCCCCTTTGAGGCCCCTGCTTGCAGTGCGCGCTACGTACACTACAGGAATTTGATTGTCTAACGTGTAACAATGTGCTGGTCAGATAAATGGCGTACTTAGTGCTAGTATGGTGTACTGATGTGTATATTTTACATGTGGTCCACGAGCGTATATCAAAACCTTGGTCACCTGACCGAATCAATGGTCACATCTTTAGTGGGACCTTCAAATCCATGGTTTTCAAGATATACCATGGCCGTATGCAGAAGCACTTGAGATCTATCACAAGTTTTTGCAGTTTGATCACTAGTACACAATTTGTAGTCTGATTTGGATCAAAAATCTTATCGATGCCTTGGACATCCTGCATTCAAACAATCAGTTTTAACCTTGCGAGTGAAGCCTGTGTTCCATGGAAGAGTTTCAAATTGGAAAGTCCACTTAAAGAGTTCATTTGAGAGACTCAAAGAGTTCCAGATTTCCAGAGTCCCAGAGTTCCGAAGCCCAAAACCCAGAGTTCAAAACTTAGAGTTCAAAATTTCACAGACCAAATTCAAGCTCACTTAAACGACACAGTTCAAGTTTCACGAATACTTGGTCAAAAGCTTAGAAGCCTCTTCTCTCAAATCCTCCTCCTCTCCTTCGCTTAATCCCTTCAAAACATCCATACATGCAACTTTAGCTGGAGGCCTGTACATGATGAGGAACTGAAGCGATAAGAAGCCAAGCTTGGACCGGGCCGGGTCTGCACAGAGCGACTTGATGCCCTGCACCATTTCCTTATTGAGACACGGCAAGTCGCTTAGCAACCGGAGGAAGATCTTCCGGTCTGTGGGCTCCAAAAATGGAATCATCGCGTCCAACACCTGTTGGCCCCACTTATCGTATACAGGAGTCGGCACCACTGTTTCGGCCACTTCCTTGTCTATGCTGGCCTGCATATCGACCACAGACTCGGGTTCCTCCTTGTACTTGGCGTTCCATTTCTCTTCCACGTCATCTTTGATTTTTTGCTCGTTGGCCACTTTCTCATTGTACCATTCTTCGTTCAACCACTCAATGACCAAATCAATGCGCTCATGGATATTCACCAAGAAGTAATCGAACAAGGCCTTGCGGATCAAATCGCTCAACTGCTCATTTCTCACATGTTCCTTGCCATCCTTAGTGTTATCCACATTGACCATTCCCCTGGTGGCCAAACGGGTCAATAATATTAGCCACGAATCGGATTTCCACGAGTTGATAGCGATTTTCGTCAACTCCTTGCTGATGGAGCCTTCGTTTGCTCCTACACTGGGCTCCTCCTCTGCATCTCCCTTATTTGCAAACTGGAAAAAGTTCTTCACAATTAGATTGATATGCTCCTTTTTTTCCTGGAAGGATAATAACTTTGGTGGAGGAAGCGTGTATGCAGTTTCAGGGTCATAGTTGGCCTGGTCATCGTCGTCGTCTTCGTTTTTGTCATTGGTTGATTCTTCCGTTTTGACCCCACTCAATGCAGGATCGGCGGTGGCTTGTACTTCGTTCGTCTTGATATCCTTCGTTGCATCCACATACCGTGCGCTGATAACATCAAGAGCCTTTGAAAGTTTATTGACTGGAGCACGGTTCAATGCAGAAATGGCCATGTTGACCAAGATTTGCTGTGGAATCGTGGAAAAGTCAAATTGGTTTATTTCGCTCGTGATATCCGTTAAACAGTACAAATTCTTGTAGTCCATAGTCTTCATCTTTTTCAGCGGGTTTTCGAACCCATCAAATTTCCTTTTGCGGATTTGCGAGTCTTCTGAGCTGGGCTGAATAATGTTCTTCTTTCGGATTTCATCTCCCTTAGCCACCAATTCAGATAATTTGCGGGCACACGAGACCTGGAATTTGGGCGGAACAAGTTGTAACTTCGTCATGTAGCCTAGGAGCACACGTAAAGTACGGTCAGTGTACTTTTTGGCCAACTTGAACGATTCCAAAGACTCGTAGTTGGACTGGAGCTTCGAAGCTGGGTCGAAACTCTCCAAAACTGGGAAAATGCGCTCCACAAATTGCCGCTTCCTTCTGATTAACATCGACAAGTGATTGAGCGTAGCAGTAACCATTGGAGAAACGAGTATATCGTCAGTCAAAGGCTTCAAAACAACCATCAACAACGCATTAGCCTCGCTTTCCATGAGCTGGCCCTTTATAAGACTGTGGTTCGGACTCACTTGGCCGACAGAGAAGTACTTGTTGGAGTTGGATCGCAGCTGATAATCAATCACCACCATGACAAACTTGAGGAGCTCCAATTTGCACTCGATATTGCGGTAACTGTCGTGTTCACGATCAAATGACGACTCAAAGGGAAATTGAGTATCACATTTGGCCACCAAATTGTTCTTGATATCATTGACTCCCATCCAAACGCTAGCAGCACCACTACCATCGTTTTCAGCCACGTATCTGAAGGTCAATTTGAACACAATGATGCATACGTCAATGACATTCTTGAACACCTCCAAATCCTTGACGTCCGCCAAAAGCTTGAGGTGTGGAAGTGCATCGATGGCTAATTCGATTTTCACTGCAGCCAAGGTATCTTCCTGCGTAAAAGCCTCCTTCAAGTAATTTGCACACCATCGTTGCACGGCCAAATTCGGGTTTCCAGAAAGATTAAGGATTTGCTTGACGACCTGGGGAAAAACGTCTTTGTTGGACTTTCCCAACTCGCGGGCCTGATTCAACTGCCCAATAATCACAGAGTCATCTGGGACAGGTGTATCTGTCATGTCCAGTTTTTTATGTGTTGTGGTTTCAAGGTACTAGGGAGGGGGATTGTTTGGAGAGTGTTAGGCTTTTGATGAGTTTCGAAGAGTGCGCACGTGACCCCGCGCACGTTTCTGCCCTCCTCCACCATGAGACGATCGCTCCTCCTAGAAGCAGTTCCAGCGCCTCATTCCTGCGAAAAAACGAACAAAACTCCTGGGGGTAAAAAAAGGGGCTTATGCATTGTTTGGTATGCAACCCCTTGTTTTTGCCGGCACACAATGGATGATCAGCGAAAGAACAATGGATGATCTGCAGGATTCCGCTCTCAAAAGTCGGATCCTTAGAGCCTTGAAAGTCAAACCAGTAATTGTACTCAACAGATCAGAAAATGGAAAAAGTTCGGTTCAAATTATGGTAAGAGTCAAAAGTATTAACTCTAGAATTCAGTTCATCAAGTTAGTAGTTCAGAGAATTTGTTGATCGGCCGGTCACTTTCGGCAGATCAAAATTCCAAAACTTAGAATCCAAAAATAAGTTGGTTGCATAGTTAAAAGTCGAAAAACAAACAAACTGAAAGTCACAATTAGTAGTTTTGAAAAGCCAGAAATTCAATCTCCAATTATGAAACACCTAAAGAATCTAGTAATCAGTAATAAAACGAGAACCAAATCAAAAACTTAGTCAATCAAGATCAAAAAAAAAAAAAAAAAAAAAAAAAAAAAAAAAAGAAGGAGAGGTTACCTAGAAATCATTCAGTCATTATCAAATTAATTAATTAGTAAATCACAAAATCAGTTCATCAGCTAATACCCGATCTTCAAGCCATAGAAACAGAACATGTAAACCCCACAATGTAAACCCCACACCAAGCCACAATGCAAATGAAGTCAAGCAAATCCAGACCCGTCAATACCCTTTCTCTGATCCCTAGCATTCCAATTCGAAACAATGCTCTTCTGCTTTCATGGATTATTCATCAACACAACTACAGAATAAGACAATATTTCCAATTGGGCTTAGAACCTGACGACTAGACAGTAGACAGAAAAAATTTGCCTGCATGTAACATTGAAAAGATTTGGTTATATGTGTTGCAGAAGAAGGGCTGTAAAAAAGAAAAGAAAGGAAAAGTACATCAGTAGGAGTGAGAGGTTGTAAGGGCAGGGGAGGAGTTTGCAGCCGCGGGGGAGGAGGTACGGATGCGCCTGCATGTGGGTATGCCCAAACCGAGAAAGGAAGTGCACGTGATGCGAGTCTCATTCTTTTCTCTTTCTTATCTTATCTGAACACCCCATCAGTTTCTCCTCACCTCCTAACATAGCGTATCCTTAGAAAATCTGCGTGTTGTTTTAGAGAGAAAAGACTCTAGTTTTTTTTTTCAATACCAAGGCTTCCGACCTGCAGGTCAGCGGAACTTTAAGCCTAATTGGGACTCCCTTCCCTGTTTTCCACCCATCACCAACTACACCACCTTCCAATCTGGTCGAATTATTCTCAATTAGTTGAATCCCCATCCAGGTGATTTTCAACCAATCAATTCCATTCTAAGAACCATTTTCCTGTATTGATCGACCAGTTGCTTGTTTTCCAGTCACCTGAAAATAGTGGACACGTGACTGATGATTATCACATCAGCCAAGTCGGCCCCTCCGAGCTCCCAGAACCCCAATTCCGGGGAAAAATCTGACCACACCCTCCCTCGAGCGAAGATTTCTCCGCCACAGGACGAAATCATGGACCTGGGCGAATATTTTGATGCCAGGGATAAATGTGATGGACGGACCGACAATGGCGATCATTTAGGTGGAAAATCCTCTTCTATCACTGATTTTTCGGGAAGAAAGTCAACTTTCTTTGGTACTTCGGCCAGATCATCATCATACACTGATTTTTCGGGGAAATCGTCGTCATTCACTGAGAATTCCCGGAAAACACCATCTTTCACTGATCTCTCGAGGAGAACACCGTCTTTTACTGATTTTTCCGGTAAAAATTCTACCTTGACGGATTTTCCTCGGAAAATACCCTCCTTCACCGATTTCTCGGGCAAAAAACACTCCGAGACTTCGGGCCCCGAGAATTCCACCGACACGGACCTTGAGGGCCATCTCCTTCCCAAGCGGGTCAAGTCCAAACGTTCTTCTTCGGCATCCAATGATGCTTTTTTTGAGAGAGACAGGTTTAGGGCTCGTTTCAGAACTTTCAATGGTACGGCTGACAACCAACCAGCTGATGACTTGCTCAGTTCCAGTGAACAGGCGCATCTGCCCAATTCAAGTACTGAACGGCTCTCGGTGGTGTGTGAATTCGATGATATTCTGAGCAAAACGAAAAAACTCGACATCAAAACGCCCGTGGTATCCGAACCAACAAGCGATAGCCCGAATGAGACGGGTCACGTGACGACAAATTTCCGGCTCCCTCGAAATCGGCCCAAAGCTGCTTCAAGCTTCAAATCCAAGAGTATTGAGCTTGCATACCCCCGCAAAGAGAATGTTTCACCATTGGCCAAGGATTCTCGGCTTTTCGCCCATTTTGCGCCTATTGTCGACGCCAATCTCGACCTACGATACATCTCTGTGCCGGAACTCTCCAAAGTCTTCGACTGGTACTTCAACAAGCCACTTCCAGCCACGGGTCAGATGTTTCCGTGGCTCCACGGGATCCACGAGGAGAATTTCGCCCAAAGAGCGTTTTTTGCTCGTTCGGCCACCGGTTTAGACTCCACAGAAAAGCCCTGCAGTGCTCGTTTTCTTATGTGCGTGGAGACAAGTTCATCCAAACCCCGAATTCCTCGGGTGGTGAGAAATACAGTGAGTATTGAAGAGCTCCTCAAGAAAGTGGAGTATTCCAAGACAGAAGTACTTGAGCAGACTAGAGAAGTGGTGATGGATTTGGACCAGGGCGAGAGTTTCAACAGAAGTCTAGATCTACAAGCAGAAAAGGCCCGAAAAGAGGAGTTGGTCCAGCTTTTGGTAGCAGATTCGCTCAGTACCGGTTACATGCCTCACTTTTTGGATACAGACCCCGAACGAGGCGTCCTGCTCCGAAACTTCCAGATCCAAGTCAACAAGGTGGCCCGGTGCGCCGATTTGGTGATGTACTGTGCAGACCGGCGCCATGATACGTGCAAATGCAAGTCCATCGGGCGTCTTTTACGGGTAGCACAGCTTATCGAGCGGAAGAAAAGTTCCACGGCCATTTCCGACTTCAATGTATTTGTTTTGAACTGGCACAAGTTGCACTTCGAAGAGTACCCCGATGTGTTCACCGTACGGGACTGTTCAGCCATTTTTTCCAACCAGGATGGAGTCAAGAAGACGCAGTTGCTTCTCTATAGCATGATTCTCCTCAAGTCCGATACGTTTTCCTCGTGGGATGCGGACTTCCAGGTCAAGGAAAAGGTGGAGAACACCAAGATGTCAGCAGCTACTAGACTCCACCTCAACGTGTGGCTGGGTAATGTATGGGACCAGCAAATCATGTTGCATTTGTTGAAAGGCACGCTGGACTTGTATGGCGACTTCAGCCCCTCCATCCATGCATCGGGAGAAAAACATATCTACTGCGACCCCAAAAAGTCGTCGTTAACCAAGAGCAATTCGTGGGGCCCCAAGTTGGTGTCGTCGCTTCCTCCACCACGGAGCCACTGGCAACTTTTCTTTCATTGCCATAATGATGCTCAATTCCCCAGCCAATCCTTATTGGCAGAATTGCTTTTCAAGTACACCATTACATCCCGCAAGGCAGAGGAGGTTCCAGATTTACACCACTTGGAGTTCCCGTCGTCCGGATCGGTGAGTCTTGGAGACTGCAGACAGGAGAATCTTATGAGTATTGTCAACTCATGCAAGTTGCTCTACTTATATCTGTCATCTGTGGCTGAAGGGAGTCTTGCAGCATTGATCTACTGCTCCGATGGTTACACCGAACTGTCACTTTTGGTGCTCTGCTACCTCATGTATGCAGAGAACATACCGTTGGAGGTGGCCATGCTTAAGCTTCATTTGGACTACGGCAGACCTTACTATATTTTTGGAACAGATGTGCAGGTGTTACGGAAGTTGGAGATTCTTTTACGTCGGTATAGTCCATCCTGCTTGGGTGCAGAAACAGTGCAATGGGCCAAGCTCGAGACCATCTCCAACCAGGAAATCTCCGACATTCTTCTCCATGCGCCTGGTAGTGCAGGTGCCACGTGTATCCCCCGCAAGCTCCGGTTGGGGTACATTGCCAGCGACTCGGAGTCCAGTTCAGATTCAGAAAGTGACGATGATGAAGGTGCACTCGAGGCCATGGCCGACCGCAAATGGGTGGAAGATGTGGGAGGGTCGCTTCCTTCTCGCATCTTGCCGTACCTCTATTTGGGCTCATTGAAGCATGCAAACAACCCGGTTCTTCTCAGCAAGCTTGGCATCACCAAGGTGGTTTCGGTGGGTGAGCAGTTGGACTGGCTTTCCGGTTACAAGTTTCAGGAAAACAATACGGTGACCAGCCAGAAGCTCTTTGGTGGGGATATCGAGTTGATCGATATCCAGCCGAAAAATACCTCGAAATTGACTGTGCGTTCCGTGTTGAAGGTCAACAATCTCCAGGATGACGGGATTGACGAATTAAGCCGTACGCTTCCTCACGTTCTCGACTATATCGACGAGGAGTACCAGGATAACAAGCAGCAGGCCCGTATTTTGGTGCACTGCCGGGTGGGCGTGTCACGATCAGCCACCGTGGTGATTGCTGAGGTCATGCGTCGCCTCAACATGAACTTGCCCCAAGCTTACTTGTACGTGCGGGTGCGGCGGCTCAATATAGTGATCCAGCCGAACTTGCGGTTCATGTATGAGTTGTTCAAATGGGAGGAGCGGGTCCGTGAGCGGGGTCGGGGAAATCTTCGGGTCATTGATTGGTTTGTCATGTGTCAGGAGATCAAGAAGTTGAATATGCCTTTTTTGAGGAACTAACTAGAATTTCAAGGTAAGCGACAGAAATTCAGTCAAACCACGGAAGATTAGGAGAAGTCACTTGGAATTACTAAGTCATGAAGACTAAAGCTTGATACTACAAGTGAAACCTGGAGTAAGGACTATTAAGGACTACTGAAGGATACTGCGAACAGTGAATGACTAGGAAGAGTATAGCTAGTCAATAGACGAGGACGAATACTAGGGAAGAACTGAGAAGTAACATTGGGACAAATTTAGGAGTGTTCCTGGGGAGAACGGGCCAAAATGAAGCTTCTGGTGGTTTTCTCAATGAGCTTCATGGTGGTTTATTCGGGAATACGGTTGTTCTCAGTGAAAAGGTGTCATCTGTAACCAACTTAACTGCTGACCAGTGACACGTTGAGTACTCAAGATGATGGAAATGCATTGAGCCAAACTATATCCGTTTCTGTTGGTTTAGCTGGTCGAACGCTTAGAACCAGCACAAAACCCGATCCCTTGAAATTAGAAGATTTAGACCAAGTGGAGTTGTACCAGAAGTTGCAACTCTAACCCGAAGCTAAACCCTAAGTTAAAGAGCCAACCAGTAGAGTAGTAGCCGAAAACAGTACAGAGTAGACAGAGTTACAATACAGACCATTACTCTCCATTACCATGGCTATACTGATTCAAAAGTGAGTTGATTATTTTAGTCTACTAATCATATCTGACTGACTTGGTCCACACTGACTACATTTACTACTGACGGACTGAATACTTCCAGAACCCATTTCTACTGGTTATCAATTACTACTCACCAATGAAATACTACTAATTTACTAATGATATTTCTGCCATACTTTATCGTGGAACTATGACCCCACATCACTACATCACTACATCACTAAATATATACTTAAAGTAGAAACACAGGTGAAATTACCAATATATGAAACTACAGATTTTGGTAGTGGTCATAATAATGGTAGTACTATGTATTATAAGCCACAGTGGTGATAGTATGGTAGTATTACTGTAATCTACATGGTATTATTGGCAGTCTTAATGGTAGTATGGAAGTACAGTATGGTAGTATATATGGTAGTACAGTATGGTTATATGGTATTATTATAGCATGGTAGTGAAGTAGTCATAGTATGGTAATTAGTATTATTGGCAGTATGGATTGGTAGTATTACTGTAGTATATATGGTAGTATGGTATATAGTAATAAGAGATGTACTCGAAGCTGCTGAGTTCCAGGTCGTTACTTTCCGAGGAAAGAAGGGTAGTAGTAGAATTTTTCTGGAGTTGATATTGGGGCCACCGATAAAGTTGTACCAAAAAGTACAATAAAGTAAAATAGAAAGTCAAGATTTAATCCGAGTTTGCCAGTGGTCAGTTCACGTGACAAAACTACATCAACAAAGCTTATTTGATCTTCTGATTTTCTTCAATAGACAGTAAAGAGGTGTCAGACTTTCATAGACTCATAAACTCTTATGACCTTGGAAATGACTTTATGATGTATGGCCCATGTACAAAAGATCGTGATGTAGATCTGATTCACAGAAATTAAAGTATACCCGTATCTTGACCATCTCCAATATTATTGCATGACTACTCTGATTCCAATCCCATTTACTACCTCAATGACTACGACTTAATTAAATTGGGGCTTATTGGTGCCAGAGTTGGAATCATGTGCACGCCGTCTTCATGTCTGGAGTCAATAAGCCTCTTCTACCTCCGCACATCCACCCACCACCATACTAAACTACTATACCATACTATACCAGTATAATGTATACCACTATACTGACTACTATTTATTAATTGCTCATGTACGAGGTCTTTAGGACTTAGTGGCCATGCGAATGGTACTAGCTTGTCATAGATCCAAGATAAGATTCTACCAGACTCCGTGGAGACTTTCCACAACTAGAGGTTGACTTTTCAGCTACTGAACTCTAGTACTGAACTCTAATCAAGGACTGAACTGTACTTAAATACTATGCCTTACTGTACTTATGCGTTACTGTACTATAATTTCTTGGAGTTAGATTCTCGAAGAATCATAAAATACTACTACTACTACTGATACTAATGAAGTATGGATTCTCTCCGAGGAGATTACTTGTCTCCAGGGTTCCTGTTGCCAGTATTCTGTCATGTTGTTATATGGTAATGTATACTCCGAGAGTTACGTATTGACTTTGTAATGGTGAACTCAACTAAGAAATAATATCCTTTATGAAATATCCTAGAATCCTCAAAGACTAAAATAAATGTATAGATAATGGAGCTCAAAGGATTTAACGATGATAATAAAGAAATAATTCTGTCATAGGTTTTTGACATAATCTAATTTTAATGTAGTAGCATTGTAATTGTTTCAAATGTGTATGACTGTACTCTCTTTACCAGAGTCTAAAGTCGAAGACTCTATAGAGTACGTATATTACTCCATAATCTTGTCTGCTACCTTTGATTATATAGTGCTTGACGTTTCATGCTTCACTACACTCAAAATGGTTACTGTTAGGCTGACTACTTATTACCACTGACTTACTGTTACACTACTACCAAAATGAATGTTTAGTAGGAGTTAACTTGTAGAAAATGTCTCGTAGAGAGTATTGTAGTATTTTGTAGTGGAGTAAAATGGTAAGTTAGGTTGAACAGTGTGGCTACACTCTAGTCTTTGCTTTCGTAATCTGCTGATGAGTATGGTATTCCTAGGCTCCTTCCAGGGAGACAGTCGTAACAAAACGTAAGTCACAATTAAGACTTCTACAATAGGTTAAGCTATGGGAAGTTATTATTATGTTGATTTAGAATAAATCTCAATTTTATTTTATTCTAAGCTGAACTCAGAATCTCACCATAGTTTATTGTAAAATCAAGCTTGATATGTTCTACAAATAAGCGCAAATAGAGATTTCTTGTAACTGAAACAGAACCAATTTGAATGAGAAATAAGCTTTGACTCAAAGATTTTATATCACAAAACGTATAGTGTAGTACTAATCAGTATACTTAAGATACAGTAGTGTCCAGTTACATACTATATAGGGTATAGTACTATTCATGGTAGTGAAAGACTAGAACTGTATACTAGTTTATGGTCAGTTCAGTTTATGACAGCTGATATCACCAACACCCTGCCACTAGAATAGATCCTGAACCTACTACAATTCACAGGAGCCCTTTGAAGAGGCTCCAGTAGTATTAACCAGAACAGAAATATACCAAACCCAAGACTAATCATTTCTATTATGCCTCCAGAATCTGTACTAGTTCTATTTCTATACCCCATACTGTACAATTCATCAGAACTAGAAATACACTTTAGTACTATTTACTGAAGTAAATTAAACTAAACTAGTACTATACTATACTATACTATACTATTCTATACTATTACTTCACAGAACTAGTAAGTAATATAGACTGGATATCATGATACACCCGATAGAGTACTTCTGGCCATACTACATAATTTTTAGAATATACAGTTCTCTGATGACTACTGCAACTAGACTGGAATAGAGTACCAATGAATACTAGAGCAATGATAGTATACTACGACGTCTATCACCAAGACTCACTTAATAGCTTAACTATGAATAGACTATGATGTGGGCTCCAACATCAGTAAAAGAATGTCCATTAATACGAATATGACTAGCATCATAAACAACCCCGGGTTAAAAATAGACTCTTTTATTATGAATTGTGCATTAGAAATTTTGTTAGTACCAACACCACTGCCACCAGTATAACTACTTCATACTATTGCTAGTGGTATAGAATAAGGTAGTGTATATTATGGTGAGATTTAATACTGACGTAGTAATTTTTACGTCAGTCACGCCTTTTACATTCACAGTATTTTTTTAAGCTAAAATGAAATAAGCTTTTCTTGAGAAATGGCATGATTGGAAATACCCTACTACTGCCGCATTCCCGGTGCTCACTCTTTAACAAGTAACTGCTGGAGACGTGCACAACCAGAAACACACCTGTATATAAAAAAGCCAATTTTAAGTAAGTAAAGAATTAAAGATATACGAAGAAAGAAACAGTATAACTGAAAATATTCTTATTTGGTGGCTGATGCTATGACGTAGAGATTTTCTGAAAAGGAGAATGCAGACCTGCATATAACCACCACACTATCTCCAACGTTTGATCCGCGCACGCCCATTTTTTCTACCGCCCCTCACGCCAGCTCACCACCCTCCTCCACCTGAGACAGCACACGGTTTCCCCTAGCGTACCACCACGTATTGCCACGTGCTTCCGCTCGATTCTCGTCTTTTTCAATTTGCTACCTGTGCAACGTGCCTGAACAAAATCTGAAACAATTGTGGAATTCTCGTGAATCCGGTCCCGACTACTTAACTAAATCCTCCACTTCCAACCCTCAATCGATATAACCGTCTACTCAGATCTTTCCCCAATATTTACAATCAAATACCTACATTGAATTCTTACTCTGAATTCGTATACTATTCCAATTCTTCTACTGAATTCGAAACCATCCTTCATCTACAAGTCCCGACTGGTATCGCGTTTCAAACACTTCTGAAACACTCCCTCCTGAAACACGACCCGAAACACGACCTGAAACACGACCCGAAACACGTTATCTGAAACAACACCAGCTTGTTATATGCCAGAGATTCTGATAGCCCAAAAATACAAACTCACCTCTGAAATTCTTTCTGTCCAAGCAGTTGACCCCATTGTTGCATCGTCCAAATACTACTCCCGATGCTGAACTTCTTCAACGACTCGGCCATCATCGATGCTTCCATTGCAACATCGGATAGCCTGTCCAAATCCACTTTGGGCCCTGGAAACGCCCTCTCCAAGTTACTAGATTCGGCAATTGCTAATGCAGCTCGAGAACTGACCCCCGAACCGGATTCCAAGTCCGCGTCCACGTCCCCAGGTTCCATGCTCGATTTCATCCCGAGCCGTAAAGCCGGCCGGCCCCATATATACTCCATAGAGATGTTACTCGAGTTACGACAAGACCCCGGGGTTTCTCGGTTTGACACGCGGAAGATCCCGGGCCCGGCATTTTGGGCAATCAAGCACCGAGGCCATGAGCCGGCCGCAAAGCCCAGCCACGGGAAAAAGTCCCGCCGCAACAATAACAACTCCCATAACCTGCATGGCCAGCCAGATGGCCTCAACTGGGAACGCAAGCCGGCTGGATTCTTGAAGCACTCAGAAATCGACGGCATGTCGTCGGAGAAAATCTCCCAGCTTTTGGGGGAGACTCCGGACGAAGATACTCCCGATTGGGACAACCCGGGGGCCACTAGCGATATGCGGCTCTCCATGGGCAATACTGTGGCCGACTTTGAGCGGTGGAAACAGGAAATGCGCAAGGAAGAGAGAAGAAAACATGGTGACGATTTGGACAAAGAGGTGCAAACCTCCAACGAAGTCGACAGCTTCTTCTCGTTTGTTAAGCCAAAGGAAGCCTCGCAAGCTGTGGCATCTTCTTCGGTGAAGTCTTCCGATGCGAAGAGCTCGAGATTCTCGTCTTTTTTCGGCTCCAACGGACCAAATCCCCAGGGCTCCAATGGCGTCCAGGGCCAGGGAGTACCAGGGCTTCTGGCTCCATCCAAAAGGGACTCCATCTCTTCTGCTGATGGATCTCTGCGTTTTTTCCGGAACGAGCCTCCTAGCTCCGCTCCGCGTTCTTTTGAAGAACAGAACCCAAAGCCTGCTCCAGTATTGAGACAAGGCCCGCCTCCAGGCATCCCACCTCAGCAGTTCCCCCAGAATATGAACGGCCAGAACATGAATGTGCAGAGCTTGGGACCAAATGGCACCATCCGGAACGGCCCTCCTCCGGGCTTGCAGCAGCCAGGAATGCCTTTCTTCCCCAATCCTAATATGGGCGCACCACCTCCTTCAAACAACGATTCATTCTTTATGTCATTACTTAGCAAGAGAGAGGCCGAAGAGGCTCAAAAACCAGGACAGGAGAAGGAGGCCGGAGGAAAGACCCAAAACGGGCGTAATCCTGGACAGAATCCTGGACAGAATCCTCCAAAAGCAGGTCAAACTCCTCAAAACCAAGGTCCAAACCCAGGTCCAACTCCTCAAAACCAGCGTTCGAATAGTGGTCCAAATGCAGGTCAAAACCCTCAGAACCCGGGTCAGATTCCTGGTCAAGCACCAGGAGCACCTGGCCAAGCGCCCGGCCCAAATTCAGGTCAAACTTCTAATGGCATGAACCAAAACAGGCCAGTACCCAAGGGACCAAATGGCCAGTACTTCCCATACGGCCAACACATGAACATGCAGGGCCCTCCTCCCGGCATGCAAGCACCACCAGGAATGTTTCCACCAGGAATGTTTCCACCAGGAATGGGGCCTGCAGCGGGCCAGTTCCCTCCCGGCTCCAATTCAGGAAGTAGTTCCCAGGGAAAGGAGATTCCACCGTGGATGCGGTATGGCCCCCCAGGCGGGCCCCCAGGCGGGCCTCCAAATGGGCCTCCAAATGGGCCTCCAAATGGGCCTCCAGGTGGGCTTCCAGGTGGGCAGTTTCCCCCAGGCTTTGCACCTCCCCCAGGCTTTGATCCCAGCTTCAGCCACCCAAAATGAGCCATGAGCTCACAAGCTATAATGCATAATGAATTGACGAGAGAACAAATGTCAATGGCTAGGTATTCGACTAATTTTGATGGGTCTTAAGTTGTGAGGGTTGATTGGTGAGGGTTTGATTTGTGATGTGCTGGTAAGATTAAAAAATTCATAGTGGTCAGTGAAGCTTAGGTGATGAGTTATGAAAGGATGCACAGTACTCCGTGACCTTAATTAATATAATGCTCAAGACCTATATTGAGCCAATACTAACATCTACAAGGATCTGCCAGTGAATGTCATAATCACTGGAGAGTCATCCAAGTCATGCCATGTCCGAAGTATCCATATAATGAATAAAGCTAGTTTCTCCAAAGTGTCACAGATCATTCCGGATATTCTTGTCGAAGGATATTTCCTGACTCCAGATTCTCGTCATGCTAACTATCAATGTCAAAGGTCAATATCACTAGTGCAAAAATTAACTTGACTCCACTATTATCATGAGTATGTGTTCCTGTATACCATGTATGACCATTTTTGTAGATTGTCAAGTGTGTTTATAACTTAGCCGATAATTCATGGATAATATGCAGGACCTATGCATAACAAGTCCCCATTTCTACAATAAAATTTGTTTTAGATTACCTAATCAGTTTTATAGTGGATCTATTGCATTTATTTTTAAAACTGCATGGTGCATTTCGGACTTAGTACTGCATATGGTACTGGAAATCTGGTACTGGAAATCTGGTACTGGAAACTGGAAAATTCTGGAAAAGAGAATACTAGATTGTTAAGATTAATTAAGATATACTAAACTGGAACCCTAGAATAAATAAAGATTTCTAGACAAAAGAGTATAATGAGGTGCAGATTTAGCAGTAGTTACTTAATCACTAGTACCAAAAAATAAATAGACAAAAGATAAATAGACAAGAATAATTAGACATACTTAATCAGACAAAAAATTTAATTAAAAAACCTGGCATTTGATACTTCCAGAGTATTTTGTATTTATACTACTACAACTTATTTTTTAGTGATTTAACAGTCCATTAGTCTAGTCATTTTGCTCACTAGCCATCCATTCTCATGGACAAACAGTTGCCCAATGACTAGGCTACGAAACCAGAAAACTTAAATCACCAGAAAACTATAAGTATCAGAAAATTATGTATCTGGTCCACTGTCTCTTCCACCAATACTAAGTGCTATAACCAGAGTAGCTAAACCTCCAGCTCACTAACATAGAGCCATACTAGACATACTAGCCATTCTATGAGGCTAGAAATCACAATACCATAGAGTTTGTTCCCTTTATGGTACAAAGCTTTGGTACAACTCTACTGCCAGGATAATAGTGAACTTTGTGGTGCATTAGCATAAAGTGGTCATACTGATAATAACTAAAATATTACATTGGTTCAATTCTATAATTCTGTAGTGCTCAGAAGTCATTTTTACTGGTACTAATTAGGATATTGATAAACAGGCTATAACTAGGATTTATACTATGACTACAAGATATAGATCAACCAATCAGATCCCACTGGCCGTATTATATCGTCAGTCCATTATATCATGTCACCAATACCAACCTACCAATCATTAACACAGATCAGTGAGATTATAATATCGTTCTGGTCGTAGATACTTGTAATAGTAATAGATAAATAGTGGAGCGGACTGCATATAGCAGTGGACATAAAGGTGTATCATCAAGAATGAGTCTTCGTGGAAGTGGAGTAATTTCAATGAAAGTTTCAATTACTGAATGCATACAAAATATGAAATGATTCAAAAAACCCATCGGAGAAACCACCCAATACTTATTCAAATCTATCAGACTGATACTAAATCAGTACACCCTTAGCTCCAGTATTCTTCTACTAATTAGTCCCAGATTTTACTATACCCGATTACTAATCCATAGCTATTCTTAAAACATTCTTAGGTTTCTCTAAAAAAAGCTATACTCAAATTAGAAATTAGAAATTGCTTCAACTTGAATCTAGTAAATTAATGGATTGTGGATTATAGTAGTATACATGTACCAATTGTCTAATACTAAACTGTCTAATACCGATGAGAAACAGAACAGAAATCCATTAAAAAGTTTCACATTCGAACGTAAACTTAATTGCCATTAAAACCTGGAAACTGAACTCACCAATAAGAGTTTTTTGAATCTCGATTGCAAACGTGCCTTATAGGGATACCTTTCCGAAAGAAGCTCCGAAAGAGCCCATATCGTTTTCTTCACTCCGCTGCTTCTTTATATGACCAGCCTTTCCTGGGAAACACTATAAGTGACTTTCTGACACATACCCTCCAAATCCGGTCTCTCGGACTGCATGTCAAACTCTCTCTTCTCTCCCTTTGGTATCTTCCTTAAACTTCTTGGCCAACTGGTCAAATTGGTTATTTAAAAGTATAAATTCATCGCTTCGAAAGTTGGCACTAGACAACTTGGAAAAACCACTTTTGTCTATTATTGTCCCCATTTTCTTGTGGAGCTTGTTTTTTAGGTTTCTTACCTGATTTAGGAATCTGCCGAAGGTCAGGCAAGATATCCCCATCATCTTCACACCCAATTACATAAACTGTCTAATTCTGTCTGAATATGAATTGTTTAAAGACTGACTGGCCAAGCATGACGTTCCTTTATTCGAGAGCATCAATTCTCCGAATTTAGAAGCATATATTACTGATTCTACTGACCTGCTATGCTGACTACGAAGACTATTACTACTAGAAATGACTTCTCTTTCAATTGTCTACACCTAGAATCTTCTATTATTGTTATACATTCTGAATTAAGTCAACTCCAGGATCTTCGTTGATTTAGTCATATTTCAGCCCAAGTCTTTTATACTGTTGGTTCTAGTAAGCCATCGGACATGTTTTCTGGTCCCAACCTTAGTCTGTTCACTTTTTTCTAAGTATCAAAGTCTGATAAGTTCTGAACTAGTGACCGTACTCTGACCATGACTGGTACTATAAAGAACGGTTCTTTGAGTCCTCTTAAGAACGACCTGTACTATTGACCATTAGCCAATCTCCATCAACATGCATGTTTGTATATTTCATAGCCGTAGTGTTTTTAGTTGTGGTTTCCCCTTCTATCCACTATCTTTTTGTCCCTTCAAGTCGTATCTAACCGTATCTGGACACAAGTACTACACCCAAGGATCCACTAGCTAGTTGTCAATCCATAAAGTAACCTCGCTCCAGTATTCTAATACTAAAGGCTCAATTTATCAGGCACTCATAGTACAAGATCTGAGGAGTACTATGCATGTACTAGGTAGTACTACGCAGTTCCAGTTCCCTGGCCAGTGAAGTGACCACTAACTTACTCCCTCTTGAGAATTTCTGATATGGAGAGCAAGAGACTCATCAACTGAAGGTGCTCATCGGTACCATTGCTCAACCGGCGGTCCGTGTCAAATAACACCACAGCTATGGCGTTCTTCTTAGCGGAATTGAGCGCATCGTCAAGAATGTACTGTTCATGGAGCTGGTCTGCCACCTGCTGTGCACTCCAACCTTGGAGAATGATTTTCTGGGTCAAGGCCATGATTTCAGGGTGATTTCCACGAGCAACAGCGGCCCGCACAGAAGCGACCGTTTCCTGGTCTACCACTCCTGCTATTTCACAAACCATAGCTTCAGAAACTCCATCATTGCCAATGGAAGCACTTAGACGTGCACACGACTGCAAATAAGTAATGGCTTTCCGCAAGTCTCCATTGCTGACGGAAATAAGCTGGTCAAACACCAGCGGCGACTGCACAGAGACATTCTCCACCTGAGCTATATGGTTCAACCGGGACAAGGCACTGCCCGAATCAAGCAGCTTGAAGCGGAATTTCAGGCACCGCAGCGCCAATGGGTCAATGATCCGAGTGATATAGTTACAGATAAGGCAGAACCTCGTCACTCCAGAGTATACTTCCATGGTCCGTCTTAAGGCAGCCTGGGCATCATTAGTCATCGAATCGGCCTCATCAAGAACAATGATCTTGTATGGAGGACAGGGGTAGTTTTTCAAGTCATCAGCGCTGGCATTGGACACAGTCAAGCGGGCAAACTTCTTGATCTTCTGACGCACAATAGAAATGCCTCTTTCATCCGAAGCATTGAGTTCCAACACTCTCAGCTTATAAAGAGACGGGCCGTACAATTGCTTGGCCAAAGCCAATACCGTGGAAGTTTTTCCCGTTCCTGGAGGCCCATAGAAGAGCATATGGGGGAGGTTTGCAGACTGCAATGTTTTCTTGAGCACCTTGACAGCGTGTTCTTGAGCTGCCACGTCATCGAGTTTCTTGGGACGGTACTTTTCCACCCACGGCGTGTGGTCGAGTTTTTCTTGTGTATACAGAGTCATGGTTTGGAGTGTTGGAGATACGCGTCGCGTTGAGAGACCTGAGTCTTGAAAAAGTGCACCAAAAAAGTCCCTGGTTAAAAGTGCACCTTGAACACCAGCACCAACCACTAGATTCAAAAAAAGATGGATTAAAAAAAAAGTGAAACAAGGTTGGATTTCGAAGAGGGTTGAGGTTTTAAATTAGTTTGAATAGAGTGTTTTTGAATTTATTGGTTGGAAATTGAAAGGATGTGCTTGAGGTAAAGTAGAGTTAGGCGAGCCGTAGACCCGTACACCAGATTTTAAAGAGTGACCAAATGATGATATTAAAAAACCAGTACTATTGGAATATATAACTAGGATTTTCTTATTTTCTTATTTTCTTATTTTCTGGATGGTAGATTGTGTAGAATATATAGACATAAGCAATTTTATACAGTGATTACTGCGAATTTGAGACTGCGAAATCAATTGCGAAATGCATCTCTTCTCCATACATACCATGACTTTCATAGATATTTAAATGGAAAAACAAATCATCTCTAGAATATAATATAATATAAATGGCTGATTTAGTATAAATGAGTTATAAAAAATTCCCATGGCCGAAATCTTAATTGTCGATTTTATCTGGTCCATATACATAGCTATCACTAACAGTCTAAGGATAAGATAATCTAGTCATCTTCAGTGTAGTTAGGTCATATTAGATTCCGAAAAAGACCATTATATTTGTCAAACCCAACGGTATCTTATTCTTTCATAGTCTAGGCCTAGTTGTTTTTCAAAGGCAATTGAGTAGCCAGGGCTAAAGTGTTTTCATGAATAAACACTTGGAAATGTCCAACCTTTTCTCCATCACTGTCTTCATACAGTCCTTACAGTCCGTACAGTCTTCTTACAATATACTCTACTGTATTCTATTGTACCTCTTTTATTCTACAGTAGACTCCAATATACACTCCATTACTTCTTCTGATCTCTACTACTCTACTGACTCTACTGTACTCTACTGTACTCCACTGTATCAGGTGTTTTTCTGGTTATTAAATGAAGAAGTTCACCCAGATTTAAGGTAAAGCCTTAGCCATTTATAATGTGAAGTGGTAGAAAAAATGACTTAACAAAAGTAGATTTACATGTATAAAACCAGACTTATACTTTCTTGTATACTGTGTGTAATTTGTCCAAACCTATATCAATAACTGTATCATAGTCACTTGACTAGTAGTAGAGTAGTACTTATTATACTATTAAATATGTATTAATGAGCCGAATGGCCAAGTATTCTATTGCACACCAACCACCGATAACTCCAAGGTCCACACACGACGAGCATGAACCTTCACCTTGATGAGTTCGCCCAAGGCCTCAAGCGTCGCCAGACCCTGGGTGCTAATCTCCACCTCTTCACTGGACCACCAGCACTTTCGTGCAGGCTTACGCCAGAATAACAAAAGCTTAGTGTGGTTGGAGTCTGTATGGCGCTTTGTTCGTGAGAGTGACCGCGAGGCTGCACGGCTGGCATTGCTGGCCAATGTGGCTATGCGCGACCGCGACCGCGATCTTGTGGAGGCGTTTGACGAGACTGGTCCCAAAGAGGGTGATTCCGGAGGTGAGGCAGGTTTTTCCCCGCTGTTGAGCCGCACTAGCGATAACGATTGGAGCACACATTTTCCAGGCTCCAAACACCGGTTGCCCCATTCTTCCGTTTTTTCAAAGCCCAGAGAACACAACATATCGAAAAGATTTTGTTCCGATTGGCCCAGTTTTTGCGCTCCGGGTTTGGTCGAGTCAAGATCAAACCCAAGCCCTGCAAATACCAGCTTATTCTGTGCTAATTTGTTGGCCACTTCGAGCTTCATATGCTTAACATCTTCTTGACTGCACCCTGTCACTGGGGTAATCACATAGTAGTCCAATTCTTCACGCAAAACAATGATGGCAGGCTTATTTTGCAACACTGTAGTGGCCGAATCTAGCCTACTCATCGAAGGTGCCGGAGATAGAGGCGATTCCTGAAGGTCGGCCCGGGCATCGCCAAACGTTTGCAAAATATACAGGAAACAGTCGGGGTCAAAATTGACAAAAACAACATCGTCCTCCGTCAAGTTTGTGATAATTTGGCCATTAAAATCCAAGAAAACGCCGTTGGGGAACAAACTCAATAAGATACTTTCCGGCAAACTCATCAACTCATCCCGTGTGATGCTAAAAGGCTTGCCCCGGATATTGAGGTGGATTCTGGAGTTGAAATCCGACACATTCTCCTCATAGTGAAGCGCTGGGGCAGGCCCTTCCTGGGTAACCTGGGTCACGATGTTTTCCGCCATGTTTGTGTGGGGAGGGAAATGATAGATGGCCCAATGAGAGTGTAGCAAATCCAAAGGTTTCCAGCACCTTTCAGAAAACGAGCGGGATGCTGAGGAGACGCGTAGGGGGAAGTAGTACTGGACGGTACTGGCAGGGAGTGTTTTGACTGGACTGTACTGGACTGTGTACGAGATGTTTGTACGTTTAGTGTTGGAGTTGAGAATTTGTCCAATTGCTGGTGCGCGAAGGGCACGTGCCAAACCGCACGTGGAATAGGGCACACGATAACCACTTCTAAGGCCCTCCCTTCACAATATACCACAATCCACTGAAGATCCCAAACATTTTCCCGTCCACTCCTTTCCCCAAATCCTCTATTGTTTCACCCCTCCTTCTCATCTTCATTCTTACCTGCATATAATCATCCTTATCTGAACCGAAAATCCCACTTCCTGCATATGACCCCGCGCACATCGCAGTGCTGGCCATCTAGGCTTCGTCAACATGGTTTGTTCCAGCCAGTGTAACAAGGCTGAGGGCCACAGGGTCAGTGTGCAGGCGCTGGACGCCGGTTCTGTAGATGAAATTTGGGGCAGTGACGATGAAGGTGTGTCGCCATATGCAGACCTCAAGCGGGCCCACGTCAACCAAGGCTACCTCGATGGCATCACCCATGCGCAGGAACTGGGCTTGCAACTGGGCTTTGATGAAGGGTATCCCAAAGGAGCCGAGCTAGGCATGATGGTGGGGGAGATCTTGGCCAAGTCCCATGGAACGCCGCTCTTTGACCAGGCAAAAAAGGACTTAAATATCACAAGAGTCTTGGATAAGCAGTATTTCGATGACCAACTTGATCTCAAAGACCAGCATCGCTTGATTCAACACTGGAAAAAGAACGAAGATAGAACGAGTATAGACGGTCATGAGTCATAGGTAACCAAAATAGAAAGCCTGATCATATCCACATTCAGTCACGAATAGAACATGTAATTAATCCAATAATGAAGTCAAGAACCACGGAGTCATACATCCATAGATAGTAATAGATCAAGTATCAGATCAAGCCATGAGGCCACAGAAACCATATAAGACAGGAGATTGAAAACCACGAAGTCATAGAACCATAGGAGTCTAAAAGGCCATAGTAAATATGGAAGTCAGCAGTAGAAAGAAGGCATAGTAGTTTTAGAACCATTGTAGTCATAGGAGTGAAAGACCAAAATCTCTTGCTTGATCAAACGATAGACGTGATTGAAGATATGCATCTGGAACTGACTGCAGAAGTCCTGAAAATAGCCATAGAAACTAAAGCAACCTTGACAAATCTTCACAAACTTTGAAAGAGCCTTGAGAGACAAAAAAGAAAGGAATATCATCAGAACTTTGAGAGAACATTGACAAATTCTGACAACTTTGATAAACCTGAAAAGCCCTAAGAAGCTTGTCAGTCGTTTTGACAGAAACAAGAATAGCATGAAACTTGACAGAACTTTGACAGAACTTTGACAGAAAACAGAAATGAACAGAAATGGGAACGTTAAAGAACTTGTATTTCTCTTAACGTCCCTTCACTTCTTGAAGACTCTTAGACATGATCAACGGTGGAATGGCATATCGGCAGAAACCTCTGCATCCAAAGCATCGTATTGCGCCGCAAACTTGCCCTGGAAATGGCTCCGGCCTTTACACCACTCCGCCCATGCCTCGGAGATCAAGTACTGCGTTTCCTGGAACATCACGTACTCATCGAAACAGCAGCTCTTGATGAGCCAGTCCTTGTTCAACTGCTGGAACATCTCCTGCTTATCGTTCACAATGCTCAGGCGGAGCTTGACCAACTCACTGCCCTTGATATCGGCATCTTCCTGCGAGAGCTTTTCGTGTCGGGCCTCATTTTCCTTGATGCGTTGCTGGAGTTGCGGAATTGTATTGATCGAGAGTCGTTTGGACCTCTCGAAAAGCTCTTGGAGCGAGTACAAGTAGTCGAGATAGTTCTTGAACTTTTCCAACGTCTTGGTGTTGATGGTGTAGCTGTCGTCAATGAGAAGGCTTGAAGTTTTATTGAAAAACGACGAGATGTTGAGCAACGAGTCATTTATGGTGGAGGTGTCGTCGGCATTGATAGCCGAAATCACGTCGGTTTCTTCCGTGGTCTTGTGGGGGTATAGAGAATCGTCCAAGTCCGAGAACTTCTGGAGCATCTCCACGAACTTGCCGTTATCAAACGCAATCTGCTGCTGCCGCTTCTCGTACCTCTCCACCAATAATACGAGCTTGGTCCAGACCTCAATGAGCCGAGAGATGTTTGCCTCTGCATTCCGCCAACTGACCAAGAACTTGTCTCCCACAGTGGGCCAGATGGAGTTGATGAAGTTGGTCAGTATTTTCTGGCCCTTGAACTCCAACGAGTAATCGATGCGGGCTTGTTTTCGCCATGACGTCAAGTCCGTGGGCACCGAGAGGAACGTCACCACTATGGGCTCTTGTCGTAACACTGGATGTTTCACTAGCTGGCTGAGGAACCGGTGGAGTCCCCGTCTTCGTCTCTGTAAGAACTGAGAGTCTGGAGATGCACCTACTGTTAGTTAGTATTCAAAAAGCAAGCAGAGAATGAGAAGATCAAGCTCATTAAGGCTAGCCCATCGAGGTAAGGAGAACCGAAATGAGAGTAAGTAGAACTGAAGGAACACCAAGAGCTGAGACTCAAATCTTGATTCAAGAACGAGAACTTGGAGCTTCAGGACTCAAGAATTCAGATCTCAGATTTAAAAACAACTTAGGACTCAGAACTCAAGGTCTCATACCTCGGGCTTAGAACTTGGAACTGAAGAACTCAGAACTCAGAACTCAGAACTCGATACTCGGGACTCCGAACTCAGAGCTGTTAATTCAACTCTTGATAACTCAGTATCTGGGCACTCAAAGTTCAAGAACTCAAAAACTGAGAGATGAAGTGAGAACTGAAATAAGAAGACTTCAAAGAACCAGACTCAAGATCTGACGAGAACTATAAGATCTGAGATTCGAGCTCGGAACTTCTGAGACCCAAAAAGCCCAGAGCTATGAAACTCTGGACCTCAGAACTCTTAATTCGACAACTGCGTATCTGAGACCTGATTCTGAGACCTAGTTCAGAAAGCAATGAACGACATACCTGTAAATTTCTTAGGGGGAAGCCCTGGAATCACACGAAAGGGAAACTTTTTTAAAAGGTACTCGAGAAGCCACACAAAATCTGAGTACCGACGAACCACCTTCTTGACACCTGCTGGGCCATTCATGCCTAACTTCAACTCATGGCTGATGGCGTAGTTAATATGCTTGAAAACCAAACCCTCTTTTTCGGGGATCTCCTTGATGGCCAATGCATCATCGCTCGAAACTAAGGGTTTGAATGTATCCCGGATCTCCTGCATGTACTTGGTGATGTAGGGGTAATCATTCACGTGGAGAGACTCGGGGATCGTGGTGTTTGGGTCCACCAGGAGTGTTGACAGGTCCAAGAGGTCCACGTGACCTAGAGGATCGTTCATAGGTTCGGTTACCGTTTCTGGCACCGGTACATGATCTCCCAAGACCAGAAGCTCGTCATGCGTCTGGATTAACAAGGATACCACGTTCTGTGGCAAGGCGGGGAGCATGGAATTGAGCTTAAACTGAAGAGTAACAAAGTCAGCGGAGCCCGGTTCGGAAGTCTCCATCGCCAACAACGCCATCACGTGATAGAAGTTGTTCTCATCACTAGCAGGCAACAACAGTTGCTCATAGAGAATGTCTATGATGCGAGACAGCTGGAAAGCCAGGATCACGTGCTCGGCCACTAAAGGAGCAAATACATAGGACTGCAACTCACTAACTGTAGTCACGTGGCCACACAATTCCCCGGCAAGTTCTTTATATTGCGGTGGGGCTTTCGCCAGGATGTCTGGGTGTGATTTGGAGGTGGAAATTGGAGTTTCAAATGACGGAGTTGGTTCGAATTGCAGCGTCGAAAAGGAGGCATTGGAAAAGGGGGCTCCTGGTGCACGAGTGGACGGTTCAGATGCCCATCCGTTTTCGAATGGATCGTCTCCAAAAACACTGTTCATAGGAAGGGGAAGGTTGGGTTATATATGTAGGAGAAACTTGACACAAAATGAAATAGACTGAAACAGACTTAAAACAGGGGTGAAAAAGGGAGTGTTTCAGAATTGAATCTGCGGTTAGGATATGCGTACGATAGAATGTAAGGAAGGATGACGGTGATTGAGTGTTTCAGGGATGTTTCGGATGTGATGGAAGGTGCAGGAAGGTGCAGGAAGGTGCAGAAAGGTGCAGATGTTTCAGGGGTGTTTCAAAAGTGGTTCACGTGACTGTGTTTCAGATTGGACCGTGTTTCAGGTATTCCTAGTGTTTCCGCTTAGATTGGTGGTTAAAAGGTTGTTGGATAGACCGAGCTTTGACTGGCGCACGGCAAACATCCGTACACCACCTCTATATATCGTGAAGCATCAAATTAAAGTTAAACTCGAGGAATATGCAGGTAAAGGTTAAGTTGCAAATAAATTTCAAATGGTAACGACGGATTTGAACAGAGATATTTTATACTTTCTCAGAGAAAATCTTGTGCTTGCCCAATCGGTGTGTTTTTGTTTTGTTCTGCTGGAGGTACGGGCCTACACGTGACCATACATATACACGCGATAAGTCACCAATCTCCACTTTTATTTCCCATGGATCTCTTTCACAAAATCACGAACTATATCCAGCTTCTGGACCGGACGTCGCTAGGAGTAACTAAAATCAACCCCGCTTTTATAAAATGGCGGGTCTCCGATTTGGTGTATGTGGCCATTCTTTTGGTGCTTTTCCGCATAGTATACAATATCCAACCATTTCAACGGCAGTTTTCCCTTAGCGACCTTACGCTCCTGCACCCATTTGCTGAAGTTGAACGGGTCTCCAATGAGGCCCTTTTCGTGTACCTGACCTGGGTGCCCATGGCGCTAATTTTTGTTGTTTCGGTGGTGGTTACGCGGCCTGCAGACAAGGCGTATGTCACCTACACTTCCATCCTCGGCTTAGTGATCTCTGTTTTGAGTACCAGTGTGCTTACGGATATACTCAAGAATTTCTTTGGAAGACATAGGCCCGATTTCTTGGCCCGGTGCATTCCGGCTCCTGGTGCCCCGGTGGGTGTTATGGTGTATGCTAAAGATGTGTGCACCTCGGATAATGTGGAGCGGCTCATGGACGGGTTCCGTACCACGCCTTCGGGCCACTCTAGCATTTCGTTTGCCGGTTTATTATATGCTACGCTCTGGCTAGGAGGCCAGTTGACCGTTACTCGGCCGCAAGCAGGAGCTTTGCGGTGGGTGGTGATTTTGGGGCCTACGCTAGGTGCAGTCCTCATTGCCCTTTCCAGAACCGAAGATTATAGGCATCATTTTGTGGACGTTTTTTTGGGGCTGGTTATTGGGCTGGCTGTGGCTCTTTGGCTGTACTTGCGTCTTTTTCCTACGTGGGGTGCTAAAAAGTGCTACGAGCCCAAACTCTTGGTGCAGCCAGATTTGGAGTATTCGCCAGTCGAGACAGTTTAAGAAAGAAAGAGAAAAAAGGATTGGAGAGGAAAGAGGAAGAGAAACGATGTGGGTGTTTTTATTAGAGTCATGTGAAGGGTTTACTACTGATACTTGTTGATTACTTGAAGTACCTGTTGATCTGGTTAGAACGAGAATGGTTGGTAATAACCACCGTTGAGAATCCTAAGTATCATTCATGTCACATGATACAGCCGTGATACTATATGTTTAGTTCATGGACCTAGATGGATCATATTCAGACATTATATTAGACTAGATAGATTGTTACTTTTTATTTCAGAAAGTATCTTGATCAGACTGTTCTGCTTTTATAGCGTATAACAGTTAAATCTTTGTGTCTATACAGTGAGGTTGGTGAGTGTTGTTTAGGTATACAATGGTTTTTCACGTCCATCCCAAAAAAAAATAGACAAAAAAAGACAGAACTTAGACAAGCAAGACGAATTTAGACAAAGTTAGACAAACGGCCAGATTACCTATTCTTGCCAGTTGGAAGTTTTTATTCCAAGAATCCTTAATATGCTTATATAGTCGATGAGAGTAAAAGTATACAACTGTGTATTACTTTTAAGTACTGTCTAATTCTGTCTAATTCTGTCTAATTCTGTCCAGTACTACTCTGTATTTACTCTACCTACAACAATTCTGCTGATTTCAGGTCTCAAACTGTCAATAAAAGCTACTGCTGACTTACTGTCAGGCCTAATATTTTTATAAATTAGTTAGTAAATTCTATCATCATTCCGTCTACCAGTACTATAAAATGCATATCACTTTTAACCCAGTATTAAGGTATAAAGCCAACTGTGGACTCATATCAAACCCAATATCCATGAAAAAAAAAGCCCAAATTAAGAAATAATAAGCCTCTACACACCGACTAGTATCTGATAAAAACATCAGTGTAGGGCTAACTACTGAGACCCAGAGTACTGCGATGGATTGACTGGTTAGTATTAAGACTACTAACTATTGACTGTTAAATTCAGACCAAGATTTTATGAACCCATACGTTTTTTATTCCTTATATAGTGATATTTGAGCTTCTCTCTGTTCTGTTATTCCCTATATACACTTCTCCCAGTGCCTCAAACACTTGAATAGTTACAGTATCATGGTATAAAATAATCAATATTACGGCACTATACTATGGTATATCGCTTATCATGACTATACTAATATAATCCTATACTCTATGTAATAAACACTTGGATTATACTCAAAAGCTGACTTTTTACTCAACTATACATCTCTAAAATGTAGTAAAATTGATAGGTCCTGCATATAGTGACCCTTCACTACCTCCACTCAATAAACCAAACCTAATACAAATCTTCAAGTGTACTAATCTACCTCTTATATATATGATACTAGTCAGCCAAAATAGTATAGTACTGTATCGACTTAAACCTATCAAATATACCAAACACTTCACTAGACTGCATGAGAGAACTCTAGATTCCCCACATACTATGGTAGAATTATGGTATAGAGAGACTGTGCCTATAAATATACACAATATTCAACCACAATATTCTTCATACAATAATCTACAAGTTCTTAAAGATACCAATAGTACATATGACTAACAGTCATGGTGAGACAATATGACATCTTCCTATATCATTAGTCATAATTGATCTTCGAAGCTGGTTAAGAAATTCTACCATACTCACTTACTAATAAATTAAATGACTATTAAATTGAATGACTAATGAATTAAATGACTAATGAATTAAATCACTAATAAATTAAATCACTGAAATTACTACTTAGTCGGCTAGTATGATACTGATAAGGCTCTGACTTGGTCCCATTTCCTACCAATAGTTAAGGCCAAATAAATCCAAACACATTAGTTTCAAACCCCAGTACCTCCAAAAGTCATATATTTTACGTAGATCTTCATAATACTAGAATTATTTCTAATAGTGATGATTACGGTGTTCAGGGTACCATAGTCATGGTATAAGGATATTCATTTGACAATTAAGGTGGGACTATGATATTTACTAAGTTCACCATTTCATGATATTACAATCGTGGTTAAACTGTGGGTTAATAATATGATTTCTTAAACTATGTTTTTACTATAATCCTTATTAATGTTGTAGTAGATGTATATTTTTCTGGTTGTCCTGCATATCCGCTCCCCATTCCAGACACGCTAATCTTTCTAGAGTTTCATTAACAAACCAAAAAAGTCATAGTAACAAAAAATTAGGCTCAATATATTTCCATATATATATTGTATTACTTTAGTCTGCATCCACTAGTCCAATCAGTCCACAGACATGACATTTTAATGTCCATAAACCAAGACATTCTGTCTCCACAGACATTTTTAAACCATTATCCAAATCCCCCGTATACCTAGTCGTTAGAAAAAAATTGGTTATCAAAATAAATCTGTCTCCAAATAAATCAGTCTCCAAATAAATCAGTCTCTAAATAAATCTGTCTAGACATGTTTCCATAGACTATTCAGTCGCCATATTAACAATATGTTTGGGCAGTACACTACCATAATATATCTAACACGTCATGGTAAAATCCTGTCACTTACGGTAACGTAAAAAATGGCATGTAAGACGAAAGCATGTATCACGTGGTCTGTCTTATATCCAACGTTACACCTCTTTTATCTATGATTTTTTTATAGACAAAAACCTCTTTGATGTCTATATCTATCTGAAAATATAATATAAAAATAGTCACTATAACCATTGTAGTTTTTAAGAAATCTTGATGGTCATATATATGATTTTATTCCTGCATGTACTACAATGTTCCACGGCTCGTAGCGTCCAGTCAATGTGCATAGTCTGTCCCGTAACTCACCTATCTTGACCAAAAAAAAGAAAACAAAAATCCCTACCAACCCAAAAAAGTCCTTTTTAATAAATAGAAATTAAACTCAAAACCTCTTCGTTTTTGGTGCTTGGGAAAATTGGACATGGGGCTATTCCCGGAGGTACGGGTGTCACATGGGCCACTTGTCGCGTGCACTCTCCACGAAGCTACCTCCTTCTCCACCATCCTAATGGCGTGCCCCCTCTACTGTATTCTTTCTGCAGGCACCGTCCACTGTATTCCTGTGGCTACCTTCACCACGGTGCAGGAAACCCCGGAGAAATTGGCCCGTTCTCCGGCTATCGGTGCTTTCTCTACTGATGCGCTGCCCAGTGCCCGAACCCAAGAGAAAGTGCCCCACGTTTCGGCTTTTGGAAGCCCTAAAAACTCTTTGGTTGTACCACTCCTTTCGCCGGCGAAACTGCCGTCTTTGGTGAAAACCCGCAATCTTTTATATACCTTGAACAATCCTTCATTATCGGACTTAGAATCCGAGCCAAGTCGCCAGATCTCCGAGACTTCGTTCAATCAAGAGGATGAGCTTACACAGAACGAGGAGATGAATAGAGTGACCAAATCTCGAGCTCTGGGGCCCAATATGGTAGCTACTATCCCGAAATCACTGCTTCTAGGCTCTACCAATACGGATTCCGAGCCTGAAGAGCCTGTTTCGACCATGGACTCGCAAAACACCTTGGGTGCAGTTCCGCAGGCCTCAGTGCCTGGTAATAACGGAAAAAACGCTATTTTCAAGCACTCATTGAACAAGAACCGGGCCCTCGACGGAGCTTCCCAGTTCCAGGACTCCGATACCGAACAAACTCACAGCAATGACATGCCCATTGGTGCAGCTGTTGAAACATCCGAATACCCCGAGCTTCTGGCTATTCTAAATGACTATCTGACGCATGCAGTCTACCTCCCCCAATACTCGGTGGATTTGCAGGACAATTTGGAGACGGACTTTCTGCAGATCCGGGGACTTCTCCCCAAGATCTTTCCTGCTTGGCAGAGCGCTGTTTCCATTCACCAGCTCACAGGAGGAATCACCAATATGCTCTTATCATGCTCACATAAGGCCACCAATGAAACACTTCTAATGAGAGTCTACGGAAAAGGTACCAATTTGATCATTGACCGGAATAGGGAATTTGTATCGCACTTAATCCTCAATTCCTTAAAATTGGCCCCTCCCATCCATGCTCGGTTCGCTAATGGGCTCATTTATGGGTTCTTGCCCGGCCGGTCGTTGGATCCTGATGAGTTGAGCCATCCTTACCTTTATCCGCTCATAGCACAACAACTCGGACACTGGCACAACAAAATCAACTGTGAATTTATTGAGGATGGAATCCACCGGCTCAGAAAACATACTGCTAGTGTGAAGAAGCAGCTTCAGACCAGCAGTTTACGTGTGGCACACGGAAAGAAGCCGAAAAGCATTAATAATCTCTGGGACTTGATCGAAGACTGGATCTCTATTATTCCCATTAATGATGCCTTGGTCCAGCATTTTTCTGAAAACCTCAAGACAATGCGTGCAGGATGTCAGGCTTCCGATTCAACTTCTGTGACTTCGGAAAATATTCGGCAGGTAGTTTTTGAAGAACTTCGATGGGTACGCAATGCACTTAAAAACGCTACACGTCTGGAAATGGTGGTTTGCCATTGTGACCTTCTTTCCGGCAACATAATCATCCCGAAAACCGAGGAGTTCCAAGAGAAAATGAAGGAGGAGCTCATTCTTCCCAAAGTGGATGAAAACCCCATTCAGTTCATCGATTACGAGTATATGATTCCTGCACCTAGGGCATTCGACATAGCGAACCATTTTGCCGAGTGGCAGGGTTTCGACTGCAACCGTGAGGCCATTCCAGAACCATCCCCCAATAATCCTGTCATGGTCAAGTGGTGCAAGGGTTACTTGAACGATGAGAACGCATCGGAGGAAAAAGTGAATACACTCATTGAGGAGATCGCATGTTACTATGGGCTTCCCGGATTTTACTGGGGTATCTGGGCTATGATCCAGAGCGAGCTCTCCATCATCGACTTCAACTATGCCGAGTATAGTCTTCTCCGTTTGGAGGAGTATTGGCTTTGGAAACGGAGATTTATGGCAAGTGATAGTTACAGAGTCTAGATCCGACACCAGAAGCCGTCCACAGAACCGATACCCGATGCCGAGCCCCATTTTTTGCCATTTCAAACCCCATCAGAATACCCCCATTCCTACTATTTATATCACGTCTATAGTGTACAGCCGACTCCGATTATGCAGAACTTAATTTAAATGGTGCAATGTATTTTTGCCAAATTGGTAATACTATAGTTTCTAGTTTTCGATGAATATAATTAATAAGTAGAAAAACTAACCCCAAATTATTAGCCTGTCAATAACGCTTATCTGGCCTGTATATAGTCCTCTTTCACTAGGTCCAAGCAACTAATTCTAGTCTTTAGTACTTCTGGAACGTCCTGCACTGGTGCAGTATTTAGAAAAGCAGTTGCTTCTTTTAGTCAATAATAGACTTTTTGTAATTTTCCCATTCCAGAATTTACATTGGCTTCATTACCCGATACCTGCACCAATAAGCCTCTGCCTTTACCCAATACCGTTTCATATCAGCCATTAGTCCCAAAGATCTAGTCATTGAGTCTTTTGACTTTTATATCGCTTCCTATCCCAGCCACACACAAACCCCTCCTTGCCCAAGCCCAAGCGGCTTGACCCCAAGTTGTATTCGCTCCAAAGCTCCCAAACAAACTTACCCGGGTTCAACAAACGGCCCGTAACTGGTACCCCAATTGTGTCCATAATTATTTCCCCAGAGAGCAAGAACCTTTCCAACAATTAGGAGGATTTGTTTGCTGCTTCCAAGAACCTCAACCAACGGCTCACTCGGAGAAAGTCGAACCCCACTCCGTCCTTGCAGAAGATGAAGACTCATTCTTTTTGTTTATTATTTCTTCTTCGTTAACCCATCTCTAGAAATCAGTCAGTCATCTTTCCTAGTCATTGCAGTAAGGTATCAGTCGTCAGTCTTGTAGTAGTTAACAGTCAGTATAATAGTTGTTATCTGCAGTATAATAGTTGTTATCTGCAGTATAATATTAGACTTCACTAATCCTTAAAACGTCATATTCATAGTACAGTCACTTTCTATAGCACTTGTAGATTGAGACTCGTAGATTGGATCACGAAGCGCAGTGTCACTTAAGTATAAGTGGGGTGTAACACTTGGCGTGCACACGACTTTGGAGAGTACATTGAGAGAGACTATTTTTGCAGCAATACCTTATGGACCCGGCAATAAAGATATCCTTCTCAAAATTGATTTTGGGGTTCTTGTACTGCATACCAAATCATATCCTTGAATTCGTTTCATTTGATTGGCCCTAACCCTGTACTGATATCAATACCTTGATTCCAAGCCCAACCTCGGCATTTTCAGTCCAGCTTTTTCGTAGTAAATGAAATTATAGTGACATTAAAGAGCGCAACTCAAACACCTTATTTCCCAATCATATCCTAGAAAAAATGAAAGGTCCAATCAACATCTAAATTAAGTCTTAATTATTTTAAACATCAAGTCTATCGGGTATTTTAAAAGGAACAGTCAACTGAGGGATATTCAAGTAGGTTCTGAGTGCTAAGATTTTTGGAAGATCATGTGGACTATAATCTGTATTGACCTCAATAAATATTAACCCATTATTATCTTTTTTTGAGAGTATATAGGTTTGAACACGATTATGGGGTTATGGTATTATTTCAAGACTGCATTACAGATAAGGACTGCATAGCAGAAGTTTGGGACTGCATATCAGTAGTTTAGGACTGTATTTAAACAATTGTGGACTGCATATTCATGATTTCACACTGGATGATGAAATCACTCCATTATTCTTACTGATTAAGGGCAAAATGGTAATGTAATGCGTAGGGAAATGGATGTGTAGTGGTGCGAAATGGGTGCGCAGAACTAATAGTCATGATGTGTTAGGTGAGGAAGTCGCAGGCCATGTGTGCAGGATGATATCAAGGTCCGATATATGAGATATGATGAATGGAGTAATGTTTTCTGCTTACTGTAATTAGCTACATACCCATTATGGCATATAAATTTTAATACACTATATTAAGAAAGTATTACTGATTCTGGAAAGAGCTTTTTTTTTGTTTTTTTTGTCTTTTTTGAACTGTATATAAACGGTTGTACATTCTGTTTCTGTCTCATTTCTAACCTCAAACAATCAAGTACATAAAACCACCATCTAGGGTTTTTCAAGTTATCAACAAATTCATTTACTTTGTTTAGTATGGTAGAGAAAAAGAGAATAATTTCAAGAAAAAAATAAATTACATGTTCAATAAAGGAAAGGCTCAATTACCCTTCAATGTGTTTCTGAGAGTGGTAATTGCTCAAGTCTACAGAAGTTATGGCCATGAAATCGATGAGTCCAAGTGAGTTTTTTTTAAAAAAATCAATTTAGTATACTATCATTTGTTGGTGCTTTAAAAAGAAATTATTCCCGTTTTTAAATGACTGGAATTGGTTGAATTACTCTTGGACTGCACACAATGTAGGAATGCCATGATGAAGGAAGTGAAAATCCTACTCTGGCAAAATTTTGAAATCACTTGTAGTCTAAAATAGTGCTACGTTTTTGAATTTTTGTAACACCTGTAACGGTTTTTTCAACAGGTGGACTGAATTCCTGAGGCAACTGTCAATACTAGACTTTGGTTAGTAGTGCCTGGTACTGCATACAAACCCAGAAAACATAACAAAAAAAAATACCACAAAATAATTTGAACAAAACAAGAAGAAAATATTAACAGAATAGAGGAAAATAAATAAATTAATCAAAAATTAGTAATGACATTTGGTCAGTTTATAGTGATGGAGCAGTAGTTGTGTAGTTTTTTACATTCAAAGAAAACAAGAATGTTCGCGATTTTTATCAAACCCAATACAAAGTCCACCAATGTCTGGAAAATTACCCAAGGAATAAAAAAAAAAAAATTCAGAGCTTTTTGTACAGTGAGGTGTAATTCATAATACAAACTATATAGACATCTCGGGAATTAATCAAGTGGAGTAGCACTGATGCAGTAACTTTTATTAAGTAGAAATTACAGTGTAGAGTGGTAATATCTGGTAGAGCATATAAAAACCGACGACTATATGCAGTACGACCAACTCTATAATTCTTTTAATCCTACACTACGGATATATCTCCGATTATCAATTTGGAAGAAACTCATGTTTGATATTAGTAGACTATTAATATGTGGACATGAAATGTTAGCTAGCAAAGAGTCGTGTACTTTGCACCCATCAGTGCAGATCACTGAGTCTCTTTAATAGCACCAACTAGTAAAGAAATTAGTAAAACCTTTCGATAAGAGTTTTAAACTCATTTCAGATCATCTGGGTTTTACCTCTGAACATCAATCACAGTGGTGTAGTCAGTTTTAGGTGCATGGAGAATGACCCAGCGAGAACCCCGTTCGGCCTCCTTCTTCAAGGCCTCCCAGATATTCACCCCAAAATTCCGGGGAAGTCTGTTATTGGTGGAGAACGCCCGCTTGAGCCATTCCTCCTGCAGAACTTGCATGGACGTGGCCAGAATCATGTCCAACACTGCATCCGTCAGATCCACCGTTAGAATTGTAGCAGTGGACATCTCTCGCATCATGCCTGCCGCCGCAAACTTCAGGTCACTCTCATACTCCCATTTATCCCGCTTATTATTCTTGCGGCCCTTGGCTAGGTTAGGAATCACATTAACTTTCTGGTCAAGATCAATGTTAAATAAGGACTCGGCAATGTGCAGTGCTTCCAGGTCATCTTCCGTCTTTGTTTCATGGTTATCCACCTCCGGAGTTTGGCCATGGATTTCCGAAAGGAGAAAAGCCACCGCTTCATCGTAGTCCAAATCCGTCTCTCTATTCAGGGCCAAGTTCCGGACCCGAATGGGCTTGAACAGGCTCTTGCGGCCCCTTTTCCCCGCCACATTGGCCTGTTTTAAAAGAATAACCCAATTGGCCCCGTCCTGCAGGGCCCTGGTGACGAGGTCATCATAGGAAGAAGTCACATAGTAGTCACAGCGGATGTCACGTGACCACATCTCTCCAAGCAACCCAAATCCACCGTGGGCAAGCACCGAGTGCTGGCACCCCACGAGGATATCACATCTGCTGGCCGGCAATCTCTGCTGAGGTTTCGATTTGAGAAGCCCGTTTTTCCTCATGACAAATAAAAGCGTGGTGGTGAGCTGCACCCCGACAGCATGTGCAGTTCCTGTCTTAATCAGCAGTTCATTGGAGAGATCTCCAATCAAGTTATCGTACCGGCCTCCGGTCGCTATGCGGGAGTACTTTCTGTTCTTATCCACTCGGTGAATCACCTGGAACATGAAGTTTCCGCCGTAGTATTTGGCATTATAGTTGCTCAATGGGGAAAAGAGCACCTTGGTGGAAGTGCCCATTTTCTGAGACACCTTTAAGATATCGGCAATATTCGTCAAAGCCTTCTCTACCCTTCCTAGAAGAGGAGAATCCATCATAATCTTACGGAGCTTCAATTTGGCTTTTTCGGGCTCCACCATAAAATTAAAGAGATCCACCAAATCTTTCACCACGGTATGCTGGATTTTGAACTCATTCCGAAGACAAGCCTTGATATCCACTGCTCCCCGTTCAATACCCAATTGGGAAAGAATCCCCATAAGCTCGCTGCGCTTGTTGCTAAGACGAGAACTTCCAAATGCAAAGTTGATCACACTATTGAGGATGTCCATATGATTAATAACCATGACGGTCTGGGCTGGCTTGGTATTGAGTGCAGGAACAGCCCGGATAATCTCGTCCACGGCCTTTAACACCTCGGCTGAGTCCGCTATCAAAGTATCTGTGCTATGTGAAATGACATCAAACGACATGGCACTGTACTTGTCTGGTTTTCCAAGACCACGCACATTGGGCCGGTACACGAACTCATGTGTGAAGATCTTGGGTACTTTCATGTGTTCCCTGCTCAAAATCCGAGCTGTGGGTAACACTAGGTCATACGTTAGTGTAAGTACTGACCCACTTCGGTCAAGCACTTCATAAGTATGTTCCTGCACCTGCATGGCCGACCGGGGAATCAAGAAACTGCCGTAATAATTCTGGATGGCTCCATGATTGCGGAAGATCTGCAGGATTTGGTCGATGGTTCCACTGAACACCAAGAAATCCGCCGTGGTGGCCTCCATCATGGACCCGTGCGAGGTCTTACCCACCCTGTCAAACATAATGTCTCTTGCCAACGATGGAGGCTGGTTGAAGAGCGTATCCCGGACCTGCTGTTGCCAGGGCGAAGCTGGATCTGCCAACGACTTGAGAGCTTCCTTGATGATGATATCCTGATGTTCCACGGGGATAAGTCCACTTTGGAGCAACTCCGCCGCTCCAGGCCGCTTGCCTGCACTATGGTCTAGAAGCTGCTTGACAATCTGACGTTCTGTGGCTTTTCGGGCGGAAAAATCGGGCGGAAATTTGACATCCACCAACCGCAAGTCATTGAGGATCATAGCACGCTCCATACCCGTTCCCAACTGGTAACACATCTCGAAGAAGATAATTCCCAACGAGTACATGTCAATTTTCTCGTCGTAGGTGCCCGTAGCCACTTCTCGGGCCGTATAGAAGAACGTGCCCACCACAGTGGAAAGGTCATTGTTCGGAGTAGCCACCTGGTTGTTTTGGGCAAGAGCAGACGATAACTGTGAGTTCTTGGCCAAGCCAAAGTCGCCCACCTTGACGTTGTTGGACTTGTCAATGAAAATATTGGTGGGCTTCAAGTCTCGGTGGATAAACCCCGAGCTGTGGATGTACGAAACCGCCTCCAACATCTGGCGGAAGAGACGCCAGTACTCGCTGGGGTTCTGGGGGAGTCCTCTTTCAATCAAATCCGCAAGCGTATTGTTTTCACAGAACTCCATTTGGATATAGAGAATGGACCTTTTGGGCACCTTGGCTCCGTTCATTCTCATAGTCTCTCTCCCTCCATTAACCAGACTATGACTATCACTGTCACTCTCTTCGTCACTTTCACTTCCACTATCTTCTTCACTCCCACTTTCACTCTCACTTGCTCCTCCTCTTTCACTTTCAGTTTCAGTGTCGCTTCCAAAAATTATGCGACTATCGAAACTATAATCCATCAGAGCCACGGAATTGGTGAAGTAGTCCACCTGGAATGAGTTATCGCGGCTGAGAAAAGAAGGAGACCGAGCTATGATGGGGCTCTCAAAGTCTCCATCGGATTCGCTGGACTCTGAATCCGAGGCAAAAACACTATCGCTCACTTCAATCTCCTCCACCCAACACCCATAGTACCGCACAATGTACTGGTGGTTGAGCCTGGCCAAAGAGAAAACCTCGGAAAGAAGTGTTTCCAATTTATCCTGGCGATGCTTGATTTTTTTGATGGCATAGAATGTTCCCTCCATCTTGTTCCGGGCCTTGACCACCTCGCCAAAACCTCCCTTGCCGAGTTTCCCAACCTCCTCAAAATCTCTTGTGTACCGAGAGGAGCTGTGGAAATCATCGGTTTCTAAAACATGCGAATCGTCAAAAACATGGCTTTGCACATCCAGTTTTCGTCTGGGCACTCGAGCAGAAACCATATTTCGCCGAGCCAAATTGAGCAGACTCCTCTGGTACTTGGAGGACCCAATAGGATCGGAGCGGAGCGTATTGAGCAGTTCAGGGTCCGACTCTATGCCTGACCGGAAGAATTTCACCGCATTGAGCTCCAAGAGACTCGATCTTTTTTGCGGTTTCGGCTGGAGCATGCGGCTTAAAAGATCATATACTCTTTCGGCATATTCCTCCATCCCAGAGTAGTCACGTGGATTGAAATTCACCAAGAAATCGTCCGGTGACCGGAACTCACCATCCACTATATCGTAATCAAGCATGATGCGCAAAAAAAGCACACCAAGTTGCCAGATATCCGTCTTGGCTAGTCCTCCTGATGGGTCTGGGTCCTCCCAGTTGTCGGGCACGAAAGGAGAAGTGAACAGAGACTCCAGGCCCAAATTCTTCATACGCAAGAGGTTATAGCCATAGTTGGGGTGGCAGTATTTGAGTGTTTTATCGCTGGGATCATCATCTTTATGACAAAGAAGCACACTCAATGGACAAATTAAACGATGGGAAATGCCCGAGGTGTGAAGGAGTTCTAAACCAGGAAGCAACTGGATCATCCATGAACGAGCCATGGACCAACTTATAGATTCTGCCGTCACGAGAATTTCATCAATGTATTGCTGGGTCAGAGAATACTCCGTCAAAATCCTAATCGTCCACAGATCAAGGTTTTTCTTGTGGTCGATCTGAAATCCGTACACCTTGAGTATGGACGGAGAGTTATTAAGCGACATGGCAGTCTCTAGCTCCAACTCTAGGCTCTGGATCTCGGCCTTACCCACTGCAGACAGCCAATGGGGCTCTGAGAGCGTGATTTCTGTAAGTAGGTACGAGAGGGATGAAAATTGGCCCTTGGGAAACCGTCGTTTGGTTGCAGCAGAAACATATGGCCGCACAATATGTTGAGTTGAAATCGACAGAAGGAGGTTTTTGCTTGTGTAGCGAATAAAGCCCTCCACGGCCCGGAACCGGAAATGGGAGTTGGATTCCGGCACATCGCCCACAAGAACGCTATCGAACACGAATGCAGACTGGGAGGCAGGCACCAAATCGTCTGCAGTCTCCAACAGTGTATAGCTTTGTGGGTATGGGTCCAGGTACGAGTCGTCCTGGTGTAACTCCTTGATCTGGCGATGTATTTCTGCCAGCTGTCTTAATTTGGCGGACTGAGCTTTTCGGAGCGACTCAGTTTCCTTTTCCTCAAGCAAAAGCCGTTCTTTTGCAATCCGCTTGACTCGTTCCTCCTCCAAAGAAAGCACCTGTTCCGTAGTCTGCTGGAAATCATCCAATAGTTCCTTCACATCCATAATAAGCGTAAAACAGAGTTCTTCCCCAAGATACTCTTTAAGTACGGAACTGACTTTATGCTCGAGCATGCGTAGACGTGCCTTCAAGAGGTTTTTCGGCTCTAGAAGCTGTACCACCGGAGGCAGTTCGGGGTAAGTAGGAGTGAACATGATATCTAGAATCACCGAAACAACGGGTCGATCCGGGTTTTCGTGAGACTGAAGGTGGATCTGGAAGTGCGGCGACGCGTTCTGGCTCCATACTTTGTTGTGGGACGTCAATTCCACGAAGATATCATTATAGATGGACTTAAGAGACTCAATCTCGTCCTGTTGCCGGTTTTGATTCATCAAAAGATCAAAAGTAGATAGTTGTATCTCTATAAAATTAATTTGGCAGTTAAATAAGTCGGTAGTGATCAGAATCAGTCAGTCACCAATAGAAAGCTATCAGATAGAATGAGTTTATAATCAATTTTATGAACTCACAATTCCGAGTATGGATAGATGGGTAGTCAGAAGTAGCGACCTGTATAGATGGCAATAGACGACAGTAATTGACAGTTGATGGATCTGGTGGCAGAAACTGGAATGTTTACTATCAATTGGAGTATCTAATTCAGGCAATGATGAAATGACAACCAGTAAGTAAGTGTAGTTCAGCAGTAATGTAGATCAGCAGTAATGTAGATCCGGAAAAATGTAGATCGGTCACGTGAGGAGTCAGCTGTGACTGTGTAGTTCAGTTTGGAGTATATTAGTCAATGATCAAATTCAATATGATTATTCGATGTGTAGTAGTCAATAATAGTATATTAGGACTAGCCGGTAAGAGTGGGAACCGGAAGCACGTGATGTGGATAGGAATTGGCAAAGGTATAGTTTGGAATGAAAAGCAGATGATCCCCTTAAACTGAAAAAAAAACAGGTGGATCTCCTAAAGTGGAGTTAGTGTAGATCTGAGATTGGCGTCGGATCCACAGTTCTAATAGTCCAATCAGACTTAAACAGACTCAATCAGACTCAATCAAGCAGACTGCACAATGACGCAGACAATTCACAAAATCCAACAGCAGCAGATCGGCAGGATTTATATAATTTCCTCGGTCACAAACACAAACACAAACACAAACACAAACACACGTGCGCTGGAGCCTTAAGCCGTGAGTGTGAGTACTGGCTACTGATGGTACCCTTTGTGGAGTTTGATGTGCGCGCGCAGACCTCCACTCAAGCCAATGCCGCACCACTATACTTAATAAAAGCATACACATTAATGAGCTATTCATACAAAATAAGAGACTAAAAATTCATAACATATTTTAAAGAAACTGTATGTATACCGGAATAAATGAACAAACCATTGATTATTTTAACCTAAAAAGTCACTCAGAAAGCTCACTACCCACATTATAGGCATATACGCTTAACTATACCCACTTAACTGGCCATACACTGCTATATATTGACTACACAGTAATAATTCTTACTAAGCAGAAAAGAAAGTATATGAAACAAACTGGGAAATTGTATATTAAACTCACACAGACTGTGTACAGTGTCTAGTACTGTAACTACATTCTGTATGAGACTAACTCATTGTAAAGGCTTTATAGATCATTAATATGTTTCCCTAGATAATCTAGATCTTTGAATCCGTGGAATACCGAAAAAACCATACTAAATACTATAAATTTGGTGGTGATAATACGACAGATGGTAGAGTATGGTGAATATATGCTAGAATACTGCTTTTTTTTCCTGAAAACTCGAATTTTCATAGATTTCTAATGACGTAGAATTATATACCGGCTACATACCATATTCAAATACGTACCATAAAGAGTAGTACAGTGGCTAGTGTCCAGTAGAGTGTCCAGTAGAGTGTACTACACGAACATAGTTCAATTTCTTAGTGCCAGAAAGCAAGCTACACTTGATTCCGTAATATTTAATATACTAGTATAACCTACAGAAACCCCAGGAATTACAGTAAATTGGCATAATTTACTAGAGGACATACATTTTGCACTATATGCAGTCTCCACATAAAAACCTCCAGTTTAAGTAAGAAAGTACGACAATTATTCATTTCTAAAAGTAGGACAAATATTCATCTATATGAATCCAATATATGGAATTTTTCCTCTTCCAGGATTAAATCTACGGTTAAAAACAACATTCTAAGCAAGCTCAAATTGTACAAGATATCCCAGCAAGCCACAATACCGTGGAATCCGATTTCTAATAAACAATTTTGTAATAGAAAATCCTTGAAATGATGGTTCATAAAAATAGAGCCCATTCCAGAAATCCAAAGACACCAATGTACTACTTTGGCCCTCTCTATGTACTTTACCATGGAAAACACAACAAGTATAATGGCCAAGACACGGGATTTTTCCCATACAAGATAAAGAGATGGAGTCGACAAAAACTCCTCTCCTCTAGTAGTAGATACTAGTTTTTTTTTTTTCAGATAAGTCAGTCTATAGAAATAGTTATTACATATCACAGAATAGAGTCTTATAAGTCATGAAAAAGAGGAGTTTAAGTCATGAAAAAGAGGAATTTGAGCCTATTATTTTAATTAGTGGAATAGATAAATTTGAGTTGTGGTTTCAATATGAGTATTGGAGCAGGAAAGTTTTGGACATGCTTAGATTTATGGAGTGACCTTGATGAATCCCGGTGAAGGTAGAGTAATGGGTAGAGCGTAACGATAGGATCAGAAAGATACCCATAATTTTAAATGACCTTTGAAAATCACTAGATGAATGTAATAATGTAAGCACACATGACTGACTGATTGGGGGAATGTAAAAGTGTAATTTGAGCCCTCACATTAGTGTTATGAGCCCTTGTTTAGTCAAAAGTAGTGGATTTGACCTAATTTGCAAGTCCATGAATAAGTATTTAATTCTACTATTTTCTTCTTAAAAAGGTACAAACTTCTAAATGAAATAGCTTATTATCCAATTTTTTTTCGGGTCATACAGATCTAAAGAGCTACTGGACCCATGTCCTGTATATGCAGGACACACCTGATCCCATAAACAATACACACACAGAAAATACCATACATTTTCATAATACTCTAATTTCCCAACTTTCTAAAAAACCCTATTTATCACCTCATTCTCCTATAATCCTCCTATTTCCATGCTCTGTTAGTTATGAGCCCCACACCTAGGCTCATTTTCCTGCACGCGCACATCAGGTCCATCAAGTCACCTCCAACTACATCATCAAATGCCCCCCGTGGACACCCTCCCCGACGATGAAAACACACTCTCCATCCTCCTTACCACAGATAATCATGTGGGATATCTTGAGAATGACCCCGTCCGTGGCGATGACCTGTGGCGTACATTCCAGGAAATCACATACCTTGCCAAGACACGTGACGTGGACATGATGGTGCAAGGAGGAGATATGTTCCATGTGTCCAAGCCGCTGAAGAAATCGCTTCTCCATGTGATCCAATCGCTTCGTTTAAATTGTATGGGAGATCGGCCCTGTGAGTTGGAATTGTTGAGTGACCCTGCTCCGGCTCTACGTGTGGGCGACTCCGTTAACTATGAGGACCCCAATATGAATGTATCCATTCCAGTCTTTGCCATATCGGGAAATCACGATGATGCTACAGGAGAAGGGCTCCTTTCACCGTTAGATGTGTTGGCGACGACGGGGCTTATTAACTACTTTGGGCATATTCCTCGGCTGGACAAAATCACCGTCACCCCTTTGGTGTTTCAGAAGGGTTTCACCAAGTTAGCTCTCTACGGTATAAACAATGTGCGTGACGAGCGGCTCCAACGAATCATGCGGAATGGCGATGTGACGTTCCAGAAACCGGCTCTGGATTCCGATTTCTTTAATCTCTTGTGCTTGCACCAGAACCACCACCGCCATACCATCACGTCTTATGTGCCGGAAGACTTTCTCCCGAGTTTTTTGGACTTTGTTCTTTGGGGCCATGAACACGAGTGTATTTCCTTTCCTCAGTATAATCCTACGACGGGTTTTGATACTCTCCAGGCGGGCTCATCTGTGGCTACGTCGCTTTGCCAGGCGGAAGCAGCTCCAAAACACGTTTTTTTGTTGAAAATCCGGGGAAAAGACTATACTTTGGAGCCGATTCCGCTCTCCACGGTTCGTCCTTTTATTATTGAAGATGTATGTCTACGGGACGAACATTTTGTGGAGGGCCCAGCTTCTAAGGCGGACATTGCGTCGTTTTTGAATGAACAGGTGGAAAATATGATCAAAAAGGCCAAAGAAGGCGCCGAAAACGATGCTCTACCACTTGTGCGGCTTAGAGTTGACCATACGGGGGACTACGAAGTGGAGAACGCCCGTCGTTTTTCCAATCGTTACGTTGGAAAAATTGCCAATGTGGACGATATCTTGCTTTACCATAAAAGGAAGGTGGAAATGATGCCCCGGCCCAAAAATGGCCCCAAAAACGTCCTGGATCCATCGTTAATTGGTCCCGTGGAAAATGTCTCCATACAGCATTACCTCAAGCAATCTTTGGGCGAGACCGAGCTCCATTTGATCCCCGAAGATGCCATTTTCGAGGCCACCAAGAAGTTCATTGAGCAGGACGATAAACAGATCTTTTCAGATTTCGTGGAAAAGACCATTAGTACGGCCACAGCTCAGCTCCAAAAGATTAATATTGACGAAACTGAGCTCCATGCAGGCGACGATGTTTCCATAAAAAAGTCGTTTCGCCAACTTCTCAATAAGATACGCTACGATACGAAACGGAAGCCGTTGGAGGAGGTCAATGTGCCGGAACAAGCAGCCAAGAAGGTCACGTTTTTGGACTCAGACGAGGAGGACTTTCAAATGAACCAGACAAAGAATCCTACAAGAACTGCACCCAAACAAACATCAAAGACGGCCGCTAAAAGAACAGCACCGAAGTCGAAGCAAAAAGTACAGGTATCTGATTCCGATTCCGAGGACTATGTGCCGGAAAAGCCAGTCAAAGTTCCAGCCAAACGTACACTTAAGGCTCCCACACGTGCATCCAAGAAAAAGGCCACTTCTTTGGACGATCTCTTGAGTCTAGGTTAATAAGATCTGGGATATTACGATTCATTGAAGATTGGGATATTTCCATTTGAGTGCTAATTGGAAAGTATGAGCATTGTCAGGAGGGCTGATTCTGGACTCATATTGTCTCCAATGGATTCCGTATGTTCCTATATGAATGTCTGTCGCATACTTATCAGTAAACGAATATTGTATAAGTCTCATTTGATTTTGAGTTCATGACAATAAATCTAGTGGCTCCAAGACTCACATTGAAGCAGCCTCGTTGATCAAAGCATCCATGTCGAAAGCCAGATCGCCCGAAGTAAAGGCCTGCAACAAGGCCAACTTGGACTTGCTCTCGGTCACGCCATAAAACCGTTGAACGTTCAACACCAACAACTGCGCCTCATCAAGCGAAAGTGGAACATCATCCTCCACCTGCCCATTCATCAACACCAGGCCCTTGTCGTGCATGATATCCTGGTGGAACATCAACGTGGTGTGCGGCTTGGCGTATTCCTTATGCAACTTATACTCAGCCAAAGACGTGATCATACAATGGGAGGTTTGTGGCCCCACAAAACTCCATTGCACAAAGTGCATCTCATAGCCATCACCTTCTTTGGGAAGAGGCAAGATGAAGTTGGGGTTTTTGAAAGCATTGGCGAACATACGGGAGAACTGCTCGTCCAGCAACACTGCACTCATGGCCCTTTCGTTGCTGGCAAAGCGAGCACGCCAGATAAATTCCAATTCCTTGGGTGGCAAGTCCCTGATTTTATCCACATCAACAAATGATTGTAAAGTCTTGTAGGGAGCCTGGGGACTTTTCTGATCGACTTGGCCTCTTTCGGCAAACGCCTTGGCACGGTTGGCACGTACTTTTTCCGCTTGCTTTTTTTCGTGAGCTTCAAGTTCCGCCAAAGGATCCACTGCATTCATTTGCTTTTTCTTGGCCTCGATATCCGCCTGGAGTTTCAGGGTCATCTCATCCACTGATGAAACTCCCATTTGCGCCGCTTTGGCACGGAGTTTTTCTTGGTACTTCTGCATGGGCAGTAACACCGGGTCACGTGCCGTACTGGCCCACCGAACCGTGTGCCGAACCGTGTGCCTGGTCAATTGTCTGAATCGGTACATGAGGTGGTGGATATTAGTGAGTAATTCGCACCTGGTGATCTAGTAGTTCGCACCCGTACCTCCCGCGATCCCCATACCATTTCTCCAGTACTGCATAAAAGCATCTACCACTCTATACCTACCCTATTAATTACTACCTATTAATTACTACGTTTTAACTACTTAAGGTCTTATATGTAAACAAGAATAGTAGAGGTAGTGATATATTGCTGGTAGCTGCTTTCTGGGAAGTGGAGGGTAGAGATTAATAGCATTAATGAGTATTACACTAATCATAAGGTAAGAGTCAGTAATATAATTTTCTAGAATAGTACATATTCTTCTTTACAAGTTAATGTGATGAATAATATCATATTTAATAATTTCTGGTGATGTACCTTACCTGTAGCAGCAGAGATTGTAGTGTATATGCAAGAACATGTAAAGATAGTAGTGTATATGCAGGAATATGTAAAGTTTGCAGGAATATGAATATCACCTCTTGTTAATTTTGCTTTCTTGTCAATTCTTCAGAGTACCCAAAGGCACCCAACCTTGAAACTACTACATCATAATCAGTCTTTCGAGACATACATTCGAAGGAAATTCTTCATAGGGATCTAAGAAATAGCCAAATAAACCGCGAGCAATGCAACTACCATTACTAAATACTATGGAGAGATTGATTTCTCATTAGTCCCATTTTAACAAAATTATTCTTTATAAGTTTACACATGAGATAGTACTAGCCGATCTGTGGATTTATGTTTTGCTTCAGTTTAAGTCTGTGATTCCGTTCATATAGAGTAGCAATTATATGTCTTGCTTGATTAATATCTAGTAGATTTAAATTTGTTGATGGTGAAGAAAAGACTGATACCTCTAGATTTCGGGACAACTTCATTGAGTATGAGCAAGTCATGAACAATGTTTTACTGGATTCTAAACTGGGATGGTGTCATTCTTCCTCCAGCATTCCTTAAGCCAAAGCCAATGTGGAGCGGAAAGCAATTGCTCTCAATAGCTATTCCAAAGGGAATTCACTTGCAAAGATTCAATGACGGCAGAGATATGTCTCCCAGGTGTGCATATGGCATTTCTCATGCAATCTTGATCGACATCCAAGGCTTGTTGGTGGGGGTTTTGGCGAAAATCAAGTCCATATCCTCCAAAGTTCTTCCCTTAGTTTCTGGGTAGAGGAAGTAGAACACTGGAATCATGAGGAAATTCACTATGGCAAAAATAAGGTATGTGTGGTGACTGACATATAAAGGTAGTAGTGTATATACAGGAACAAATGAATGTATAACATAGTAATACAAAAATTCGGTAAAAATTCATACTACTATATTCTGTGGAGGTCAAATACGTAGTAGAAGATATTCATGGACGAAGGACTAAGAACTTGGTTAGTAATGGCCTGATGTCTTGGTGTAGCTGATATCATCACACTGCTCATAACCATCATAAGATTACTCATATCGTCATAGTAATTTACTAAAAAAAAAACACTTCTAATCTACTCCAGCACATCCTTTTCAGTCCGTACAGGACTCAGTAGACTCAAAATTATGTTTTATACTCGGTATCAATAGTTAGTGCTCTAGACAGTGCTCTACAATAGAGGTTTGAGCCTGGAAATCTGGAACCCTGGAAATCTGGAACCCTGGAAATCTAGAAAACTGGAAAGCTAGAGAACTGGAAAACTGGATATCTGGAAAACTGGAAAATCTAGAAAACCTCAAAATCCATAATCGTGCACATTTGTTTCTAAGAAACAACCAAAAAATGTTACTAACAATATTGATTGAGTCATCGACAAAACCTAGCACAGTTTCTACAGACATGAAGCAGTAGATATTTATTGAGACTAAAGCTAGACACTCTATTTTTTTTTTTCTTTTTTTCTTTTCTTTCTTCTCCAATCGTTGGACGTGGACTTACGTTTTTATGACTTCTTCTTCGAGTCAGTCTTCCATAAATTCCTCGGACCTCGACCAAGCTCAACTCATCTAAGCTCACAACCTCTTTATAGAAGTAAGCGAATGTCTTGATTCTGGACTTGATTCTGCTATAAGGTACGTTATTAGATCTTGGCTGGTGACATGGTTAGATCATACAGTTTTCAACCTCAAGCTTTGGGGCATTCCCTGGCCTTTATTTGTCCTTGAAATGGCGAAATTTCAGTGACTTGAGTGCACCTAGTGGTTGAGTATGTATTAGATTCATGGAAGATAAGAAATACATGGCTATGTTCGATAAATGTGTCATGAGATGAAATTATCCAAAACCTCTGAGACTGATCTGAGACTGATCTAATACTGATTACTGTCAAATTTCATCAGAAACCGGGATAAATTGAATATAGTGATGAATTTCTCATAGGTGAATTACTCGTTGTATCGATAAAAGTGGCCCTTTTTAAGCTCTGTTTCTTTCGGGCTGACTGAATCAATTGAATAGTGAAATGCTTAACTTCATAGCTTTTACATGAAGTTCATTAATACCACGTTGGGCATTTAGGTCATTGAATAGGTTTTAATTTAGCTATAGAGCTTTAAAGTGCCCCGTTCCTGCATATACCGCAATATTGATTCATGATTCTAAAATTTAACTCACCATTTATAGTCATATAACACTTGAATTATTCAAATTTTAGTCTTTTAATGAGTCTAATTTTGAGGCTTCGCTTACAATCCTTAGTAGAGTCGGTTCATTACTAGTGTGCCTTCACAATCCCATCTCTCGAAAGGTTCATTTGACAATAACTCACCATTGAACCTTGGCCTCTCTCCCTCCTTCTGGTAAACGTACTAGCACATTCTAAGCCAAGCTACCAGCCTAACTAATTTGGGGAAATTTTGACCAAACTGCCAGAATCTCAGTTAAAAATTAAGCCTTGCTGAAATATTTCTAGAGACTCTATTGCAGGTCCCAAATTCCATCAGCTTTGATTGCTTCATTAGCCCATTTCTGGTCTAAAAACCAAGACATAAACTGAATCAGATCATGTTCTATGGCCTCCCTCCCTCCCTCTGATGAAATGCACCAGCACAATCTAGACCCAACCATTTTCCAGGTTGGATATTAATATCCCTGAATATTTCCTAGTAGAATTGTTAGTATAATAAAAATCAAGTAGTGGTCAAAGCTACAAGAATCATTCTTTTGGTTTTTCTTAGGTCCATTTAGGTCCTGTTGGTGGTGAGTATAAGTTCAAGTTAGTCATTTTTGGGGTTTTGGTTTTGGTTTTTTTGGTTTTTTGATGTTTTTCTGTGTTTTTCTGCTGTTTTTCTGCTGTTTTTCTGTCTTTTTTTTTCTTTTTTCCTATAGGACCTTGATGTGCTTGAACTAGATTTGTACTCAGTCCAGAACTTAAGGAGTAGAAGAGCTAAACGTAATCTATCTTTGGAAACATCTTCATACTGCCCTAATGTTCAAGACAATTGTATCTGAGTTTGTAGCACTATCATGACATGTCGTGGAAAAGAACCCAAGTAGTTCCAGAAAAATGTTGATCATTCAGTTACTAATTTAGGCTAGAGCTCATTTCTTTGACTCCGAAAAAGGCTTGCCTAGGGATCTGAAAACCCCTGGAGTGTTCTAGAATATTCCACAGCTTTCCAGTTTACCTGGTTTCCTGTCCATGTTTGTCCAGGTCGGTCTCCTGTGTCTTTGTCTGGTAGTGTCTGGGGAACTATGGCGTACCAGACCAGTGGAGAGGTAGTAAATCCAGTTGTTTAATAATCCCTTCTGGAGAGTTGAACTCTGACATTCTGGTGGTTTCCATGGCTCCTCAAGACAAAATCAGGAAAGAAATGGAGTAGTCACAATAATAAAAGATTGAGGTACAAGTTCAGGTGAAGAAATGGCTGCGAAAATGCGTATATGCAGGACGCATACTTTGAATTGATATTATTGAACAGGCATAGGGTTTAACATCTCGTATGGGACAATATGCAGTTTCCAGATGAAACAAATCGATTCTACGTGAAATTGGTTAAGAAGGAAATATCTGTCTTTGGAAATTTTAAGGAGTAACTATGGCATGGTCCACAAAGGGAAATTATACATATATATGAAGATCCCTCTCCTTGAGTCTACGGGAGGAAATAGGCTTAGTTAAAAGAGAAACTTCCTGGTATTAGTTTGGTAACTACAACTACAAAAAATTAACAACACTACTATATCTTTTGAATTACAAGATTTGATGGAAGAGCATTACACCCTGGTGTCAGTCTATGAAAAGATTGTGAATAATGCCCAACAGATACAAAGCACCAAAAGTCTCCAAAAGTCTCCAAAAGTCTTCACTTATATAATTAATACCTAACTCCTAATCTATTCGAAACCTGTTTATTGGTATACGGGTCATTTCCCCAGTTTTATTGAGATTAGTTCTTCCTGGATGATCTGAAGATACTATTCCTCAGTACTAACCACACACACTTTATCAAGCACGCAAATTGGATTTTATAACTTCAAGTAAAGGTTATTAGTTTATGGTCTAGTGCCCCTCTCCTCCGGCCTCCCACAAACGTATCAGAAATGAACAATCTAAATCTTAAAAAGTCTATGGACTCATCATATGCAGGGCCCCCCCACTTTGGGTAAGTTGTCTTTGAATTGTGTCTTGCATCTTGATTTTCTGAAAACAATTTCAATTATGGGTCTGCTTAACGAGCCTATCTGATTACTGAATATATCTACTATACTCAGTAGTTCTTAGCTCCGTGCACCATGAATTGAGTAAAGAGGAAGTAACTGGGCGAGGAAGAGAATTTGCATGAGTCCAGTTATTTGACTCCAACAAAAGCAGACAATGCTAGAACGAGTGTTCCAGCTGGTGTAGACTGAGATGGTGGTGGAGCTAAGTTGTTGGCCAGGCTATTTTTGCAGTCACTACACTCTTGGATATACACTCTCGGATATATTCTACACTCTCGGATATAGTCTACGCTCTCGGATATAGTCTTCCATATTGTTTCAAGACCATACTCTTCATCCTGGAATTTCATTGGTCATAGTCAGATCATAGTCTTCTAATTAATGACATTCTACAATATAATCCCTCACTCTATAAATCACACGCCCTACAATCTTTCTATAATGTACAGTAGTACTAAGTAGACTAGTAGAAAGCGCACTGGTTTACTAGTATGGAGCACGACTACTGGTAGGGAGTGACAGAGGAGAAATTGGGACTACAGAACCTGGAAGTGGTTTAGTAGTTCACTCCTGGACCTAATTATGGGTAGTTCTTTTGAAATGAGCTCTTATTTCTTAATATTCGGGACGAATTTTCCTGGAAATGCAGGCTGATTCCGATTAATTCATTGTTTTGGTCACTCACTTCGTCAGTAAGTAAAGTGATCTTGAGATTTTGACGTGAATTCTTCCCCAAACTAACCATTAATGGGATACAATATAGTCCATTTTCAAATGGCACTGTTGTGAGCTCCACTAGTCTTGTAGCTTAATCCATAGCCCCAATAGTATATGTGATATATGCTAAGTGTAGAGTGTAGTGTATAGAGAGAAGGTAGTGAGACCGGGCAGGGTAATGTACTGCATCTGACATACTAGTGCTATAGCGTGGTGAACCCTGCAGAGCTAGAATGGCCAGAATCAGTTGCATGAGTATAGACCAGACTAGAGATTATACAGTGATTCCATAAGGTGCAGGATATGGTAGACATGGTAGTTTAGAGTCTTCTCGTATAGATAAGTATGACCTGCACACTCTGAAGCGTCCGTTTTTTTTACCACAAGCCTATAATATGAAAGAGTTCAAGAATTGGGGAAATTGAAATATTTTAATTATTAGTGTTTCGTAAAGTCAGACCTGGAATGGTCATTGCACGTTTGGTGTTTGACTTTGTTTTTCTACAATACTAGTGAGGTTCGCTCTTTTCTGTCTTCACACCGCATGCTTAGGTATTCAGCATTATAAGCTCTGCACCTGTACCTAATCGGTTCTGGAATTTTCCAGAACTAAAAAATTTATAGAACGTCCTGAATGATTTCTGTAAGCACTAATCTAGCCTTAGATTTTAATATGGAGCAGAATTACTCAGAAGAATTACTATAGACCAGAATCTAGAATTACTATAGACCAGAATTTAGAACTACTATAGTGTAGAATCAAGAATGAATGTAGAGTAGAATCAAGAATTACTATAGTAGAATTGTATAGTGGTGTGGGAATAAACTCCATGAATTTTTAGTACACTAATTTATTAATACAGTGTGGACGGAATATTGAGAATTAGAGTTTTTGACTTAGTGAGTCCCATTAAAGCAATACAAATATACAAGACTAGAAATCCAATTTGAACAGCAAACAATGCCGGAGATAAACGCATTAGCAGATTCGGATACCAAGAAAAGTAGATCAGGAATGATACATCAGGCCATAAAGGAATTAGAATTGTAAATCCTACATGCAAGTATTTCAAAATTGTTCTGTAAGATCCATGAGTAGATCTGGTACACAAGGGGTAAACTGTTCCGTTTAAGGGCAATGATTTGAAACCCCCATTGAAGAAAAAGGGGGAAACCAGTACATTACCCAAACAGGAAAAAATTTAAGTTTGATTCATGACCTATTGTTTGATCTCCTACCGGAATCCAGCCAGACATTTTTGGTAGAACTAGACATTTTTAGTAGAGCTAGACATTTCTGGTAGAGCTAGACATTTCTTTGATAGAGTAGTTCTCAGTCGACAAATGGAATTAGGAATCCGAAAAGGAGAAAAAAATAGGAATGTCAAAAGAAAAATTAAGAAGCTTTGGTCGAGAAAAAGGTCAGGGACTTACCGTGCTAATGTCCTTGTTGTCAAATCAGGAGTCATTCTTATCCATTGTTGCACTGTATTTGGTTGTGCAGCATGGCCGCGAATGGCCGCGAATGGCCGCGAATGGCCGCGAATGACCGGTGTGCACATGCCGTTCATCAGAGAGTGCACAGACCAAGAGGTGTGATTCCAGTAGACTAGCAAGTATTGATGAAATAAGCGATTTAGAAATATACTGAATATACTGATTACTAGGAAATATCAGTGAAGGTGAATATGGCGTAGAAGAAGTATAGAGAAATATGGAGAAGTATAGAGAAGTATGGAGAGTGAGAGTGAGAGTGAGATGAACAGTGAGATGGAGATTGAGATGGTGGAAGGATCATTGACTAAACTCCACTGAATTAATAATTAGATCTATATGCATGAAGCATGACCAGATCATTTGTATACTTTTAAAAATTCCAATCTCAAAGTCAACCGTGGCCAGAGATGTAGCTATATAAGACACCCTCTAGGCCGCCAAAATCCAATTTTTCACCAAGTTAATACTCTCTTAACACCAAAACACCCTGAATTTCTTTCAATTTTGAACCAATTATCTACCCAACCAATTCTCGAAATTAATCATGAAATTCACCTCCATCCAAACCATCCTCTTTGCTACAACTGCCTGGGCTCTGCTGGGGCAGTTCTACGTCGAAGATAATGGCAATTACGAAATTCTTCACAAAGTTATTGCTGATGGTAAAGCAATAGTTGCGGTCGGCACTAGTCTGGACGAAATTTATCCCCTACTTCACTTGGAAATGGCCGAAGTTAATTACAAGAATGAGAGAGACGAACTCTTATCCTTTGGAAAAGTGGGACCTCACTACTTTCTGTTCGCACCCAAGAATGTCGCGACGCCTTTCAAATTGGAGTTGAATTCAGAAAATAAGATTTTGAACCTTGAGGTGCAAACTTGTGGATGTTCTTACCATCGGATTCGGGAGGTTGAAACTACTTCGGCATACAGTGACCCCGCTTGTGCTCCAAAGAACGTCTACTTCTTGCACCCTGACGTGGCCGCACAACGTTCTTCTGAAAGGCAGAAGCGGGAAATTAGCGAACAGATGATGTCCCCAAATAGTGGACACTCTATGCACGATAGACACTCTATGCACGATGGACACTCTATGCACGACAGACACTCTATGCACGATGGACACTCTATGCACGACAGACACTCTATGCACGATGGACACTCTATGCACGATGGACACTCTATGCACGGTTCACATGATCACTCTATGGGTGAATCATCACAGATGCACAATGATGGCATGTGTTCCCGTTGCCATAAGACCGCTCACCTGAAGTCCAATTGATTGAAATTATGTATAAAATTTTTGACATTCCATGTCAACCCTTTTCTGTAAGCTTTGTAGAGAACCTCTCTCTCCTCACTGAAAATAGACCCTAGGAATTGCTGAAAATGAAATCTTCCTTTTATAATTTCTCCCTGATATGGCCCTCTTTTCCACCCACTACAGTCTTTATTATGATACTACAGTCTTTATTATGATACTACAGCCTTTATTATAATACTACAGTCTGTATTATGATATTAAACTTCATCTATACTATGGAACATGGGTATGAGTATAGCTTAACTTTTGGCTGTAGAGTATAGCCAGTGTGCAGTATCCAGTACCAGTAACCAATCTCGCCTTGTACTAACAGGGTGCAAATCCCACGCTATAACAAATATTATCCATTAATAAAATCTTAATCAAATGTATGCAGTCAAGAAAATAGTCGTAGTATAATAGTCTAGATGCTCTAATCTATAGTATGTATGAGGTAGTCTATAGCCATATCACATAGAAAACTGTATAGTTTAGTGACCCTTGCGTCACCAGAATCAGAGTATAGTGAGTAGAACTTTAAGAGTATAGCCAGTATGTTTATAGTGTTGAGGTGTAGAGACCTGAGCCAGATTCCATTGTATACGTGATACTATTCTCTACTCTGTACATTAAGCTGGGCGTTGCATACAAGCCTTTGCTAGACTTTTGACCCCTTTTAGTAAGTAATAGATCCTTGAAACTTTTCATTCCATCAGTTGTTCTCTGGAAATGTGATCCTTTTGTTTTGAAGATTCTGGTCAAACCCTTTGATGAATGAATCAGTATCATAGCCACTGTTAAAGAGAGTAAGAAAGTAATGACAGCATTTTAAAGTGTGAAATCTCAAATTTGGTTTTTTATAAATCTGGATTTCAGTGATTGCTAACTATTTTCAGCAATGCACGTGTCGATTATCCAATTCATTTCATTTGGTCTATGTGCAGGAAACTACCTTCCACTCTCCTGCATTGTTTTACATCATATATATTTAAAATTCCCTTGACTTTAAGATAAACAATCGGATCTTCCACTTTCAAAAAAAATAGCTTTCAATCATTTCCAGAGGTTTCACGTACTATAGTTGTTGGTTATTGCGCCAAGAGCTCAAATTGTTACCAGAACCTTCATTTTATACGCAAAAGTATTCCACTAATCGATATTTTCCAATGCTTTCACTAACACAGTTTCCACCAATGAAGCCTGAACATTACGGTTGATAGAAATAGAGAGATCCAAAAATTTGGGACATGCACTCCAGAGTTCAGAACCTGTTGGGCTTTGCTCACATAATGCTTTGATAGACTGACATCAGGGTAGAATTATGTTCCAACAACTTTTGGAAATCTGGAAACCTTGTAGTCATGTTAATATTTGGATTAGGTTTATTGCCAAATTTATTCTACGAAATCACTGCTTTCTCCTACGAAATATGACCATACCCTATGAGAAAAAACACTAATGAGGGCCTCCTTATACCATTTATATTTGGAAAATAACGTACATACTCCTTGAAATCTTCAAAGATAGATCCATGGCTTTGTTTTTCTTTGTAGCTCCTTTTTGAAACTTCTTTGGACTGATTCTGCATGTTAACTATATTGTTTCATCTCTGCCCTGCATCCTGAAACTTCCCTAGATTTATTCCACGTAGCACCCGTATGGTTTCATCTGGAAACGGCATATTGACACATTTAAGATGTTTCCACATCTTGTTTCCACATTTGTTTTGTTCAAAAGAGCTCCACTGTTGGAAATCTGCAATGCATGGCCTTACAACATGAAACCTTGAGGCCACAATTGGAGCGCAAGTTGTGGTCAGAGGGCTCCACTAAGTTGACTAGGATCTGATCTATACAATCAACAATATACCTGAGTTTTACTTGTATAGTAATCATGTGAATTCTTCTAGTTACGTTGACCTGGAGATAGCGTATAGGGTATAGAGATACTACTGCTACCACTAAAACTGGTACCAAGTCAATGAGACTAATTTTTCAAAGACTAATTTTCAGACTAATTTTCAAAGACTAATTTTCAAAGACTATACTTTATTTTGATAGAGTATTGACTCACTGATTCTTACAACTGACACCTCCATTGTGGGCTTTCTATGTTTCTGTGTCCTATAACCTCTCAAACAGTAAAAATTCTTGTGCATTAGTAGAGCAACAGTGAAGTAGAATAGAGTGTTAATAGAGTATTAATACTGGTGGACTACCCATTTGGTAGATATTTATGCTACTTTTCCTACGGTCACTTGAAGTCGTCTGGACTAGTCCTCTAACCAACAGGCTATACTACCATACCAATAGGATATACTTCTTAGTAAATAAATGAACTATACAGAACTTGCCTTAGTTACTGGTTACTGGTTCGTAGACTTGACCAAGTTGTATTACGTGACTGACATACTGAGCTATCCCAGGAGCAGGACTTATCAGATTGTACAAGTTCTAAGCCACACTGAGGACTAGGGAATACCTCGTACTAGGCCCCAGGGCTATAAAAAAATCCACAGAAATACAAATATATAGAGATAGAGCTAATTAAGCTGTACTAGTACCATTTTTTTTTTTTTGTACCAGATCAGACAGGATGCACAGATATCCTAGGTTTCGCACTGTTGTACTAGGTTAAAGGTAGCTTTACGCCAAATAGTCATATGATACACTAATTATATTTTTTGTCCTAGTACAGTCTAGTAGAGTCTAGTAGATTACCGTAGCATAGATAAGAGTAAAGGAGAGCTGATTATAGTGAAGAATAAGGCATATAGAGTATCAGGAAGTACGAGAGAGTAGCTTACCATGCCACAAACAATTAAAGTCAAGTTCAAATCTAAATTCAACCAAATTAAATTCTTTCCAACGATTCATAAAATTGGATGATCTTGCATATAAAAACTGACTATTCTTCCGCTTCTTTATACTCTCCTAGCTAGAGGGTACGCCTCGTATCCTCAATTAGGCTCTACAAGGCTATATACAGATATAAATATATATACAGGGCCATTAAAATTATAAGTCAGGCTCATGAAAGTCCGGATGTATATGCAGGAGAAGGATGGTTAAGGTCATGTTTCTATCTTTCCAAGCCATGGGTCACGCACCACCAGACTCCAAAACCTACATCTATAAAGCTCTATTTCTGCTTAACTGCTTAACTGCTTAATTTCTGCTTTTGCTTCATTTCTGATTGTTGTCTCAATGCATATTACTAGGTACACGTGGATTTTGGCTCTTTTTGGTTTTGTTTCGGGTGAACACGATAAAATCTTCTATGCCAAGGTTAAAACCAAATTCAAACCGCTCCGGAGATTCACGATCCGAAACCAGACTTTCCTCTCTTACACTGCACGCCGAAAACATTCCGTTCCTGTATTCACTTTAAGAGATGGTTTAGTCTATACAGGTCATGGAAACAATACAGAGTATTTTACCGTGATGAATGGTCACATGATGCTTGGAAGAAAGGAAAACATTACTCCACTTAAAATCACTTTGGATTCGGATTTTAGAGTTAATAACCTCCAGTTTACCGATTGTACCATGCTTTGGGATCACTTCAAGGCTAGAATTTACTATAGAACCACTCTGAATTCGCCCTATTCGTGTGTACCTATAGATATCTACTTGATGACTTCACTTGAGGCTGATATGCATGAAATTTCAAATACTAGCTACGAGAAATGATATCAGGATTATGGTTTGTAGTGCTTCAATTACTATAGTCTACACCTTTACTGTATCATTCTATAATTTACCCTGTCATTCTACTATTTACTCACGGCATAAACAGTTTAGTGTTTGAATAACCTTCATACTATTATGGCATGGCTATCTGTTGTTAGGTCAAGATATATAGTAACCTTTAAAAGAAACCATTTCAACAGTTTTTTGACTCAGGTATCGAGAAATAACCACAGAGCTTTGAACCATACAATAGTACTATGCAGGTGACTGTACACTTCAGACTATATTAACGTCTAATCCACGTATAGTCAGACAATACTATATAGTATAAGTATATAGTAGTATAGTAACCTCTTGTTATTGGACTGTCTCTATTGATCCTCGTGACCCTGGAATGTGTAGAAAGTAGTGTAGGGTAAATTGAACATAGAGCCTTAGAAGATATGGCAGAATCCATGGTAAGACAACTCACTTCATTGTTATGATAATGCAGTCATTGAGTCTCATAATTTGGACATTCTGATTGATTGAGTCTCATAATCTGAACTCATGCCGCATGGAGATTACGACGGATTCAGTATCACCAAAAACACATCTTTCAGACCTTCGAGTTGGAGAACTTGGAGACCTTCAAACGTGCAGTTTCGTTAACAAAAGAACATTGGGCTGAATACCACTGCATGACCATTTCCCACTCACCTGATTTTGGGTATCACTGGGAATCTGTCCCTCCATACTGCTTGTACTGTTCATAGGCACAAGTCCATATTAAATAGTCATGTGTTAAAAGTTGAGGGTGTAGCCTCAGACTCCAAAAGCCTTCAGATAAACTTAGTTGAGTCCCATCAAAAATCGGCTCCTTTAAACATCGTTTAGACATCCTTGTATATCCTGGTAACTTCATGTATACGTCTTTTGAAAAATTCGTTATCTCATGGATAAAACTTATTATCTCATAGAAGCATTTATATCATTCTCTGATCTCCACAACCCTGTCCAAGCTTCATCCGAAAAAGTCATCTCTTGAATCACCTCAAAGAGATGGACTCCAGTTCTTCTTAACATCTTCTTCTGGAAGTTCCCATGGTCATCTCGCCTCTTCATCAACATATTCCATGCTCTTGGTCCTCATCAACATATGCCATTCTATCTTAATCTTCTTAATTGGTCACCATAAGCTTCCGGATCAGTCCCTAACGGTTGAACACTTCTTCTGTATACTTCAACTTGCACTGGTTCAAAAACATCCACCACAAACAAAATATTGTGCAATTCGTCAGCACCATAATGCATCCATTGCATTGAAATTTAGTCCTATGGTTCTCCAGCATTCCCGATATCAATGCACGATAGACAAAAAACCATTGTTCTTCAATCAATCACTATATCCCAAAAAATCGTAGTCTCTTCATAGTATTTCATTGAAGTGTAGTGTATTGTAACACTGTGATCCACGGTATAGTCCAATAGTTTATATAGCTCTATACCACAGGACCTCTATAATCTTAGAGTATAAGCGTGATCCTATTATAACGAGAATACCTCAGTTAGTCGGCTTTTTTGGGGTTTAGCATGAGATCCTGCATATATCATCACTTTATCCACTAAATCCTAAACTCTCATCCCGAATCCCCTTCTAATCACGTTTTCCCTCCAAAAACCTCTGCTCTTCCTTTTCCTGGTATTCCTCCGGAGCATCTTTGGCATAGTGCCCCAAAGTCTTTTTCAAGGACTCGGGGATATCCTCAAAGGCCAAATCATCGGGTGTAGTAGCCACAGACTCACCCTGTAATTTCAAGAGTTGCTCCAAATTCACATTATCGTCACGGAACATCTTCAAGTTATCGGCAATTAAATGCCGGTTCTTGCACCCAGGACACTGGATCAATACGCTTCCCGTGGTGTACGCTTGCTTGGAGAAAGTATGTGATGACCGGGTATCACATTTTTTGCACGTGAAGGCAATCATAAGTTGCGGGGTATCCACTTTAAGGGTTGCTGTGGATTGGGCTTTTGGATCCGAGGATTTGGCGGATTCTGGCTGCTTTTGAGTGCTTTGAAACCGGACTCCTGTATAGATGGGACTGACGTATGCATATGCAGGGACAAAGGCAATTTGCCAAATTGGGACACGAAATTTGGCCGGGATTCGGGCCACTTGCCAATTTGAGACGTGTGGTCGGGATTGTTTAAGGAGCCTCAACATGTGGAGAAGGTGTACAGAATGCGATGGAACATGAGAACCTATACTGTGCACCAGACCCGTACACCAGAGATTTGATTTCTACTCCGGGCAAAATAGTAAAGGCAAAAAAAGATTGGTAGGTATAAAAGTGGGGTCTTTAACGATATTGGGTGAAAATCCGGTCAAAAATATTAGGCATGGATGAGTTCCCCAACGTTAGAGTGAATATGTGCTTCGCACGACCCCTATTTATCTCTATTGGTGCAACATTTCATGACGGTAAGGTTTGAAAAATGGAATTCGGGGTTTATAGTTTACTCTGAAATCTGCTTTTTATACCTAGATTCCTGTTTCAGAGATGTTGAAGGTTAAAATTAGAAAGGTGTACGGGTGTACCTTGCTATAAGCAGGATGAAAAGGACCCATACCGTTATTTACAGTTTTACCTCCCGATTAATATAATCCCGAATCCTGGCTAGACTCTATCTGGAAGTCCGACATTGGTCAAGATGTCTTGAATCAATAGCTTCTTCAAATTACGATAAGATATGGTGTTTGTATGCAGGACTATCATTTAACTCATCAATTTCTTTGGTCTCTATACAGTAATTCCATTGGCAAAATACCAAAATTATTCTTATTGATTTTTCTTTCGAATTGAAAGATTCCTTTTTATAATTCATTGTTACGTGGCTGAGGCACGTGACCATATATCACTATTACGCTTAGCCCACCGTCTATATGTTAAAGCAGTCCTAGATTCTACCAATTTCTTAAACTTCAGGAAGCTGCATACTCCTTTATTTGCTTTTATTTTTTAATAAGTCAACCATGGTCGAAAAATAGGACTTTATGTGTACACACGTGATCACGCACGTGATATTGTTTTTTGTCACGTGATACAGTGGATCACGTGGTCGCGGATTCATCACGTGCTAACATCGAAAGTCAACCAACTCCATGTTGGACGAGACCAAGGCTTTTCACCACGCCGTGTACAGTGCCGTAAGTCAAGTTCCCCCTGGCAGTGTTACCAGTTATGGCCACATAGCGTATCTTATTGGGCGTCCCCAAAATGCCCGGCAGGTCGGATCATCCCTAAAGAATAGTTCAGTGATTCTAAAGATGTTTGAGGCCGAAGGCGTCTCGTTCCCCAATCTTCCATGGTGGCGGGTGATTTCCAGTGGCGGCCAAATTGCAAAGCGGGATGTGGGAGAGTTGGAGCAGAAAAACCGCTTGCTCCAGGAGAATGTGGAGGTGTTGGGAATGGCTGTAAATATGGATATCTACGGCTGGTTTCCGGACGATATTGAGTGATTTGATTAGTGATGTGTTATTGACAAGCCAATACGTTTTTGACCTCTTGATGGTCTGAAACTTGGCCTTGGCGTCGAACCTCCAAGTTAAGGGTGAACATGGCTTCCAACAACCCTTTGAGCTTCCTTTACAACTCTTTGACCTCCCTTAACATGAACAGTGATATTTTTTGCAGCGCCTTTAGCAGGATGAGAAACGGCTGATTTTAATCAAGTCTTTGAGTCTGAGACTGAGCTGGAGGTTCTGATACTGTTAATGGGGAATTGAGTGGGGGATGTTTGTGTTATGTGGTTAAGCTGATTGGTCAATCGTGTGTCAATATCTTGGCCCTACACTTTCTTTCGCCATTGGCTCCAGAGTATGGTCTCCAAGGACATACCCTTGTTGAAATGACAAGACTTTCAGGAGCAAACAGCTATACGATGCTAAGGGACAAAGTATCCTAATTGGGTAATACACATTTAGGACTCTTGAAAGCTTTGCATAATGGGTATATCTTGGTAAGTGTGTTATTGGAGGGAGTTTTAGTGTTGAAAGCTAAATTCGGTATGCCCCTTATATGCAGGTTGCATATATTCATGATTCCAACTCCCCTTTCAATTCTGAATTCAAGTCAATGGACACTTTAAGGACAATTTCAAGTCCTTCTACACATCAGTCAATGACTAATTCTATTGAGTGCAGGTCTATGTATAAATACTCATCTAGTTGGTCTTAACTAGACTCTAATGATTGTTTAATAGGTTGACTTTGAGTCTAGTCAGCCGAAATATCCTATTCTCCCTTCCTTGGCTAGCGGTATATTCCTAGGGATTGGTTGATTTTCCCCGGCCACGGCCTTTGCCTCTGCCCCGAGATCTCGGGGTTTCGCCTCGGGATCTCGGAGTCTCGCCCCGAGCTAATCTCATGAGATTCTCTTCCTCCATTTGAACCCTCCGGCATTCTTCTTCCCACCATCGTGCAAACTCCTGCTCCTGCTGAATCTCCTGTAAAGTTTTGGTTGGTTTCGGAGGTTGTGTTGCCTTGGAAGTGTCCTCAAGGATGAAACTTGACGTGTTTTTGGCGGCTTTGGGACCTTTTTTGGGCCCGGACTTGGGCCCTTGTCCAAGTATAGGTAAATCCAGAAGTGCAGAATCATCATTTGAACTGCCATTGGTTCCTAAAATACTTGAACTCGAAGAACCAACTCTGGAAGTCTCGCTGGGGTTTTGTGCAGGTTTAGCCCAAGGATTCCGGAGTTCCACCTTTTCCTTCTCCACCACCACCTGACTGTGGCCTTGGCTTTTGGCCTTGCGTTCTTTTTGAGATAATTTCATGGCTGGAGAGAATTTGATTTTGGTTTGTCGTTTTTCCAGCCCAATAGTTTCTCCTAGAATAGGCGTTGGCCTGGAGATGTCCAGATTTTTCCTCCCATTCGCCAAATTTCCACTATTTCCACCATTTTTCTTGATATCTTTATCAAATACCTCCAAATTCAAACCCCCAACCTTTTCTGCCACCTTTTCTTTCACCTTTATATCCTTCTCCAGACTTCTCCTTGGTTCATCTCTTTTCCTGCGTGTAACAAGCTCGAAATCATCATCATCAACTGCACTTTCCAGTGCCGAACGGTCAGAACTCGATTTCTGGAGCGTTTCCCGCATCTCCTTCATCGAAAACAGTCCCTCCAACGCATTCCGGGACATTTTGCTCAGTTTTCGGCGTCTCGAGACCTCGGAAACCTCAAAAACAGGCTGGAAACTCGAGTATCCTTTGCCGTCACTCATATAAATCTCATTGTAGGCATCCAAATCAAAAATGAAGTCATCCACCAATTTGGACGGCGGTTTGGGCCCGGAAATGTCCCAATTGACCTCTCCTTTCTCGCCCACCACGAAATCCGGCCGTTTGCACTTATCCAAGAGCTCAAGAACACGTTCCACCCTTGCCCAGAGACTCTCTTCAATATCCTTGAAGTAGGGATCGAAAACCACAAGTTCTAGATTATGGTAAATGTACCAGCAGCAGGACATGAAGAGTTTGGGGGCATTGAGACCATCAGCATGGCTTAACAACACCAACACATTGTCTAAACCAATATGGCTTTGAATAGACAATTCACAGAGCCGTTTAAGTTGCACTAGCAAGAGTTCATCACAAATTTCGATCATGTCAAGGAGAAAATTGACAAAATCGTCTGGGTCCTGCATAGAGACGTACTCGGGACTCAAAACATCGGTATCTTTGCATCCCTGGAGATGACGTAGAATCACCTTCATCTGGGAAACAGTCACATTTTCCAAGGAAATGTACTTCAGAGGTGAGGAGTTGAAATTTTGGAGAGTATGAACCTGCGGAGTTATAAGTCCGGACTCATTTTCCCCATTTTCCACCTGAACAGAACCATCCCAGGCCAAAATCGTCTCGAAAAATGCACTCCGGCTGATGATAAACGACAAACACCGGATTTTCTCTCCTCCAGCCAAGCGTACCTCGACATCACCGAACATTTCGTCCAATTCGGACATTTGCCGGAGAAAAACTGAGTCACTTTCATACAGATCCATGTGGAAAAGAGCCACTAGGGCCCGGAAATCACTCCGGATACTCATTTCCTTGTCCAGTTTTGAGCCCTGAGTCCAGAAATCCAATAATTGATTGGTATAGACGAAATGGACAAAAACCAAAAGTGAAATGGGCTCAATTTCCGTTTCAAAGAAGAGAGTACCGTCTTTGTAGTGGCCTTTAATGTTTTGCTCCACGAAAAATTGATCAGATTCAAGAAATAGTTGCCTGCACATAGCCGATCTTTGGTAGAAAAGCCCATGGTGAAACCCTAAAGTAATGCCCTTGGCCACTATTTGTCCGTCACAGAATTTGGGTTGCAGCCAATTGAGCAGGAACAGGGTGCGCTGAATGCAGGACCTCAACATTTGTTTATGAGCAAGCACAATTTCGGGAGAAATGGTCTGGTAAGTGTTGGGCGTGAGTTCCAGGGTTGTGTACCGCTCAATATACATCTGATGTAAGCGATCTGTGATTTTCGACTCCGTCTGGTCGCAAAACCGGGGGCTGATGTAACAGTTAGTCACGTGATCCACGTCGAGCAATTGATCCTGTTTCCGGTGTGTATCCGGCTCCACCAACGGGCTCAAGTACTCCATGTCTTTAAAGAAATCGTTCTGCTGGAGTTTATAGGGGAGCGGATCGATTTCGTCCCGGAGAAGGCCGAAAGAGGCAAACGTGTCGGTGCAGGAAACCTGTACCACCCGGTTCATGCCCTGAACTTTGGAGAACTTTCGTTTCGGATTACTTCCGCCCGAACCTCTCCGAGGGTGCAAATCGGAACCTAAACTCCGCGTAAAAACAGTTCCATCAACTGTGCATAGGATTAAAGATCCGTCATTGGCTGTGTCCATGTCCACGGCCTGCACATTAGCCGTAAACGGAGCCCAGAGCGTTTGGTACTTTGAATTCTTCGGGGAAGCAGTGTTAAATAGGCACTGCACAACCTCTCCTGTATCGAGCAAAAAGTGGATATTTTCCGGGGTTTTGACCCGGGCTTTCTTGATGTATGGGGCCCGGGTCATCACCGAGGGCTTGAAGACCTCGAAATGGAGCGACGGGTCCACCCTCGGTGCCATTTTAGGAAGTTTGACCCGCTGGTTCTGGAAGAAAACAATCACGTCATTGGTCTCTGTGACCACCACCGTGCACGTGTCACAGGTTGCCACATGCCGGATGTTTTCCCGAATGGACATACTCTGGGGTTGGTGCACTACCTTTCCGAGGTGTGTCACGTGACCCACCACAAAGTCCTCCCCCATTTCCACCGGTAAACCCATCTGCCCAATATTTAGGCCCCAGAAAAAGATCGTATCAGAGGTGTATGCTAGGGAGTGCACATTAGAAACGGCCACGCCTATTAGGGGTTGGGGAAACTGTCGAAAAAACCGTATTTCCTGCAGGTAAGCCTCGTAAATATCACCTTTTTTTCCGAAAACACTTTTATTGCTTTCGTAGCCAAGCTGCCCGAAATTATTCAGCCCCCAGGAAAAGAGCCGATTGGAAAACGTAAGGGCCAAATTGTGGCCGTTGGAGATCACACATTCACGGACTGCATATAGCTGCGGAACGGGTTTATAATCCTCCGAATTATGGGAGTTTCCATGGCCCAACCGGCCCCGCTTGCCTGCTCCGCAAGTATAAACCTCTCCGGAAACCGTAACAAGCGCAGAGTGGTATATGGAAACGTGTATAGATCTGAATCTCGTGACATGTAGCGAATCGTGTGGTGCGTCATGTGACATATCACGTGCTGGATCACGTGCGTCTGTTTCAGCATATGCTATGGAAACATGGGTTGGACCTGCCCGGTCTTCGCCAGTTCGAAGGCCCAAATTTCCATACAAATTAGAGCCAAACGCGTATGCCCCTGAAGAGCCCCGTTCGGGAGTCCACCAACACGTGGGGCTGGAGATCCGGGGTTTGTCTGCAGGACACCGTTTAATCAAGTGAAAGTCATCAGTTTCATTGATATATTCGGGAATCCAAAACATTTCTCGGGCATCATTTTCCAATAGCAGCAATGGATCTCTCCTGCACCTATCTTTCCGTTTTAGGAGGTCCAAAAAAGCGTTTTGGGGCTGGTCAGCGAAATAAGCCAATAATATGCGAAAACAAGCCATTTTTTTATAGAAAAAAACGTAATGGAGCACGTTCCAGCCATTCTCCATATCAGGAGAAGCAATAAGCGGCTTCATGAGGGGCATGGCAAGCAATTCGGCGAGTCGAAGCGTGTTGTTGGAGATGATGCTTATGTGTAGGATATTTCGGCCAAACACGTCTCGACGAAGGAGACAACCGGGGGATACATCACGGAGGGCCATTAGAGCCCGATTTTGGGGGGTTCCCGGCGTTCCCGGCGTTTGTGGTGGGGAAACATGAGGTTGGAGTGTGTTCTTAGGCATGGTCCGGCATGTAGACGAAACAGAAGTGGTTGAAAAGTCACGTGCAGCCAGCAGTTCAGACGTATAAACAAATGAGTATGATAGTATATGGTTTCTTCAACTATCTTAAGTCCAACTCGTCTCCAATACACTCAATGAGGGTTAGCATGGAATATATCAAAGAGTGGCACGTGCGGTGAGCCACCGCGTGGGATGTACGGGTGTAATCCATAAGCAGTAAAGCAAGTCAAGCCATCAACACAAAAAAAAGTAGTAGTAATAAGGAAATCAGAATCGTCCGGTAGTGGAATGGATAGAAAGTGGAGTCGAAAGTAGAGTATGGTACTCTAGTCCTCATAGTATACTAGCAATGGAGAGTGGCACTTCGCGTGATAGATGCATAGACATAGTAGTGTAGTTAGAGATTCACCAGGAAGCCAAAGTGTATATCCATCTAGACCCCGTATTTTTCGGTCTGTATTTTTTGATACCAATAGTCTTGCCAGACCCATAGCTTTTAGACCAATATCCTTCCCAGGTCCATGGTTCATAGAGATGTGTAATTCAGGAGACTCCTTCGAATCAGAGAGATTCCAATCTCATTGGGATATCCCACAAAGGTCTTCCACAAGGCAATAAAGTCTTTATGTTAACATTTCCTTTTTTCCAGGTTTTCTAATTGTATAGACAAACCTTTACTATGAGTGACTTCAACACATTGTTAGTACACAACAGTTGTTAGACTTTCAATGGAGAACCTCGTGTCCTTTTTCATGGGATTATTGGAGTCAAAATGAAGTAATATATTGTAATTCTAAGACTTTGGTTAGTCTGAAACAACTCATTGTATATTCACTTGGATGACTGACTGTGTAGTACCACTGGCATAGGTTTGACAGCCACGAACTCTCCTTTGAGTCCTCAGAAATTCTGGATATAATAATACATACATCTAATTCAAGATAGTAGTACTCCATCCTTAGTATGGCTTGAACATCAGTATGGTAGGAACCAGAAAGTATGGCATCTGCTGGGCATTAAACGCCAAGCTATAGACCAAATGACAACCACTAACTATGAATCATAATCAACCAAGAACGGGATATCAAGAAGAAATGATCAAGAAAACATGGGTAATAAATTAGAAAAAGAAAAGAAGTAAAAAAACTGTGGTATAGATTTTAAGGGGAATGGGAGCCTTTTATAGATTATCCCTTTTCTCACCCCGCCCTAGTTATTTGCAGCCACCAACCATGCAGGAGCGCGGTGGTGCGAAATATATAAACCAGCGAATCCCCCCTCCAAACAATCACAAAAAAAAAACCCCGATTTACAGCCTTGCCGTTCTTACAATAAAACGAGGCTTTTTTTGATTAAGAAATTAGTGTATGGCTATTGACAATGACTGACTGATGACCACAAACGTACCGATTTGCCACTGACTTCAGGATTGAGTTCTGCGGCACAGACTTCAATGTTACTATAAAGAATGAAGTCAAGAATAAACTGTCCGGATATATACAAAGATGATCCCAGTAACGTTCTAGTCATTTATAGCCTGGTTTTTTGTTTTTTTGTTTTTTTTTTTCTGCCGATTAGTTTGCTGTTCATCCGATAGTATTGATGGGACCTGTACATTCAGGGATCCTACAAAAGGTCCAACATTCTATACTTGAGAGAAGATCAAAACACATGAGCCCTACTTCTGTTGAAGAGGTTATCCAAAAATGAGTATTTCTTGGGAGTTAGACACCAAATGCTCATCTGTTGTATATGGTGGACCAGGTTTGGGTCCTCGAACAAGTACGAATAGTTGCAACACTTATGCAATTGCATGATACTATTGACCAAGCATGTCATGGACTCTTTTAGCTTACTACTCATTGACTTGATACTCATTGACTTACTACTCATTGACTTACTACTCATTGACTTACTACTCATTGACTTGATACTCATTGGCTGACTGATTGAACTCTTCCTTATTGACTTATTATCATTGATTGACTCACTGACTCCTTACTGATTTCAATAATTGTTGATATTAGTGTCTGAATAGCTTGATGGATAAAAAACCCCACAGGTTTATTAATGAACTAAGGTTGAGATTACGAGAAGAAAAGCGGGTCTAGTTCTACAAGATATTCAAATGTCTTGATGAATAATACTGCTCAGCTCAAAACCTGGATAGTCTCTGGTTTCTCTATACTGATGAGTTCTTTCTCGAGTGGGAGATGATTTGGTTCAAGAAGAAGTTATGAAATAGGTGTCTAGTTCTGAGGGACATCTAGTGATGACATCGATTCTTTCAACTCTCCTAGGAGAGAATCTTCTCGTTTACTAAACCGAGTTAGCGTTACATTCACTAGGAGAGGTGAGTGTTCAGGGAGAAAAACAGGCGTGAAACTTATGCGTCTTTGTCAACTAAACAATTTGGACGTTCAACACTTGGGGAAGCGTGTGAGTGCTTCTCAATAGCATTTGAGCAACTCTGTGAAATACTCACATTCATTGAGCCAAGAACCTAAGAAAATGGGGAATATGTTTTAGCCATATTTGACTTGCATTCAAGTTATGGTACGACTCGGTATGTGCTTGACTCGTGGATCCAGATACTATGAGTCTAGTGGGGTTATGCCTTTACCATATTCCAAGCCACGTGGTCAAAGTTACGGCTATTCATGTCTAAGATCTCAAAGATTGTATTGACACCCTGACATTACTGGCCGTATGGCTGCTTGTCTCATCCAATATTCATGGGTTGTTAATGAATGAATTGGGTATAAGGCTTTACAGAGATGGATCAGATTCGGTCTGGTGTGCAGTACACTGCTAAAATATCAGAAATATCCACCAAAAGTTGTTCTGTTGAGGTCAAAACTTCCAAGATACCAACGGTGGCCGGAATTGTCCGAATATGCATCTGATTAAATTACCAAATTGACTTAGCTCTTTTTGGATGCAGACTGACACTTTTTGGTTCGTGCATATGCATCTGCATGGTGGCCGATGGACTTCAGAACTCGTATTCTAGTCTCTGACCGGAGAAGAAACAGTTGAAGTTTGGGAGATCCAAAAGGATCATATGGAGGTCCAGGTTTGTGTTGTGATGTGTGATCTTGGTTGGACCGAGATTAGAAGTCCGGAGTTGAAAATTCAACCTAGACGTGGATATCTGCACTTGCATAATCTCACATTTGTTTTCGGAAACCGTTTTCGGATCTCATCAGTTTTTTTTTCGCCCTCGGGCGTGGGGGGGTTGGCTTCTTGTCTAGAGTCTATTGTGGGCGCCCAATTGGGTAAGTTTCTCAAACCCAAGATGCGGGAACTTTCGCACCCAACCCACGCATGCTTCGCCTTGCATCGAGAGTACATGCCTTGAAAACGTGCATGCAAAGACGAAAAGAACACTATAAAAGTGGGCTTTTCCTCGTCCATTTCAATTCCCCATCAACTTCAACTACAATGGCTGCTCCTCAACAATCTTCTAAGAAATCCACCTCCGCTCCAAAGGACAACTTCTGGACCCTCAAGACCAAGTACGGCTGGTCTCCTGCCTGTGTCATTGCTTAAAAGCTGAGCTACCAGGAAGTATGCAGAGTGTGACTTTGAAAGGACATCATTACAAGCATATATCTAATATAAAACATAATTGAAAAGCGTAGAAACAAAGTGACTGTCCAATCATTTCTGTCTGTCTAATCTGTCTAATCTGTCTAATCTGTCTAATCTGTCTAATCTGTCTAATCTGTCTAATCTGTCTAATCTGTCTAATCTGTCTCTGTCTAATCTGTCTAACTATTTCCTATATTCTCACCGGTCACCAGTATATCTAGTATTATAGTACATGTAGAAGTAGGCTGTCCAAGCCATAAGTATCAACCATCAAGCTGTCAATGTATCAGATGTATGTGCAGTCTAGAATTGACTGAAAGGATTGGGTGGACGTTGAAGTGGAATTGCTTGATAAACCACTGTTTCATGGATCCATTCAACAAGAAATGGTGATGTAAACTCCAACACAGATCCATAGAACTTTCAGTTAGGATCCATTTCCCACAATTTACGTCTCTCCAGAATTGTAGAATCCAGTATCCTGGCACTTTTGGGTCTTCTGGGTAAAAGTCGATTCAGACTTTTAGGTCTTCGGGAACTATTCTCGCATAGTTTATCTCCAGACAAGAATCCTAGTGTTTCTAGGGTATTCAAACCATCCTTGAGACTATTCTTCGTCACTATTCTTCTTCACTATTCTTTGGTATAATGACTCTGGTCCGGGTCTGGTCCCTAGACATGTCTCGCTTTCAATAAGATCCTTTGATATCCGAACCTCCATTTAGTCTTCCATTAGGTCCTCCATTTGGTCCTCCATTTGGTCCTCCATTTGGTCTTCCATTTGGTCTTCCAATAGGTACTTCAGTATTGGTACAATGTTTAGAACACTAGAAGTTCCAAGTCATGTCTCATCCTGCCAGTCCATATCCTTTTAGAATATCTTCCCTTCATCAAGTATTCCCCATTAAGTATTCCCCATTAAGTATTCTCCATTGAGTATTCCCCATTGAGTATTCTCCATTAAGTATTTCAATGTCACCATCCAATTATGGAGTCACATAGACCATTAGAGCTCAAGTGACGATTAGAAGACTCAGTATGGATTAGTGATTTCGTCACAAACTACTCGTCCATGCTGATATCCATACCAAAGATGGAATCCTCATCATCATCGTTTTCGTTTTCGTTTTCGTTTTCGTCTTGTTCCTGTCCTTCGTCATCCTCCTCCTCCTCCAGCAAAATAAACGTGGTATTGAGCGGTTTCTTCTTGACGGAAGCGATTTTTCCCGTGGGCGGAAGCCGGGGTCGAATATTCCTTTGCTTCTGGGGCAACTCCTCATCCTCCAAAAGACGTAATTGTTCGGGTAGTGGAAGCTCCAAGCTTTCGCCCTTTCTCTTCTGCTGCTTTAGGTATGCAGCTTCGGATTTCAGCACCAATTCCGTATAAAAGCCATGGAGAAGCCCAATCTGTGCATGCACATCTGCTGCAGTCAACTTGACCGTTTCCAAATCTTTCAAGTCCTCGTATTTGGTGGTTTTGCTCGTAGATCCCGTGCTGTTTAACGAATTGTTGAGCCGTGAATGGAGAAGGTAGACTGGCACCGACGACAGGAGCATTTTGAACTCCTTATCAAGACCCAATTCCTTGAACCCAAAGAAATCATCGCCCAATTCGTTGGTGAAGTCTCCTGTCGTGAACTGCTCGCTGTTGTCGTCGAAATTCTGCTCGTTGAAGTTCTCAAGCGTGGGTCGGAGTAAATCCTTGAGGAACCCCGATAATTTGACCCGGAGATCTTCCAACTTGGCCTCAGTCTTCTTGACCCGTTCCTGTATGAACGTATAGAGATCGTCGGGCTTCTCCACTCCATTTTCCAAAAGCGAAAGTAAAACAATCTCCTTTTTGCCAAGCGTATTGCGCAGCGTACTCTCCGAATGCAACTTCATGGTCTTGGCAAGGTTCAGAAGGTACTTTTCTGCCACCTGCGTAAGTGTATTGATGGCCACCGAATCAGTGCTTTCAAACCCGGTATGCATGCTGATTTTGGCCACGCTTTTCCGGAGCGCTGCATACTGCACCCCCAGATCATTGAGCTCATGGTTGGGCAACTTGGATACATCGTCCACGTCCACTTCCTTTAGGAATTCGATTTCCGGTTGCCTCATTTGAGTTCGGTGCATAAATTGCTGCGTCTGCATCTGCCGGATAAGCAGGATTTTGAAGCAAATCTTGCGGATTTCCTGGATCTCCGTGATGTTCTTGGTGTAGAGCCCATTGAGGCCCGTTTTGGGGTCCAAAACAAGCCCCGTTTTGTCGCCTCCTCCTTCCTTTAAAATCACATCCACCATGGCATTCTCATACTTCTCTTGCAGACAGTCGTCGATGCCTTTATACACAAGCTCCGGAATCCCACCCGCAATGTCGTACTCCAAAAGATACGGCTCATCATTGTCGAGCAATTTGTTGCCCTTGGAAACCACCTCTTTGTTGTCGAGAAAATGGTTGAAATCGCTCATTTTCTTGGACTCCCGGGTGATAGCTTCTGCGTTCATGCGGAGCCGGTGGTCGTCGTCGAAAAGGGAAGCCCTGGCCGAGCAGTAGTTGGCCCGAGACTTGGCCGTGAGCACTTTCCACGCCTGGAGCTCTGCATCCTGGTTATCATCGTTGTCTTCCTCTCTGGTCTCGGCATCACCTTCTTCGGCCTCGTCTTCATCTTCCTCGGCCACATCCTCGGTGGTCATGTGTGCCTCTGTGTGTGTTGCGGGTGTAGGCAACTTCTCTTCCTCTTTGGGAACCTCCACCTGGGCTTCTGTCTCTTCCTTGACCACTTCCCGTCTCATTTGTCCCTTTTTAGACGACTTTCCTCCTTTTCCTGCACCTTTGGCCGACGGCGTCTGGCTACCTTCATGGTCGATTTCATCGTCTCTTTCCATCTCCGACCGGTTTCTAATGGTGATCTCGGGGATCATTGGGGCAAGTTTTTGCGTCCGTTTTTGCATGGCTATGGCATGAGCCCTTAAGAAGTGCTTGGGGTCTGTGTTGTACACCAAACAATTGTTCCAGATGAGCATGAGATCGTCCACAAACTCTTGTTTGGACTGGTACGCCAAACTCTTAAGTTTCTTCATGACAGTGTTTAAATCCATGGGGTTTTTGATTATGAGCCCGTAATTTGGGGCCTCTCGTTTCGATACCTTGTTCAAAAACGGCGTCAGGTGCTCGGTATACCCTCTTAAATCATGAAGCACCTTCTCGCAGGCCTCATAGAGCTCTTCCTGGCCCACGCGGTCGTCGTTGGCCCATTTCCCCCGGTTTTTTCGGATATCCATGAAGAGAGAGCGCAATTCAATGTCGTTGAGCGCAATGTCGTCTCGTCTTTCCCGGATCGTTTCGAGTAAATGTTTCATCGAGTGCAGAGCAGCACCAAAAGTGATGGGAATATCATTTTCCTCGCCCTCAACCGGCTTCTGGTTTTCGATCTGAAGATCAGATTTCTCGAGTTTTCGCCGTTTGATCAACGTTTCTCGGTCGTACTCGAAATTGTGGTATATTTTGTTGAAATTCTTGATCTGAATGTCTCTCTCTTCGAGTGACGATGGGGCCGGGAGCTCGTCGGGTTTTTCCGAGCTTTGTTCCGGTGTGTTTTTCTGTCTGAATGCAGAAATGGGGATCCGAATGACCACGTGGCCGTCCAGACGCTCCAAAAGGCCATTTTCAGTGGATTTTTCCGGGTTTTTCGAGGTTTGTTCGTCCTCGTCATCCTCATCATCGTAATCATCCTCCTCTGAACGGATTTGCTTTTCCACAGTCTCTTCCACAACCTCTTCTGACTGCAGATCTAGCAGATCAATCAATTCATAATCAAGCAGAAGGTGCTCCATATCCAGGAACTGCAGTTTGGTAGATTTAGAGTCAAAGGCAAAGTAGAAATCAATGGCCTTTTCCCAGAGAACAAAACGTAAATTGAGAGCCAACGAAGCCAAGGGTTTGGAGCCCTCCTCAAGTCCTTCGTCTTCATTTTCCTCTGAGGATTCATCTCCTGCCTCAATTTTTAATGTACAATTGCCATCAAGAAAAGAAGACCATAATTCATGGTTATCTAGGCTCAAAATATGGGCTAGAACACGGCTCTGGAACGCGCTCAATACTTCTTTAAAATAATCTTTTTCCTGAAGTTTTTTTGCAAGCAGAAAAAGTCTATTTTGATCATTAACTTGAAATGGTGCCAAACGGTCCATTTTGGGTTCTGTGGCGGTAAAATCTGGGGGGGAATGTGTGTTCTCGTCCTCCAGAAGAATAGTGAGGATAGAATTAGATTCAGAGGGAAGTTGGTGCACTGATTTGCAATGTAGTATTAGGATGTACTGATTCGAAGTATTATACAGGCCCAATGGCTATTTATATGATGTGGCTGATTTAGCTCCTCGTCTTGCTGGGAGTACTAGAGCTGATGCTATGAGATGTAAAGGTGGTGAGTGTTGACTTGGTATATGCAGGACCGCGCTTTATTCAAAACTGAACCATCCTCAATCTCACTCTCCAATATCCCTCTATTACTTCTCCATTTACCATATTGACTATTACCATATCTGGACTTATTCTTATTGTATCTATACATCTGTACACCAAGCAATATCCGTGTTTCATCTCCACCAATGAATTTATTAACATTTCTTTATTACTTATTCTTACAGGCGCTTATTGACATTGATAGTTTCATTCATTAATCATGAATAGTATACTACTGGATACTACTGGATACTACTGACTACTACTGACTACTGACTACTGATTACTGATTACTGAATACTGACTACTGAACACTGACTACTACGAACAACTACTTATTACTACTGACTATACTGGCTACTTCTTATTGACTACTACTGGATACTACTGACTACTACTGACTACTACTGACTACTACTGACTACTACTGACTACTACTGACTACTACTGACTACTACTGACTACTAATTACTGATTACTGATTACTGAATACTGACTACTATACTGACTACTGAACACTGACTACTACGAACAACTACTTATTACTACTGACTATACTGACTATTACTGACTACGGAATACTGACTACTGACTACTGACTACTGACTACTGACTACTATACTGACTAATACTGGCTACTGACTGCTGACTACTACTGACTACTGGATACTACTGACTACTACTGGATACTACTGGATACTACTGGATACTACTGGATACTACTGGATACTACTGGATACTACTGGATACTACTGACTACTACTGACTACTACTGGCTACTACTGACTACTGACTACTTTTTATTACTACTACCAACACTGGCTACTTTCTATTGACCATTACTATAATGATTATACTGATTACTGACTACTACTGACTACTACTGACTACTACTGACTACTGATTACTGATTACTACTGACTACTACTGACTACTGACTACTGACTACTATGAACACAGACTACTACGAACAACTACTGGATACTACTGACTACTACTGACTACTACTGGATACTACTGGATACTACTGGATACTACTGGATACTACTGGATACTACTGGATACTACTGGTTACTGATTACTGATTACTACTGATTACTGACTACTATACTGACTACTGAATACTGACTATACTGGCTACTACTGACTATTACTGACTACGGAATACTGAACATTGAAGACTTATAACCAACTACTGACTACTGAACATTGAAGACTTATGACCAACTACTGACTACATTTACTAATTACTAACGACTGACTTATACTTATTACCACTTATTACTGGCTACTACAGACTACTGACTACTTTTTATTACTACTACCAACACTGGCTACTTTCTATTGACCATTACTATAATGACTATACTGATTACTGATTACTATACTGACTACTGACTACTGACTACTGACTACTGACTACTATGAACACAGACTACTACGAACAACTACTTATTACTACTGACTATACTGGATACTACTGACTACTGACTACTGACTACTGACTACTGACTACTGACTACTGACTACTGACTACTGACTACGGAATACTGGCTACTACTAACTACTGAATACTGAATACTGAATACTGAACATTGAAGACATATGACCAACTACTGACTACTATTCTGATCATTATACTGACTACTGACTACTCACTGGTTACCAACTACTGACTACTATAGATTACACCATAGAGTATCTATAGACTTCTGAATACTAGATTCTGAACTAGACTAGTTGACTGCTTACTACAATCCAGTTATACAGAATGTGTCAGTATTACAGAATATTAATACTAGTGGATTCCATGCCAGTCAGTCTATTGGTTGATAGTGAATGGAATAGTATTCAAGTACTAGACAGAAGACCGTGGTACTGAATCCTAATCAATCTACTCTTTATAGACTAAGTGGACAGTAATTGAAGAGTAATGTTTGGGAGAATGTGTGTCCTGCATATAGACCGTGTTCTGTTACACTACGACAGAGAAGTAGATGTAAATATTAAAATATTAAAATGTGACACCAAAAATGATACAATTCTGAAACAATAGTGAAACATATTTGAAACATAAAAAGAAAGGATTTGATTGGTCAATTGTTACATTGACTGTATATAAGCCCGCGGACTGCACAGTGTCACCTCCATACACTCATGTATTCCACTACATACACTACCAGATCAGAGTACACGCCTCTAATGGTGTAAACAATACATTGTGCTGGTACTATAAGATCTGTAGACTTTTTACTACATAGAATTTGCTATCTTTGCTATCTTAGCTATCTTAGTTATCTTAGCTATCTTTGCTATCTTAGTTATGTAGCCCGACTAAGTCTCTCGACTGCTACTTCGAATGGCAATGACGATCCATTGATCTATTTAGATGAGGCCTAGCACAGCAGGTGCACCTAGACAGCATACTTCTTGGTCCACTCGCGCGCATTGGTCTCGTACTTGGCTCTGTCCAGCTTGTACACGTGAGCAATCTCCGGCACCAAAGGATCGTCGGGGTTTGCATCAGTCAATAACGAGCAGATCGACAAGAGAACCTTGGAGATGGTAAGTGCAGGCGACCACTGCTCCTTCAAGATATCTAGACAAATGGACCCAGACCCATTGATGTTAGGATGGTAAATCTTGGTGGTGAAGTTGACCTTGGGCGCTTTGAAGGGGTAGTCTGTGGGGAAGTGGATCGAGAGAAAGAACACTCCGCCGGCATATGGCGAGTCTGGAGGGCCCATGATTGATGCTTGCCAGTGGTACAAATCATCTCCAACGGGGCCTGCAGAGCATGAAGATGGTGGGTCTCTATTGGTTAGTATCTGTGAACGTGTCCCTCTGAGCGGCTTTCTCCTTATCTCTGTCCGCCTTCAACCTAGTCTTTTACCGTTTTTGGACTTGAATATTGGACATAGAACCTAAGACCTGATTTTCCATCTGGACCTTGGCCTTCGATCTCACCCAGTGCCGCCAATCGGACCGATTAACTCCGGTCTCTACCTGGACGTGTTCCGCAACTAAGGCCTACCTGAACCTTGACATTGAACTTCACCTTGACGTGTTTCAGGTTGGACGTTACCCGATTCTTGGGTTTGAAACTCCAGTCGAAGTTAACGCCAAATTGAGGCCAGGGAAGGTCAAGGAAGGCCAAAGAAGGAACGGACGGGGGAGGAAGGAGGGGGAAAGAAGGGGGTGGGTTTTCCTGGAGCCCCATGATAGCCGCCGGCTTACTTAATCAACATACCTTCCTAAGTCGAGCAACTCTTTGTTAATACGCTTTAAGGACATTTGGGGCTATTATGGTGTGAATTATCTATGGAAGAAAAAAAGTGAGGCAAACTCTCGGGAAAAAATCCGTTGCGAATCAGCAATACCGCCTTAGCTCGGTCCTGCAGATAACTACACAAACTTGAGCCCCACTCTTCCTTTTTTCTCCCCATCTGGAAATTTTTTTTTATTTAAACAAATCCAGAGATTATCAAATTTCTCTAGGGTTTAATTTTTGGGAAGTTTGGACGTGGAGGGCTTGAAGATGGTGAAACTGGGGGCGGGGTTTGAAACGTATCACGTGATGCAGAATCACGTGACCTTCCATGGAATGCTGCGAATCGCATTCAGTGTTTCCTAAACCGCTGGAAAGGCAAGGGAGTTTTGTATAGAGTTGGGGATCCGTTTAAGAAATTATGGGGGCTAGGGCTCATACTTCATGTTTGTTTCATGTTTGTTTCAGATTTGTTTCATGTTTGTTTCAGGTTTGTTTCATGTTTGTTTCATGTTTGTTTCATGTTTGTTTCATTGTTCATTGATTAGTTTTACCCATTTGAGGCCACCAATCACCAGTCAAGGAACTGTTGGTGAATGCTTGAATTCCGAGATAACCTCTTGTTCTGGACAAAAAATCATTCACATGAATTTCTCCAAAATGTCACGTGAAAAGGACACGTCAATGCCACGTGAAGGGTTTGGAAAGTCACGTGTTCATGCATGTGATATAAGTCGCGTGATATACGTCATGTGATGTATGTCATGTGAGTAAGTATCACGTGCATCACCCGCATCATCGTGATGCTTACAAGACTACCATATGAAGAAGACGGCCGCTTCTATAGCCATGATGGATTCAAGGCTAGAAGAAGATCCCCCAAATTCAAATCGCCTGGAAATACTGGGGCACGTGATGTCCGGCCCGGGCCAGGGCCACTTTGGAGTTCCCAACCCCGTCCCCGAAATCGGTCTGATCAACGCCCGTTTCAAAGCTACCCGGAAATCTAGGGATGGGTGTCAGACATGCAAGTTCCGAAAAAAGAAATGTGATGACAAAAAGCCTGTGTGCAGTGACTGTCAGAGACTAGGCAAAGAGTGTGTATGGGTGGACTACTCGTCCATGGATAAGGAGCAGATCCGGATACTACGACAGAAAGTGCACGAGAAGGAGCGCAATTTGAAGTTGCGAAAGAGGAGGAAGATGGGGAGCTCGAAATTAGGTGGAAAACGTGTTGTTGGTGGAAATGGAAGGATATTGGATGGAAGAAATCTGGGAGGTGGACCTACAAGTCTTCTGGTGAGTTCAGGCTCAGAATCGCCTCATAATGATATTCGAATCAAGAACGTGGATCTCCATGGAGAGTATGGTCTAGGAGCGGGTCTAGAACCTGGCTTGAAAACAGAGTCAAAAATGGGCCCAAAAACACATGTGAAACATGAATTGATATATCCCAGTGTCTCTTTTCCCTCGGAATCTTTTCCCTCGGAATCTTTTCCTAGTGGCTCTTCTGGTGCCTCTGGTGCCTCTGGTGATTCACATGCACTGATCAAGCCAAAATCATCACCAATTCCAAATGGTCTAGACCACTTTGACGGTACTGATCCCACTCTCAACAGTCCAATGGTGTTCCATGAACGACCATTTGAAGAAGCAAACGTTTACTCACACGTCAATGAATATGACCTCAATCATAGACTTGCTTCAAGCCATGGTCCTGCATCCAACATGGGGGCTGCACACACAGATCGAATTGCTTCCTTTTCCAATTTTTTCAAGGCTTCAAATGGCCATGATCTGGAGAGTTCCCTGGCGTTTCTTCACTTCCTCAAGGACTTGTCTCAGTCTAATTCCGCATCCCCAAAACTTGCTATACAGGAAGTTCTGGATCCACAAAATCTGGATCACTTAAATAGTCTGGATCCTGACCCAGTCTTTTCCCCCAATGAGTCCTTCTCCAGGCTTCCTTTGCTGCCCGTTAAACCAGTGTCCGATGCAGATATCCATTTCAACGGCATGCAGATTTTTGACCTAGCATCCGGGTTCATGTCATCATATTCTCCATCTCCTCAGCCATCGTTATCGCTTCTCCCGGAACTAGATTCCCAGGACCTCTATCTTTATAACTACTACTGCGAGACACTCTCCAAGAAAGTGTCCATTGCACCCTCCACCAATGTGGACTCCAATTCTTACCAGAGAGTGTTTCTCCCGTTGGCCCAAAAGGATAAGGGCGTATTGTATGGGATTTTGGCGTGGGCCGGGTTTCATTTGGGGGGAAAATGGATGGCTGAAGGGTCTCAATATGCAAAACTAGCAGCTAGCCATCTTAATAATTCACCTGAGGGAGGGTTCATTGAGGATGAGGTTGTTTTGGACACACCAAAGGCTCCAAACCCGAAAAACGGCGTGAATGATGGCCACATCAACCGCAGAGCCATTGTCAACAAGCTAGCCACGCTTCTTATTCTCTGTGGGGCTGAAATATGCAGGGGAGACATCAAATACTGGTCGGTGTTCCTCAAATGGGGAGCCAATCTCCTTAAGATGAACGGAGGCATCTTGAACTTCAACAACAACAAGGAGGAGCACTGGCTCATCTCCAACTTTGCCTACCACGATTTATTGGCCAGTTCCAACGTGGCCAGGGGCACATATTTCCCCACCGAAGTGTATTCGGAGATTTTCCGGGACAAAGCGGGCATTTCTCGTGGAAACATCAACCCGTTACTTGGAGTATCCAAATCGCTCTTCAAGGTCATTGGAGATATCAGCCAATTACTGAGGGTAGCCAAAAATGGTGAAATCAATGAGATGTCTGGGGCCGCAACTGCTTATGACTCTACAGAGCCATCTGCACTTGAAGAGGAACTTGAACCACCCACTGTGGGGATTTTTCCGAAAAAAATGGATCCAGAATTGCGTCGCAAGAGGTTTGCCAATATTACATTTATTGCTGAAAAAGCACAGCAGCTCGAAACCACGATCAATGGGCTCAATCCCGAGTTGGAGGACCTCGAAAACCTCTCACAGTCCGATTGGGAGCTCCAGCTTACCACATTCGAGGCATATAAGTTGACCTGCAAATTGTACCTCCGACAAGCCGTATTGAGAACCAACCCTTCATCATTACAGAGCCGTATTTTGACTTGCAAACTCATAGACCTCATTGATGTGTTGCTCCATACTTCTGTTCAAGCCGGACTTGTTTTTCCAATCTTCATGGCTGGTATACATTGTGTCTCCATGCAAGAACGGGACCTCATGCGGCTACGGTTTGATGAATTCATGAAATCTTATGGGCCCTGGAACGTGGTCAGGGTTAAGGCTGTGGTGGAGAAGGTGTGGATGACCAATTCCAAGGGCGACCTTGCGGTGGACTGGAATGAGATGTTGGATGAAATGGGCTGGGAGGTCAATTTTGCATAGAGGTCTGCTTTAAGAACAGTATGAGTCTGATTACTCTGACAGACTAGTTACTCTGATTCTCCTGGGAGACTCAATTGAGTATAGACTTTAATCAAAGACAATTTCTTAAATGGAATGGGGATAGAGACGATAAGGTATGGGTCGGAATTGGGTACTTCCGGCCCTGGAGGTCAGGTGACCATCTTATTAACTCGTATATCTTTTGGTACACACATTATACAAGGTTCCCTCTAAGAAATGATGTTGACGAAACTCAAGATAATCCAGTATTTCTTGAATTGACTCTAAATAATTTTTGGTGGGGAGGATAAAACAACCTGGGTCAATAGGTCGGAACTGGATATAAGCCCCGGAACTGGCCCTTCCGAGGGCCAACGTCACGTGCACACTCCACCCAGCCTATATTACAACACACACCAACGAAGTCACCTCTTCCATCTAAAACTCTAATTATCGGAATAGAAGGCTATATACCTGATTGGATGAAATGTTAAATTCTCTCTTAGTGATATATCTGGGTGGATGTGAAGAAGCACGTCTGTATGCAGTACGAGAGATGATTTTGGCATATGAACATGATTCTTAAGCGAAAGCAGCATCTCTTTGGAAGGATTATGAGTCAAGATTATATAGCCAATTATCTTCCAAGTACTACTTGGACTTATACTACTATATACCGGACCATGGAGCCGGAGTCGAGGGTTGAAGCACAAGAAGATGGCATTTGAGGATTATCATTGAGTCCAAAAGAAGAAGTTTAAGTCCAAAAGAGGAAGTTTAAGTCCAAAAAAAAAGCTTGAGTCCAAAAAAGAATTTTGAGTCCAAAAAAGATCTTTGGGGCCAGATTTTATGGTGTTGGATACCGGTGGAGTGTATAGAATAAGCAGTAAATTAACGTTGATCTCTACTCTTTTGACCTTTAAAATTTTTCTTCAACTTTGTTCCAGGCTCATAATTTAACTCCCCAAACTCTAAATTTGAACAGCCTCTAAATCTAAAAATCATCTATACCATATTTGGTTTGGTCATTTTAGATTCGGATTCTTGCGTGTACTGTATAAAAGAATACATGACATTTCTAGATGTAATACACTAAATACACTTTAATATACGAGGGAAGAAATTAAGGAGATAATAATATATTAAGAAATATTAAGTAATCCTCAGAATGGACAGGACTTTAGATGTACGGTAAAAGAACCTATAGTGTATAAATATGCGTGGCTATACTAAGAATATACTAAGCCGATTTCAGATCAAGGAAGGAGATTTCAATGGCTAGTCTTAGGTTAGTATTTCCATATTTTCCATATTTCCAGATTTCCAGTTTTCCAGTTTTCCAGAATTCCAGATTTTCCAGATCCCCAGATCCCCAGATTTCCAGATCCCCAGATTTCCAAAAGTGTGCGCATTCATTCTAAAGTAACAGTGCGCGGGAACACTTTGTGGGTTTGAAATGCACCATGGTACTCTTTGTGACTACCCCATCTCCATGTTTGTACCCAAGTCAGCTATGCATATAAATACCTGTCTGTGCCCCCCACCATCGCACAAGGTTTAAACGACTGGCCTTCTCCCCCTCCTCTCCTTCCTCTCCACTTTTGCTAATGACGAGATCAAACTCCATCGCTACCAATACTGCCTACACAGACATCCTAGCTCAAAACCATGAAAGCTACTTGCAATTACGGAGACAGCAGAGGACTATATTGAGCCTGGCTCGGACACCCCGGGTACGGAGGCGTGAGCTGAATTTGGCAGTGCCTTCGTTTTCCAACCGCTTCAAGACTAGGTACGTGCCTCTTACCAAACGGGTGTTGTTGCATAACGTGCTGCCCAACTCAAACCTTGGAAGACAAGCTCTTCATAAGGCGTTTTCTGCTCCTGTGTATCAGTCCCACTTAAACGGACGTCATAGGCCCCATCTGGTGGACCAGAAGCACGTGTTTCGCTACAAAACGCTCCGGGCAAAGAAACGTCCGGCGGAGTTGCTTCCAAAACCCCCTACCAGAACCTTATCATCATCCTCAGTTGTTCCCAACACTTCCTCGGTGGAGTTTGTGTCGTCGTCCTCAGTCTCGATCTCGGTGCCGGTGATGCCCACCTCTCCAGCAGACCCCGTGGCCCTTTGCATCTCCAACATGCCGTCGGACCCCGAGGCCATGTCCCAAAGAGTCACGCTTTTGGGTGTTTCTGTCAGCTCGCTGGAAAACACCACGGGCAAGATCTGGTCGTATGCAGAGTACTGGCTCGAAACCTCCAAGGCAGAGCTCAAGAAGTTGAAAGAACCCTTGAAAAAGCAAACTGCTGCTTTGGAGAATGTGGCCCACAAGATGGTCCGGCCTACGTCTTCTGGATACAAGAAGGTCAGGGGGTACATGCACCGGGATGCACATAAGCCCCATTTCCCCCACGTTTTCAGCACCGTGTTCCGGGGTAATGCTTCCAAAGAGGCTAACCCCGAATCCGAACAGATTGAAGTGGATGCTACGCCTACGTCTGAGACCGTGCAGGTCCCTCGGGCTCCTCCAGCCACTGGGACCAGCTCCGAGGATTTATCGATGGTGCAGAATTCCCGCAATATTTTGGCGGTGCAAAAGTCCCAGGAAAGTACTTCAGCGTGTGGATCTAACCATTCTGAGACGGATGCGTGTGTGGTGTGCCAGTTTTTGGAGCGGGCCAATGCGCAACGGCAAGAGCTTTACGATACTGAGCTGCGTCTGGGCAGCATGGAGGACTCATTCATGGCGAAGTCAGCTCCGGGCAGGTTGATACCTGTGCCTATGCCTTTAGCCATGGAGCCTCTGATTCTGCCTCGTGACGCTGGTATTGTTCTTATCCAGCAGGTTCTCGAGTACTTGAGATCTACAGGCAACGGAATCAACCTAAATGGTGTGAATGGCCTCAACAATATTAATGAGATGGCAATGGGCTTGAATGGTTTGGCTATGGGGAACCTCAACATGACTTCGAGCAACATCAACATGTCTTCGAACGCGACAAACATGACGAACATGGCGTCGAGCAATATCAACATGTCGTTGAACAACATGACTCTGAGTAACGTCAACATGTCGTCCAGCAACATGGGGAACTCATCTGCTTCTGAGCTGTACTTAAAATCCCTGGGTTTCCAGTACACTGCTTCCCCCGGCAAAAGGGTGCGGAGGTCCAGTACCTCCAGTATGCTTCTGTCCAAGCACCTGGTGGCCCATGAGCCAGCCTTGGGTGCGTTGATCAAAATGCTTCTCGAAACGTTGCAGAGTCTCCCCAGTGCCACGAGCAATGCCCCCAGCCAAACAGCCACTACTGTTGTCAATGGCCCAAGCACAGCACCATTGAATGTGCGCAATGTGCAGAGTGTTCCAAGCGACCAAAATGGAAGTGGGTCGTCCAGCTCGCTGGATACAGCGATTTCCGAAACCAACCCCGAGGCCAGCTTCAATAACCAGGTGGTGCCGTCGATCTTTGGATGCAACTACCTCGTGTTGTCGCCGATCCTGTCTTTTGATGGAAGCTTTAACGACGACACACCGGAACCAATCGAAAGTGATTGTGGTTTTTTAGACTTGCGGTCGGGCCCATCCAGGCTCCTCAAACTGGTGCGGTTCATTGTGGACGAAGAGTTCAATGCCCAGGATACGCTGGTTTCGTGGTACCCCAATATCGGCAACACGTTGGGACTGATTCCCGACTCGGAGCTCCAGGGCTACTTGATGGAGCTAGGAGGGTCAGAGGAGACGCTTGTGTTGCAAAGTGCAAATGGCCACGACACGTTGGGTGACAATGACAACTTCAGCGAGTTTGGCTACCAGATGTTGGCATCCAGCAACATGGCCTTTGATAGCGACGATCTGCTTGACTCGGGCTACTTCACTGCCAGGTCTTCCAAGAGCTAGTTTTAGGGGAATACATCCAATCGCTGACTGACTCATCTCTAGTGTCCACTGGTTTATTACAATGAGGGACTTCTAATGAGACTTCCCTCTATACTACTATAGTCCTGGTGATGATCCATTCTAGGACATATAGAGTGATAGTCCAGTCAGGGTTCTAGACGAACTAGACTCGGAATCCCTGCCTATTTTCTACTCCTCTATCTTTCTGCTGCTGTGGCTGAGACTAGAATCAACCGTATTAGCACTTCAGTGGTCTGGCTAGTCTGAGTAGAGAGGACAGAGATGGGACACAGTCCTAAGTGGAGTAGTCAATATTATATCAATGGTCCATAATTGGAAATACCAATAGCCATGGTTTAGTAGTGTATTCGTAAACTTGTCTATTCTATCTACCAGTCTCTCTACCAGTCTACCAGTCTCTCTACAAGTCTTCAAGTCTCTCTACCAGTTTCTCTACTAGTCTTCAAGTCTCTACCAGTTTCTCTACTAGTCTACTCAGTCAAACTCGCCATTAGACAGTTTCTGACTTTTAAAAATGTACTTGGAGTAATTCTTTCATTAGTCAAAAGACGATGGAGGTAGTAACATTATACTGGCTCCGAACCTCTCACTTATTCTACACTCTTCATACCTTTTCAAAATGTCAAACTAGATTCATGCTCAACAAGGTCTTCTTTCTCTGTTTTTAATTTTCCAAACTCGTTCCCCTGGCTGTGGTTTCTCTAAATAGTAGTTAGGGACTGTGGGAATCTCTTTAATCCATTCATGCGCATCACCTACTCAGTCTTCTCTGCTCTACTCAATCTTCTCTAGTCTTCTCTAGTCTTCTCAGTCTTCTCTGCTCTACTCAATCTTCTCTAGTCTTCTCTAGTCTTCTCTACTCAGTATTCTCTACTCAATCTTCTCTACTCATAATTCTCTACTAGTCTTTTTAGTCTAGTCTTCTAAGTACAGGTCTACTTAGTCTACTTAGTCTACTTAGTCTACTTAGTCTACTTAGTCTACTTAGTCTACTTAGTCTACTTAGTCTACTTAGTGCAGTCTACAAGTCTGCTCAATCTACTCCGCTTATTCTACTCTACTTTGTCTTCTCTACTTTGTCTACTCTGGTAAATCTAATCAGTATACTTAGTCTACTCTTCTCCACTACTCTTCGAAGTCTACTAATAACGGACTGTGTATCTAGTCTAATTAGTCTACTCACTCTGTTCAGTCTAATTAGTCTAAGTCTACTTGGTCTACTACTCTTTGAAGTCTACTAATAATAATATGTGTATCTATTCTTCCTAGACTTCTCCACTAGTCTACTCTTCTTGGTCTTCCTTCTTAAATAATTACTCTACTTAGTCTATATAGTCTTTTTCTACTCCACGTTTCCACTCCACGTTTCTACTCCACTTGTCTGCTCTTCTAAGTCTTCTCTACTTAGTCTACAAATATTGATCTGTTTATCTAGTCTTCTTAGTCTATCTAGTCTACTTAGTCTACTTATAATGATCTGTCTACTACTACTTGGTCTACTCGTCTACATCTTTTATTTTCTACTTAGTCTAATTAGTCTACTTATACTACTTAGTCTACTCCACTTTTCTTCTCTACTGTACTCTACTCTACTTGGTCTGGTCAGTGGATCCAGTATTTTAGTGACCCATAATATAGTTTTATTTGAGTGAGTCATGAGAGGAGAGATTGGGTATTAAATAGAGGCAAAGATCTACGTAGAGTCATAAACTACATACTTGTCTGTCTGTCTGAGTATCTGTAGGTTTAAACTCGCTGGTACTGCATACAGGGCACATCTTTCTCCATAGATAATCTTACAAGATGGATCCATGATAAGAACTACATATTTAATAGTAACTATAATAATCCTTTTTAGATCACATTCAAAACATACTGAGTCATATTCAAGACATAATGAGTCATAGAATACTCCGAGGATAGACTAGGACCTTAATTCATGCATTGGTGCACTCATACAGCCAGGAAAAAAAGAGAACACCTTGGATTAATTCTTTTATATAAGATTTGTAAATCCTTATTGCTTCATTATAGACTTCATGTACTGTCGTCTACTTTATTCCACTACTAGACTACACTGTACACTGTACACTATTACACTTGGGCCTGAATATTATTATGGAGTTAAGGTGAATGTAGCAAAATAAAGGGCAGAAAGGAGAATGCATTGGTAGATAATTAAGAGTAAAGTCGAGTAGAGACTATCCAGTACAAAGTAGACTATACAGTGTAGACTAAGTAATAATCAGAGATTGTCTATTCTATACATTCATTGGTCAAAGTCACACTATACAATACCGAAGATATCATACATATGGTATACTTTTGGGAAGACAGAGAAATGATTTAGTCAATTCTAAACCTGGAATGGTGTGTGCTATAATAGACACAGAGAGACAGAGAAAGAGGTTCCACTAATCCTAATCACAGTATCATTCCAGACATTTGATTATACAAAGGCAGAGTCTGAAACAGTATGAATCAGTATGAATCAGTCGAGTCGGTCGAGTCGGCCTGTGTAAAGACCAAAAATCATTTGTTAATTTGGTCAATTGAAGAACTCGTCATTGAATCCAAACGTCTCTTTGGAGTGCACTTTTATCATCGAATACCATTTTGGTCACCTCAGACTCGGTTTCCAGAATACTCTCTCCAAGTCATCTTCTCGAATAGCTTCATAGAATAGACAATCTGGTTATACTGGTTATACTGGTGATCCTGAGTCGTATACATGCCATTGAAAGCTCACATCCTAATCGGCCACTAAATACTCTACTGCCATACTGCTACTATACTGTTATAAGAAATCCTATTATTATAGTAGAAGTGTCCAGTAGTACATTTAAACTGACATGAAGTGTATAATCATAAAGTAAGTTAGGTTGTGCTCCAGTATTCCAGTATTAGAAGTGGTGGTGGTGCATATAGACGTCTCTTCTCTCAACTGTATTACTAGACTCTTATTTACTCGGTCCTTTATTGAGAATGCAATTTTCCCAGTTTCAAGAGTAAACATTGATGAAACATTGATGAAACAAAAGAAAATCGCTCCACACCATATAAACCTGGCCCAATAGCAAACTTTTCCTGAAGATTTACTCTCTTTCATAGGCAAAACAGCTTCTAACCCTTCCCAAAAGTTTCCTTATTCTCTTTTTCCATTTACACTCCCAGTAAACCAACGATCAGCTCAAGACGTAGTTTTCAGGTATGTGGGGTCCAGAAATGATAATCAACCCACCGGAAAACGAAGAAAAAAGAGAAGATCTCGTGTATAAAAGAGAAGATTTTCAATGAGATGCCAACAACAAAGAGTCCGGTAAAACAGTTGAAATCGTAGACTTGAAATTAATTCCCAAAAATTTAATGATTAAACCATACTAATTTAATGATTGATAACCGTACATACCACAATAAGGAATTCATAGATTTTGAAAGACAATTTACAAGAAAATAATTCACCACTTTATTATCTTCTATTATAAAAATAAAATTGTTATGTTTAAATATATGGTTTGTAATTTAGTGGAGTATGGTATAGAAAGTGATTATTAATGTGCGAAATTTGAATGTGAAATTCCAGTGCGAAGTTATAATTGGGTGCAAAAAAACGTTACTAAAAAAGACTCACTCGCGAATTTACCATCCACTCCAAACCTTTTCTCATCCACCACCACTAAATAACTACACTCCTAAATAACTATAATATTCTCGATTGATTTGGATTGGAAGATGGATTATTCTGGAGGAGACTTTGATGGGTTGAAGGAACAATAATGGGACGTTTATACTGGCGAAAGTTGGGTATAATTTGGGTATATTTTGGGTATAATTTGGGTGTAAATGGATTCCTCATCAAATCTGGTCAATAATGCACCTCAATGGTATTTTAATTCTTGAAAATTCTTATAAAGATACTATTAGAGTCGAAGCAAAAAGACCATGTGTACATACCAAGTAACTAGACGAGTGGAGAAAATTACTTCTTCTGGCTGGCCAATTCTGCCTTCGGTATACACCACCATACTACTATACTACTCAAAATAAATACTGCTATAATTCTGAATAGGAATTAATCTTTAAATTATTGATTTTTCTATTTTATGTGCATGACTGGCTAATTCTTGATGACTCATTTCTTAATCGTAAATTGATTTATAATCCGTTGTGCCAAATATAGTAAAGTTCTCCAATGGTATTTCCTGATACCATAAACATACTACGTGGGTTTTACATAGTCCATTATACAATTTACGGATGACATCACTGATTTGAGAGAAGTCCAGGTTTCTCGGGAGAAAAAGTCCAAAATGGTCAGCAAAACGAGCCAAACTCTCTCACCACAGTAGCAAGTCTAGGAGCTGTATTTAATAAAATTCGAAGCTGGGCTAACTCAATCATGTTTTGACTAATGAAAGAATTACTCCAAGTATATTTTTTATAATTCAGAAACTGTCTAATGGGGACTTTGGTTGGGGTAGCACATCTGGTAAATAATAACCCAGATGTGCAAAGGGGGGATTCATGGAGAATAGAAATCTCCAGTCGAATAAAAGGGTAAAATTCCCCTTGATTTTGATTTTCTGTGTGATTACAAACCATGAAAATGTGGCTTATCAATTCTTTATGTTTACCTCAGATATGACAATCTATGAGAAAGACTTATTACACTCTATGCCTGATTATGAAGGTCTATGAACTTTATGATTGGATGATTAAAATTGATTGATAGTAGAATAATACTTGAGTACTGAATACTGGTAAATATGGACTAAAACATAACTGGTGTAGTGGATAGTCTATTATTTGAACAGAGAGATTCTACTTCTACAAGTGCGGTGGATCCGGGTAATATATTTGGCTTGTATGCCGGATATATACTTATATACAGACCTGCTATATGCAGGACGGTGTTGGGCAGTGAGAAAGAAGGGCCAATTGGGGATGTGGCGGGACGATGGAAAGGG